>JACBWW010000010.1:11798076-12059404 GCA_020086605.1 Lanius collurio
GTTTTTTTTTTTTTTTTTTTTTTTTTGCTTTTGAGAGGAGGGTTGAGTGGAAGGAACCGATCCATGCTGGGGTCACGATCCGGCCACGCAAATAAGCAGCGCTCCGAGTGCCAAACAACCTTGCTTTTGCAGAGAGCGTTTTGGGGTGGGGGAGGAAGGGGGGGACAGACACCGGACGGGACGGCACGACGCGGAAAACGACAGGCTCAAACGTGGGTGCGGCAGGATAACTATTTCGGCTCCCCGACCGATTCCTTTTATCTGTACTTCGGGGGGCCTGTTAGTCCCCTTTCTGCTCTGTCGAGGTTGCCGGTTCCTCTCGGCATAGCTTGCTGTTTGCGGGACCGAAACTCGAAACGGAGCGGGTGGTGGGAAGGGTGTGTCCGTGGGAATGAATGATTTCATTAAGGTCTCTGTGGAGCGAGGACACCCTTCTCCCGGGGAGCCCTGCTCGCCGGCTAACTCGGGCTCTGTTTATAAATAGTGCCACCAGTCAGGGTACAGAAATGCTGCAGTCGCTGTAGTTCACGGGCGGCTTTGCGCGCCAGCACGGCCCGAACGACGCCGAGACACCGAGCTCCGCGCTGCCCGGGCCGCTGCCGGGGAGGCTGGGGGCGTTGAAGACGGCTGCGGCGGGCTCGCAGGGAGGATACGAAAATCCTCAGCCCTTTTTAAAGGCTTTATGGAAAATGGTGCATTCAGGGGAGGGGGCTGTCAAGTTGATGAATGCGCACAAACTGTTCGTTACTTCCAGGCTGTACTCTGCAAAAACCTACGGGACAAGAGTCCTATGTATGCACCGAAGGTTTTCTCAAACCCCGATTAAATTTCTGTCTTTGTGTGTCCTTCTGATTTCCGCAGCTGGATGCAAAGAAGAGCCCCCTGGCCCTTTTGGCACAAACTTGCTCGCAGATAGGGAAGCCGGACCCGTCCCCTTCCTCCAAACTCTCCTCGGTCACCTCCAATGGCTCCGGAGGCGACAAGGACTCCAAGTCGGGCCCCTTGAAGCTCAGCGACATCGGCGTGGAGGACAAGTCGAGCTTCAAGCCGTACTCCAAGCCGGGCGCGGAGAAGAAGGAGCCGGGGGCGGCGGGCTGCGCGGGCGCCCCCGCCGCGGGGGTCGCGGCTGGGGAGAAATCGGGATTCCGGGTGCCGAGCGCCACCTGCCAGCCGTTCACCCCAAGGACAGGCAGCCCCAACTCCAGCGCCTCCGCCTGCTCGCCCGGGCTGCTGCCGGCCGAGGGAAAAGGCGGGGAGGACAAGAAGGACTCGGAGGGCTGCGGAAAGAGCGGCAGCGGCGGCTCGGAGGGAGGCCCGGGCACCACCAGCATCAGCCACAGCCGGATTAGCGTGAGCTGTGCCGGGATTAACGTGGAGGTCAACCAGCACCAGGAGAGCACGCCAGGCTCCAAGCCCATCGCATCGGACTCCGCCTCCTCCTGCAGCAGCACCACCGCCACCTCCTCCACCTCCGTTCTGGGCTCCGGCCTCGTGGCCCCCGTCTCCCCCTACAAGCCGGGCCAGACCGTTTTCCCCCTGCCCCCGGCGGGCATGAGCTATCCGGGGACGCTGGCTGGAGCCTACGCCGGCTACCCGCCACAGTTCCTGCCGCACGGAGTGGCTCTGGACCCCACCAAATCCTCCAGCCTGGTGGGGGCCCAGCTGGCCGCCGCCAGCAGCCTGGGCTGCAGCAAGCCAGCGGGGTCGAGCCCGCTGGCGGGCGCGTCGCCGCCGTCGGTGATGACGGCGAGCCTGTGCCGAGACCCCTACTGCCTGAGCTACCACTGCGCCAGCCACCTGGCAGGCGCCGCCGGAGCCTCCTGCGCCCACGACCAAGCCCTCAAGTCCGGATACCCCCTCGTCTACCCCACCCACCCTTTGCACAGCGTCCACTCCTCGCTGACCGGCGCCACGCCGCCCTCGCTAGCGGGCCACCCTTTGTACCCCTACGGCTTCATGCTCCCCAATGACCCCCAGCCACACATCTGCAACTGGGTGTCGGCCAACGGACCCTGCGACAAGCGCTTTGCCACCTCGGAGGAGCTGCTTAGCCACTTGCGGACCCATACTGCCTTCCCGGGCACCGATAAACTCCTCTCCAGCTACCCCAGCTCCTCGTCGCTGGCCAGCGCAGCGGCCGCAGCCATGGCGTGCCACATGCACATCCCCACGACGGGCGCCCCGGGCAGCCCAGGCACGCTGGCCCTGCGCAGCCCGCACCACGCGCTGGGACTCGGCAGCCGCTACCACCCCTACTCCAAGAGCCCCCTGCCCACCCCCGGGGCCCCTGTGCCCGTGCCCGCTGCCACCGGACCCTACTACTCCCCTTACGCACTCTATGGGCAGAGACTCACCACAGCCTCGGCCCTGGGGTACCAGTGAGTGCAGGCAGCGGGGCTTTGACACACAACACAAAGGCTAGCGGTAAGGGAAGGAAGCCCTGCAAAACTTTATAAAAGTTGGAGAGAAAAAAAAAAAATCTGACTTTTTATAAAATAGTGTTCATTTGAGGACTGGATCCATGAGCACTGTATTTATTTATGTTAGCTTCAAGCGGGACAACGAATCATAAAGTGCATTACTAAACTGAGCTCAATAGGTAAAAGTGGAACACCCATGTAGAATATAAATAAAAAGATAGAGGTCTTCTCTTTAATGTTACTTTAAAATTGCTATGATTGTATTGTACGTTCTTATTTAATGTCTCATTGAAACAAAAAAAATTTACATGCATGTTTGTTACTAAAAAACAACTCGCAATTTGTCAGTTATAATTTCAAATTGCAATTATTTTTAAGGTGTATACCCTTGAAAGAGAATTGGTATTTTTTTGTATGTATTCTGGAAGAAAAACAAAAACAATTCTATTCCAAAAACCTCATTTGCCTTATTTTGTTCTTTAAAAGGAACACTTAACTATTTTTAATTTTTAAGTCCACCCTGTAAAAAGGGTTAAGTAAGGTTTACGTCATGTACTAAAATAGACAATGTATCGCTTTAAAGATTAAAATTCCGTATATTTGATGTATTAAAAGGTTTTACTTTTTTTTTTAAATACGCTTTGATTCTGTTATAAAACCCGAGTAGGTCTTGGATGGAGGTGACTGCTAATTTCTCCTTAAGCGTTTATTCAATTTTAATTAAAAATTTAAAAAAAAAAAAAACCAAGGTTTTTTTTTTTTTTTTTATTGTAACCCCAGGGCTCTCTTAAAAAATAATCAGACACAGTTGGGTTTTTTTTTCTTTTCAGTAGAATTTGTTGGCATGAAATAGGAAAACTGAGAATCACTTAAATCTCTTTCCCTTTCCTAAAGAACTTAAACTTTTTAAGAAAACGTTTTTATTGTGAAATATCTGGTTTTTAAAACTAGTTTTCAGATAGAAAACTTTATAAAGAAGTGGGGTAAGCAAGACTGTTTTGTAAAAGTGTAAGATAATTGTCTGAAAGCTTTTTTTTTTTTACAATGTAATGTATAACTATTCATCTCTTTCTAAATGAGAAGTTCAGAAGTAATGAGGGAAGCGCTGTTTGAGCTCATCCAGTTATTTTCAATTTCTTTCTTCAGTTTGCACCGCAGCACAAAAGATCATCACGTTAAAAAACAAAACAAAACCAAACCCACAAAAACGGACAGCTCTGAAAACTCATTTTCTTTTTTAAAGGAAAGGACGGAGAAAAAAAAAAAAAAAAAGCCATCCGTTATTTGGGCCGAGTTTGCTCTTTGCTGAAGCGCAGTGCCAAACTCGACGTGATACCGAGAGGGGCTGCCCCTGCCTGCGCCGCATCTCTGCCTCCCCAGCCCGGGTTTCCTAGCGCCCAAGGGCCACCGCCCAGCTCCGGCTCGTCGTCCTGCGTTCAGGTAGGAGCGGGGGCTGCGACGGAAAAGCCGGAGCAGCTTCCGAAACTGCGGAAAGTCTCGTTGCCGCCGAGATAGTCGGAAAAGCGATACCCAAGTCCCTAAGAGCAATGCCAGCGAAGGGCTTTGCCCCGCGGTCTGCCAGGCGCTTGCAGGCGGCGGCTCAGGCGGAGCCGAGTACCTGCTGCCCCTCGCTCGGCCCCGCTCCCCCCGCTCCCGGCCGCCCTCGCCCCGGCCCCAGCGCGACGCGCTGGCGGGGGGCAAAGTTGCAAGCGGCGACTTTGCTTGACAAATCACTAGGTTTCTCTCCCTCGTTCTGGTTCCCCCCACAGTATAATTACTGTTCAGAGTTTCCCGCGGTGCCCAGATGCTAATTAGTCTAACACATTTACTCCAGATAATTAGTGGAAGTTAGCGTTAATGTGCAAAGGCGAGAAAAGCAGCAAGCTACTGAAGCTCCAGCAGCCGCCCGGCCGTCCCGCCCGGCTCGCTCGCTGGGGCCGGGCCGGCACACACGCAGGGAGGCCGGTGCTGGGCCGCGCTGCGGCTCTTTTGGCACGGGGTCCGAAAGCGGCACGGGAAATGCTTTGCGCTTTAACCAAATGTATTCCCCCCCACCCGCCATAAATGGGAAAGGGACCTCTGCGTATCTCTGCTTTAGGGAATGTAAAACGAGCTCTCGTTATGAACTAATGAGTTAGAGAAAGGGAGGAGAGGGCAGTGCTGTTGACTGCACCAAGTAAACTTAAGTAATAAAATAAGAAGCGGATACAAACACAGCAAGTAATCGGAAGAAGGGCTTCTCGGGTCGGGGGCGATGGTGGCGGAGGATTCATCCAGCGAGCCCGAGAAAGGCAGAACAAGCTCGCAGTCCTCTCTCTACGCCGCACGCCCCCCGCCCTCTACTGCAGCCCGGCCAGACTGCCTGCCCCGCTTCGCTATTTTAACTACTCTAAATTTGAGGAAAATTATATTTCAGGCTCCATCTGGGTGTGCAAGCAACAATTACAGTTTTGCCGCGATTAAAACACTCCACTATGGCCACGTTTCTCTCCTGCTCATGTGTTTTACAATTATGGATCTTTAACTGCTGCAGCTCAGACTTTGCTAGCCAAGCCCCATGGCCCATCAGGTGTTTCAGGGGCGATTTAAAAAGAGCGAGGGAGGCATTTGTGTCCTGGAACCCTAATGCAGTTTCGGGGATTTCAGCTCTGAAAAGTTACACACAAAGATTGCTGATGCAAGTGGTGAAATCAACACTTAATGATATTATTACTGTTTTGCTCAGATACTGTCACTGGGATTAAAGAAAAATTAAAACACCTTATTTTATATGTAGAGTGGTGATAAGTAGGTCTCTCTTCCAGGCTTGTTGAGTATATGACCTGGCAAGTGCCACCTAGGATTTTGATATTAATCTATGAAATTCACCTTTTTTTCTAATAGAGATTGACTTATGGACATTAATGTTTTTAGGTAAAAGGACTGCATTTGTTATTCCTCACCACTCCCCTTCCCGTTCTTACTAACTGGATGGGTTGTGGATTTGACAGCAGCCGCTGGTCCATGCCACCGAACTAAAATAATTTCACAGTGAAAAACCAGCTTGAGAGGACAAGCAACAGAAGGGCAAAACCCATCAAAACCCGAAACTGTGATCAATCTGACCAGAGTCAGGCATACATTAGTTTAAATTAAACAGTTTTGTCTTTCACACAAATCTTTTTTGAACATTAAAGATAAACTCATGTAATATTTAAATCAATTCTTGTCAGATGCTAAGTGCAACTGAAGAACCAAAATAAAAATTAATGCATTTCCATCCACTCTCAAAAGCTTACTCTGGATGCCACGTCGACAAAATACTTCTGATAAGCAACGGTTAGAAAAGAAGGGTCCTGTTTATCTTATCTATGGGGAAATGTAATTAAGGTAGTTTTATGAAACAATAAAACACCAGACTCTACAGACAGCAAAGGAGTCTCTGTAATATATCTGAGCCTAGACGGGCATATATGTCCTGGCTTATGTGCACAAGCCCACACCAAACACGTGCACGTACATATGCTTGCCTGGATTTAGAATGCAAAGTGTATGCTAGAACGAAAATACAAGGATGCCTTTACTACAGCAAGATTTCCCTCAGTGATCAGACTCCATTTTCTAAGACCGGAAAGTCACCCACTGCCCATTCACCACCTTCTAACCACCCTCAGAGCAGCCAGCAAGGTACACGCAGTGCTGTGACTGGGACTGACCCTCCTCTCTCTAATCCGAGGTTTGCAGTGATCTACCCACACCTACAGCTGAAATCAGCCAGGCAAAGAGAATCCTTTTGGGAAAAGATCCAAACTTTCTGAAACAAAAGTAAATGTGCATTCCTATTCTGTAAAAACATTGATCAAACTTCATTCTTCCATACTTTGAAAAGATGTAGTGCAATGCTACCTTGCTTTAATACTGTTGGCTCTCATGACATGCTTCCAATAAACCACAGTTTAGGGGTTTTTTTTGTGGTCATTGCTTTTTGGTTTTGCGGTGTGTTTTTTTTTGTTTTTGTTTTGGTTTGGTTTTTGGCATTTTTTTTCTAATTTTGTTTGCGTATTTTTTTATTGTTGTTTTTCAGGGGTTTGATTGGTTGGTTTTGTTTTTTGTTTGTTTTTTTTAAGGAACAAATCTGAACTGGAAAATTGCTGGCACTACCAGCATCAAATCTCCTTTCTATACAGATGTTTTGGTGTAATTTCGGACATTTCTAACCCCGTGTTGAGACACCCCGCCACCCCGATTCTTTCTGCACCATGAAGCACAGCCCGCACTGCTTCATGAACAGACCTGAGGCAGGCAAGCAACCAGTTCTGATCAGAGGTGTCTAATCCCTGCTAAATCTCTTTCTCAGATCACTCCTGGAAAATTCGAGGCAGGCTACCTTTTCTTTTTTAAGGTAAAATTTTGTTGTGATGAAGCACAGAGGTGTCAGAAGAAAAAAGACGGACCCTGAGCCTCTATGCTCTCACCTCTTCAGAGGTGGAATGCTTTGGCAGCAGAGATGTGGTTGAAATTTGAGCAGATTATACATTTGAGCTTGTGCATAAATACGAAAAGACTGTCCTAATGCTGGATATTTCTCCATCAACATCAACCAGGTGCTGTTGTTGCAAAAATCCCACCTCCGGCTGCTTGCTCTGTGCGTGTGTGCACCACAGCGATGCACAGACTTTGTTCTCTCTTCATGTCTGAAATTCATCAACTACTCCCCCCTGTTCCCAGCCCCCCATCCCTTCTGTGAAAAAAAGGGAATCCGTTCAGGCTTTGAATATTGTAAGAAGCCCTGTGTGTGTATTTTTTTTAAATCTTCAAATGAATTAAAGACAACCTGACAATGCTGTCATCTGTCTTCAACGTCACATCAAGGCAAGAAATAATGATAACAGAGCAGCAGAAGGACGCCCACTGAAACCTGGAGGATATATATACACATATATATATACACACATATATGCCTTGAAACAGTTTGAAAGAGAACAAAATTAGATTACCGCTCTTAGGCTATCGCGGTAAGAACGTGTGGGATTTTGCATGTGTGTATAAGTGGTTCATCTTTCCTGCCTTATTTTGTGAAGCGCGTGCTACTCGATCCAAACCACTTCTGTGGGACGGGACAAGAAGACGAGCAGGCACATTCCTCGTTCCCAAACTACCACGACCAATGGAAGCACAAAAATATCTCCCCTCCCCCTCCATCGTTTCAGGTTCACGTTCCAGTTAATAACAATCGTTACTGCTCTCCTGAGGCGCAGGCCAGAGCGGGCATGCTTTACGCGGAGGCCCAGGCGGGCACGTTACGCGCAGCTGCCCGGCGGAAGAGTTGCTGCTCCCCAGAGGAAGAGCGAGGAGCCGCTCCCGGGAGGAAGAGCGAGGAGCCGCTCCCTTTGTCTGCGCGGGCCGGTGTCGCTCCCGGCCGCCAGGCGGCGCTGCGGGCCCCGGCGGAGCTCAGGGCAGCGCCCGGAGCCGCTCCCGGCCGGGACCCGACGGACACCGCGCGTTCGGGCACCGGGAATCGCCCCCGTGCCGGAGGGCAGCATGGCAGCACGAATGGAATTGCCCCGATAAAAACAGATAGGCCAGACTCAAAAAAAAAAAAAAAAAAACAACAAAAAAAAGCAACAACAAAAAAACCCCCGGTGGTTGGGTTTGGGTTTTTGGTTTTTTGTGTGTTTTTTGTTTGTTTGTTTGCTTGTTTTTTTGGTTTGTTTTTTTTTTTTAAATCACGCTTGCAATCTCATTCGCTCTGAAGGGTAAATAAATTGCAGTTGTATGAAAAACAATTGGTGCTACATGTGTTCATAACAGATGGGATCTTATCACAGTTTAACTGTAATAAATTCTGACTTCTGGAAATTGTAATCTCTGCTCCATGCTGGATGTCTCTTTTCTACTGTAATAATAGGGCTACAAACTCCTGAGAGCAAGCAGAAAAGTTTTCGATGCTCGCGTTGCTCCAGAGCCACGGCATGCTCCCGCAGCCTCTTCCCAACTGCGGTTCGGCTCTTTCAAAGTTTGCGTGAAAACGCATCTGGAAAGCAAAAGGGACCGAAAAACCTGGCGCATAGGGAGACAAACAGCTGATCCTTCCTCCGCTGGGTAACATTATTTGCTAAGGCCAACGATAATAATCCTTAAAGTACAAGCAGAAAACCTAAGAACGAGCTCTCTGTGTGGAGAAGCCCTGGTGAATGACAGATCACGGTTTGCTTTGTGAAGAGAGAAAATGTGAGAAGAAACCGAGCCCCTGAGGAAGGGGGAACCAAACTTTAGATTAATCCCCCTGCGCTTCAGCTCACAAAATTAAAAAATAAATTTGAATAACCACTGAAAGGATAAAATTATAATAATAAATTGTCCATATTCACTGAGGCTGCGGGACTAATTATTTTCACCATCTCGGCTTCCCATTGCTGTTTATCAAGTCGCAGGATAAATGCTTGTAAATCCATTACATTACCATAAATCCTTTCGCCACTTTCTTTTTGGCCAATGATTTTGCAACATTAATTGATTTTATTGCACTTTCTAAAGTCACTGCTTATTAAACTCAAGCAACTTCTCTCTGAAAGCGTTGGGTTTTCCATCGACACACCAAACCCGTGATCGGGAGTTACTGAGGCTACTATAGGCTCTAGTCACTCCCCCCACCACCCCACCCCCTCCCACACTGGTAAACGCGAACTGCAAATGACAAGTTTCTAATAATCTACACTGTTACAGAAAATAGACGCTTTATCGCTGGTGAAAAAACAGTCTAGATCCAAACACCACCTTTCTCCATTGTTTTTAAACGGAGGGAGGCTATGAAATGCTACTGGGCAATGGAAAGCTAACATACTAAGAAATGCTCTGCGAGTCTTTTAGATTACTTGATGGACAGCTGTCCTTTTTTAGAAAAGGATTTTCGATGTGTAACTAAAAGTCCAGCGCAATTTAGAAATGAGTGCACAGGCTCCACGTTTCTCAAACCCTTCTCCTTTTTTCTTCAATCAGCTTACGAAAACTGGACCCAACCAGCCTTAAACTGATAAATGATTTCTCACTTAATATCAGCTGATTTCCAGTTCCTTTACCTGTCACGCTAGCCCCGTGATCATTACCCAAAAGCGTTAAATCTAGCGCTGGTGTTTGGAGCGCTCTCGCCCCGTCCCGTGCTGTGCCCGGGCACCCTCGGCAGCGAGCCCCCTCCCCTCCCCGGCGGGTGCGCCTCCTCACAGCCATTGCCATCCGCTTCCATCAGACCTAACGAGGCGGCGTCCCCGCCGCCGGCGGGTGCTGCGGAGTCACCTCGAGGTACTTCAGTGACGCAAGAGTCTTGTAAAACGCAGAGGGATAATTACTACAGATCACAGAAGACGTGCAGAACTGCTTAGGTAGGACAGCATAATGTCGGTAATTATGAACGTACGCTTCGCATTATAGGTTCAGCGTTTGTGCCCTATCCTTGGCTCGCTCAGCCTTTTTAGTCACATAAGCTGCTACCCCCGAAGATGTTTTGCAAAGGTGAACGCATCAGTTGTTAGTGATGCGGTCATTACTTACACTGGGAGGAGGAGGGGTAGGACAGGGGAAGAAGGCCAGGGAGCTACCGCCTGCCTGCGCCTGACCCCCGCGGGCGGCGGGCGAGCAGGGCAGGGCTCAGGGCCCCCCCGTCCCCGGGACCTGCTGCGGCGCCTCCGCGGGGCCTCCCTTTGGAGACGAGGTACGAGAGAAAGGCCAGAGCATCTCCCTGCCTTCTGCGTGAGATGCGCTTGGGGCAAAGCTGCAGCTCGGCGCCCTGTCGGCACGACCGGGAGAAGCCATTCGGCTTTTTCACGGCAAAGCGTCCTGTTTGGAAAAGACCACCTCTGCAGTTCATCCGCTGCCACAGCTTTAGAGAGGTCGGTTCAGCTGGGACTTGGACGCACGGCTCAGATGTGAGGTCTCACACTGTACAAGGGAACTGATCCCACTACTAGCACCCTTTCAGCCATCACAAGATCTAAAACTGCAGCTGCAATGTAATGGTTGAGTTTCACTGAACTTAGTAAGCATCAGCCCAGATTCTCATGCACACCAATCTATTTTACAGTTTCAGGGAAACGTCTCCCCTCTTGTACAATTCACAACCCTTAATCTCTTTATGGAGATGTATTTTTCCCTACTAGGAAAGATCAACTACTACCATCATCTGCTGCATTCTTTCTCCATGCTTGAAGTACTTGTCTTGAGGCAGAGCACTATGCATCAATTCCCTGATCTGAGAGATTTCAAACCCACAATCCTCATTTCTTATTAGGGTTCCTCAGTCACCTGGCTATTCTAATGTGGGAAAAATCTTCATTCTCTCCTTTGAACGCATTTCACTTTGCATAAAAGTGCACTGAGCCAGAGAGAAAGAGAAGAAGTTAACAAGGCTGTGGTTATGGTGCTTACCAAAGTCCAGAGCTTGGGTGTCCCAGTCAGTGCTCAGATCTAATCATGTTCCTACCCACTCTCTTTGCCTTAGAAAAAGCTTTAAACATTCCGTACAGAAGAGGTAACATTTCCAACATGCCCTTTTCACTCTAGATGGTAATTATAAGAGATGAGTTGCCTACTCTACTCAAGTGGAATTGGAAAAATTCAAAATCTGTAGCCACCAAGTTATTAGATAAATAGCTAACTGAATAGGCACCTTTGAATCACCATTTTTTCAAACAAAGTAGAAACCACCATGGCATGTTAGGTGACAGTGAGCTTTAGGCTTTAGTAAAACATAAGGTTTCCCACTGTATGCATTGATTATAGAGCAAAGAAAAACTGGTTCTTGTCATATAGTTCCCAGCTTTGTAAGTAGGCCTCTTTGGCCTGTATTTTTGTTACTTTGTCCCACCCTGTATGGAATCACTGGTAACCATCCCCACTAACCTTCTCACCACTGCCTAGATCAGACTACCACAGAAATTCATTGATGGAGACCAAAACAAACCCAGCCAAAATCCTACTTATCCCTACATATTTTTACAACAGGATTAGAGTTAATTTTGTCAACTTCTAAAGAGAAAAATAATTGCCTTATAGCTAGTTTCCATCATGAAATACTTGAGCTCATGAGTCTGAGAACATTCATAAGATTTTTTTTTTCCTGCTTCCCCTTTCAATTCCTCTTCTTTTGCAAGATTACAATTTCCTTAAATATATATTGCATCAACAGGCCCAAGGAATGTGTTCCGGATAAAACAGATGAGTAGAAATAAGTGTGGGGGTTGTTTTGTTTTGGTTTTATTTACTTACTTAAGAAGGATCAGCTGCTAAATACATTTCAGTAGAGGTGTCAGACATTTTATGAAGATCACATTTATAATTATGGTCTTCAGGCTGACTTTATAGAGTTAGGGTAAAATGTTATGCTTGATCAAAAGCAGACATCCTACATACATCAATAGGTTTATAAAAAGATTGGGAAAGGGATTTTGACCAGATGCAGAAACTAATTTTTCTAGTTTAACTGTGTAATTTGGTTGAGAACAAGTGGTTGTTGATGTATCTACAGAAGAGGTACTGACAAATTCTCTGAGAAAACTGGCTACTCATAGTGCCACAATCTTGTTTTAGAGTTAAATATACTGGGCAAGTTTTAGAGCAGGTCTTACATCCTCAATGAACAGTCAACACTTGTAATACCACTTTGATGTACCTATTTCAAAAGTAACTGAGTAAAAATGGTACAATTTCTTGCACGTAGATACTACAAGCAAAAATACTGCTTAACTCTACCCCTATGGATAGTTATACCAATATTGTTTAATCCCTGTTAGAGAAGGTACCTGTGAATCATCATAGCTGTGTATAAACCAGGTCACAGGTTATGAAAAAAGCTAACTCTGTTAGGGAAAAAAATATTTATTCTAACGAAAACACTTGTATAAACAGTGTTCCACATGGTTAATTGTGTTTGCTGGTTAATGGGATTGTGTCAATTTACATTTATGCATTTAAGCTATTAAAACTTGCACACACCCTAAATCCACAATATAATGTGAAATTCTAGTCAGCCTAAAACCAGAAGAAGTTTTCTAGCAATTTTGAGAAAGGCAGGATTTCTCCTGGGACAAAAGAAGCCCTATACAGAGAGGAGCATGTTTTAGCCATTGTATCACAGACATAGTCAACTTGGAACTGATGCCTGTCAAAATAATACGAGTTTAATCAGCACATCTGTCTGACCAGTCATGTCTCATGTTTTAATTCAAGAAATGGTTTCATTTCAGTGATGGGTGAGATGCGTTCATTTTGACTTTTTGTATGTTATTTACACAAAGCGAGTCTTGTTCAGGTCTTTTGCAAAAAAAAAAAAAAATAGAAAAATACTTTTGACTTAACTAAAAAAATCCCTTAAATTCCTACATATTCATAAGAAAATAAAGGACTGTGAAAGGTTGTACAAGTTTGTTTGGTTGTTTATGCAGAGCACCTCTGAAAATATCTACGTCTGTTCTGATAGCTAATAATCTTGGATGAACGAAAGCAATAAAACTTTATTATTGCGTAAGTAATTTATGTCAGCTTTTGTATGCATAGATACACAGACGAGTTTACACACTAACCTGAGTTCTAGAAGAATAATGTAGTGAGTTGTGCATCCCCATCTTGCAAACAATTATTGCATTACCATATCTTTTCATCAGCTATTAAATGGTAAACTCATTTGTGCAACATTTTTCTAGGGTTTTTTTTTTTGTATTGCAGACATTAAAATGAGGACAGGAATATTTCTGTGAAGTCTCTTTTGATGTATTTTGTAATAGTTTCCTTTTATCTGTTCTAAAGCCCACAACACTTCCTCCCCCCCCAATTAAACTATCCTCTCCACACCCACATCACATCACAAGCTGTCCTTAAGAATGCAAGCACACACAATCCTGGAAGTGTAATAATCATCATCTTGCTTATTACCTGGGACCTCCAGGGCTGACTCACAAACCTTTACACCTCGAGTTAAATATCCTAGCAAGCAGCTGTAGCATATTCATATCCGCTGTTGGCCAGATGCAGCCACAGAGAGGGCTGCACAGCACAGTGAACAGTGGGTTACATATGCATACCTACTCAAAAGCAAGTTAAAGGTTAGCTAGAGACTAATCCATTTTATAGGCTCAGAAATTGATTTTCAGAGAAGCTGAACTACAGGTTCTCAAGACTGTTAAAAAAAAAATATCAGCCTAACTCTGGTGGTACTATTAGCAGGGTTCACTGCAGCACAGGAAACATAACCTTAGAGTCTGGTATTCCCTAAGTCGGGGTGCATTGTGTGCAGCATGACACAGTTATTCTTTTTCTGGAGTGGTGGCTAAGGGCATTTGGTTATAACCACAAAATTAGGGACAAAACTGACTGTAAATGTTATCCATAACAGTAACATTCAGTTATTTTTGGATGCAATGTACAATACACTTAATCAAACCCTCATCAGAAAAATAAGAGGTAACAAGACATTATATTACTGATAAGTAGTGAGAATATTGGAAATTAGCCAGTTGTAGAAACCAGCTCTGGACCAAGTCAGACAAAAATGGTATAAGTTAAATGGGAGAACAAACTCAGTAAGTGGGTCTCTCAACATTTAAATTTCAGAAAGGCAAACTAGTGTAGGTATATCAGCTGGACTGTGGAGCTAATAGGTTGAACAGGGAGCAAAGTCTTACTTCACATAAAGAATGTTTAAATAGTCAGGAATCTACACTCCAAACAGAGTAGAAAGACACCCAGAAGAAGGTACTCCAGGCCTAACTGGATGCACTACCACCCCAAGAAAGGCTAGATGTGAAAAGAGAAACAGAAGGAATGCATGGGGAAAAAGACTTGCGTGTGCTCATTGGTCCTTAACTGAGAAGCATGGGGTGAAGTGAGAATTGCCAAGAGAGGAGCTATCCTTGGCTTTGCAAAGGATATTAAAATAGATGAAGATTTTTTTTTTTTCAGTTGCATAAATGAGAGAAAGAAACTAATGCAGTAAGGATAATACAGGTGTGTTCCAACCCCAAATTGAGATGTTGTATTCACAACATTTAAATGAGAAGGGCAACACAGAGCATGGGGTGAAAGGGAAACAAACAACTGATAGGAATGACACTAGAGAATAAAGATCAGGTGAAGTGAAAACAAAATCCAATTTGGTGTAGCCCCAAACTATAGGAGTCTAGTTAATCTCTACTCCAACTCAAAATTCTAGGATTTCAGACAACAACAGCAACAAGGACTTTCTACCAAACTTAAACAAAACTGACACAAACCAAATAAAGACTATTATAAGAATTGAAATATGCCTGACATTGATTTGTTTTCATTTTGTTTCCAGTAATAGCGAAACTTTACAATAGCAAGTTGAAAGCAACAATGCACAGAAAATAAAAATATTTAAGAGACATAGCCTAGGATTCTTGAAAGTAGATGACAACACATTAAACTTCCTCTGATTTAAAAACAAACCTCAAATCTCAGTATTATGTGCTAAAAAAGTATAAATGGTATAATTCCTCAATATTAATAGGATGACTGCTAAAATACAATGATTGTGGATCACCCTTGTATGGCAGCTGGTGCAACTTCCAACAGAGCCAAGGAAAAGCAATAGCATTGTGTACAGGTCTGGGAAAAGCTCACCTCAAATACTGCTTGCAGTCTAGCCACCTGCATTTGACAGATTGACTGGAATCAGAGCAGGTAGAGGAAGACTGCTAGGTAGATGAGGGCAATGGAAAGCTTATTTTATAAAATGAGATTAAACAAGCTTGATTTATTTAGTCTACTATAAAAAAAGCTGAGAGAGGACAGGATTGCTGTCTAACTTTTAGTTAAAAAGCTGAGAGAAAAAAAAATTAAAAGATTATTTTGGCATGAGTCCAAATGGACTTTAGCTGGCCATGATTTTTTTTGAAAGTATATGGTGGTGGCTCATTATTTTTGACTTTATCCCAAGTCAGTTCTAATGGCAAACGGTTCACTAGCAATGTTGTAAAGCAATCACATTCTGTAACAGCCATCCTCTGGGAATAATGGGAATAAACCACACAAGTGTTGTTAAGATAGAGTACAACACACTTCAAAAACAAATTATCCAATGTGACGGCTGCAGTAGGGAGGGGAAGACTCAGTAACCCAGTGAGTGCTGTCCTGCTCCAAAGCCTTGCACAATGGAGGAGTTGGTAGATAGAATTAAACCTACCATGATTAAATAACGTTTTTATAATGCAACCAACTGTATAATACTGACTGTAAACAACAGTATAAAGGCTGTCTATTTTTCCTTCTCACACTTAAGAAGCCCTAGCTTGGTATTTAACAACAGAAGAAAGTCACAAAACATCTACGTAGAGACAATCACATTACACTTAAAAGAGTTACAGAATTCCCTTCTGAAGTGGAAAGCCATTATGACAGAACTTACATCTTCCTGCAGAAAACAAGTGATTAACAAAACCCATTGACTCTCAAGTCAAACACATCAACTTTTAAATTTGTGAACAAAATAAACCTAAAGAATTCTTCCTTAAAATGAAATACCATACTGCAAGATGCATAAACAAGAAACAACCTAAAGGCTACTCTGATATAAAAATTCAAATCCTTTGTTTTAAAGAAAAACAGATCTTTTTGGAGTTTACTTTCAATAGCAAAGGGAATAACATTTGAACCAACGAAGGCCTACGTAGATGATGATTTGCAAAGGGATTTTTCTTGATGTATGCTTCAAAAATCTCCAGAAAAAGTTAATGCGATGGCAACCACTCCTCAGAGAGAAAAGAAGTAACGGAATTTCAGCTGAGCCACTGACCTGCTCGCGGTCCCGGCGGGCGCTGCTGCCGCTCCCGCGCAGGGCCCTTCCCGCAGGTGCCAGGAGAGCCGAGGGCCGGGCAGCGCCTGCCCCTCACGGCCCTGCCTTCTGCCAGGGCAGCGGGGCTGCTGCTTCCATCTCCCCCGGCAGCCCAACACCGGCTTCGTGCCCCGCAGCGCCCGGCAGGCATGCCTGACCCGCCTGACCCGCAGCCATGCCCGCCCAGCAGCCACGCCTGCCCGCCCCTGGGGCGCGGGGCCCGCTGTGAGGAGGGCTCATCATCCTCAGGTGAGCAAGTCAAAACGCACAGGTTCTCGCAGTTTGCCCGATTAGTGTTACTCAGTGGGATGGGGCTGGTGATTGAGCAGATTCCGGTGAGGCAGCTGTAAATTCTGGGAGATGCGTACAGTGGCCGCATCCAGGCTGGGTTTCCTCCCTCCAGTGAGCGGGGAGTGGGACACGCACATCCTCGCCTTCTCCAGAAGCCCTGGCTGATGCCTCCCGTGCCTTTGGGCCCTCACTGCGCAGGGGAGGCACAAGGGAACATTCTAGTGTCCCCGGGGGTGATAGTGACTCAGGGTTCGCGATATCTAAAGAACAAAAACATAGCTCAAAAATTAAGAACTCTATTCAGTGGTCCTATTTTGGAGATCTAGAATGATCTCCTCAGTAAGAAAACCAACTGGTCTTGGGCTTTTATTCTGAAAAATGTTATCACTGAATGTTTGTGTAATGCCTGATACTTACAGTCTGCTGTGACATTAAATAAGGATTCACATTCCTGCATGTAAACTGTAAAAGTGATGGCAGAACTGATCTCTTCCTTCCAGTCTGCTGAAAACCCCCCACCCCGATCCATCTTCACATGGGCTTTTCAGGACTTGCTCTCTGCTGAGAATACATCTGGGCCAAGTTTGCATTAAACATGCCTCAACAGCCAGCACCACATAATTTTATATGGGCTAGAAAGTAGCCATATAGTGACATCTTTTAGGTGCTACTGAATTAAAAGCCACACTCATTTACTCATTAAAAAGTTTCTAATAAGGCCATTCAGTCTGTACTTGAATTGTTAAAACCTGTACTGGAGAAGAACATTAAAGCGGAGCTACAAGAACAACATAAAGTAGAAAATGGACTATTTTAAGTACATATTAATTGTTCCAACTGATATTTGACATCATGAGCAGCAGGTCCTAGTTGTATACATTCAATAATCTCGTTCCTTCCTTGAAATGAATAGCTTGCTATTTTACTTTTCTTAAAAGTAACCAGAGCTAAAGTCAGAAACAGAGATAAATGATAGAAATGTAACAGTGGAAGTTCTGGGGCTTGGACATTAATGTTTTATTAAGGCTTTGAGACAGTACTCGTGACAGAATTAGGCAAACACAGGTAACAAACACAAGCATGAAGAAAAGAAAGCCTTTATGGTTAAAAAGTCTAATATGAAGTTTTTTACTGAACTAGAACAAATATTTATTTCCTTCCCCATCCCAAAGAAAAACAACTCAGTTTTCTTCCCCTGGGCTCATATATATATAAAATTGATGGAGCACTGTCACACTCAAAAATTCTTCCTTTTGGCAAAAATCTTCTTGCTTTTTGGCAAACAAGGGAAGTATAAACTTTTCCTTCTCTCCATAGCATTTATTAGTTTGCTAATCACTTTGAACACAAAATATGTAGGATATGCAGTTCATAACACCTCCAAAGGACACAGAAATACTAGGCTAATAAGGGTGGGAGTTTGTAAGAGCTATGCCTACTCCACAAACTAATGTGACGTTTTCAGATCTGTCAGCTGCATTTAGTAACAGAGATACAGATTTCCTGTAAGTGCAAGCAGAGAGAGACTGACAATTCATCTACATACAGAGTTGTGGTGGTTTGACTGAGGGCTTGACTGCATGTGGAATTATTCAAGAATAAAAGCAGCATTCTTACTGAATAACTGTCTCGTACAGACATGTTTGTTCTAGAATATAAACTAGAATAAGGTAATTATGTATGTGATAAGCTTCTATATGTAGAATAATTTTGTAGGACTGTGACAATTAGGTTCAGATCCTGTCTCAGTGTAAAACAGTTTTCAAGTAAAGTAATTTCTTAAACTTGGACTTTTGACATTTTCTTCTTTCAAAATTCTGGGAATCCCATCCAGGATTTTTTTTTTTCTGCTGAAACTAATTTGTCTTAGTTTGACTGAGAACAAGTTTTAAATACATGAGATCAGTGTAGACTTCCTGTACTTGTCTTACAAATTTCATGTAATCCAGAGTCTTGCCTGAGCTCAAGACTCTGAAATATGGATTTATGTGTGGCTTGAACTCATGTCCTATCATTCTAGGGGATATTCTGACTTGACAGCCTTCCAGTATCAGTTCCACAGTTCCCTAGAGTGAGGATTTCTGGCCCTTCTGTTTACTCATTCCTACACGCCTTCTCTGTATAAGACTGCACATATTCCAGCTGCCTGTGCATCAGCAGTTTCTGCTCAGGTGTCTCTACAAAGTGCTAGGAGGATGGAGAATCACACAAGTTCCAATTGCTTTCTGGTATGAATAGTGCAGAAAGCATTGCCATTTCAGGAGTGATATCCACAACTGTGGTCTGCAAAAGTTTGTACAAGAAACTGTAAAAGATATGATAAAATAAATTACTAGCCTTTAGCTTGAAAGAACTAAAAATTTCAGTGTTGTATCCTGCAGGATAAAGAAACCAAAGCAGTTCTAAAGTGTATATATTTCCTATCTCTGTTGAAAGGACTCTGAATGTCCTACCTTCTCCTTCCTCACCTCTCAGTCAGCATGGTAGTTGCAGTGAAAAGTCTTCAACAGCACTATGAATTTTAAGATGTAAAAGGAATGGTCCAAGGCAGAACTTGTGAATCTAGACCAATTGATCTATACATTAGAGGGTTTTCTGGCATGTGACTCACAGAATCATTGTTTATGATGTATCGCAATATGAAATACCTTAACTTCATGAAGGAAGAAGACATTCTACTTCCTCAGCACTCTTTTCTTATATCATAACCTCTAGCCCACCTAAAGTGGGCCCAGATGGCTGCAAATCAATGCTTTTAAAATCAGCTTATTATTTCTAGCTATACTTGAATTGATTACTTAAAAAAAAATTAAAAATCAAAGCTGGAATTATAGTACAACTGTGAATATACTTCATACACTTCCACTGTAAAACTTTATCTTGCTGCTATACTGCTAAATGTAGTTTCAGTATGCTATCTTTCTGCATAATCTATGCTGTGTCACAATGGGTTAAATGAAATCTTAAATTAAGAAGTACCTTAGTGTCTTGCATCACTGGTCTTTCCCTTTTCAGAAGGGGAAAGTGTAGATAATGACATTAGTAAAATATAAACGCAATTTTAATATTTTTCCACTACTAATTTTTAATGCTTGAAAATTTTTTAAAGAGGAAAAAGTCAAGACATCTGAAGATTCTGTGCAGGTCAAGCATGGCTTGTTCTGTTGAGTCCCCTTCTATAACTAATCTGCTAAGCAGACAGCAGCAATGGAAAATCCTTTTACTATGGGTGCTGTCCAGCTACAGAACTGCAAAACCTTAGGTATAGGGATTAGCATTATTTTAGGAATGATGGAGGGAAGCCTGCATCCAAGGCTTTGCTAATCTGCAAGAGTAGTAATGTGTCAGGCTTTTAGTCTGATTCTCTTGTGCAATAGTCACATCTGACAGTATTTTGGGTTTAGGTGTCTTAAATCTACAATAATTACTAGTCTGTCTGTGAGTTAGTAAACTGGCCTGAAACAGCTTTTGGACAAGTGAATGATCCAAGATGAAAAGAAGAAATATTAATTATGTAAAATTATCAACTTTTGGCCTTGCAAGCTGCTTAGTAGTAGAAGGACTTCTTCCGATAAAAAAAACCCTTGTTCTTTCCTTGCTTTGTTGGGGCTTTGTACCTAAGGTAGGTCTGAGACAAACACCCAGATTACTGTAGAGCACATGGGGAAACAACAGAGACATTTTTCTTGGATGACCTATGGCAAGAAATGCCTTAAGACTTGTAATGCAGATTGAACCAGCACCTCTCATTCAGCAAAAAACTGAGATCTGTAAAAGAGAAAGAGAGAAGTGAGGAAACAGGGATAAATTTACAGCCCTTTTGTTCTCTGATGCTGAGGCAGAGGTGACTGAGCAGAATTGATGGCAGCAGGAGGATTACCCTACTGCCCCACTAACTCAAGCAGCTGAACCGTGCTCTAACATCTCTGGGTACCTGTGGGCAGTGCTTCACCCTCACAGCTGTGCAGTGACTGACAGAGGAGGAACAAGTCCATGAACTTATGCAGCAAACATCTATTCCTGCTTCTCAAGAATTCCCGTGCCACCACTCAGCTCTTCACCTCTACTAGTGAGACTGTGTTGCTGGTTATTTATGTTCCTTTAACACATACCTTTTCAACTTTGTCATTTACTACTGGCAGAAGGGATTCTTGTAATGTTTTTCATTGCAGTATTAGGTATTTCAATATGTCTTTATTTTTAATAAATTGGTTTGATCTAAAATATGCTAAGGTGAAAGCTCATGGAGAAAAAGGAGGGGTCATTAAGTTATACCAGAAAACTTACATAATGTCCCAACTATTTTATAACATTAGGAAAAAAACCTCAGCAAATAAACAGCATGCTACAAGAGCACAATATAGTCCCTTATTATTCCTTTATACAGGTTACCACTCATTGTGGAGATGAGGCACACAGCCCTGCAAGGACTACACATCCTTTTTTCAGTGGTGGCGGATGCTTTCTCCTTGCCAGTACTGAACATTTTCTTAGTCATAATTTTGACTCTGCATCCAATTTCCAGCTGTATGGATGCAGCACATCAAAATACAAATCACTGTACATTTCACATCCTAGAATTATTGGCAGTAACACTTTTCTCTCAAAAACACTTTCTTTTACTGTTCTGCAACTGTGTACTTGAGCTTTGTGCTGAATGCTCTCAGTAGACTTGATTCTGTAAAACAGTGATAAGACACACTTACTCAGAGAGTCTCATCTCGTCCTGATAAATTAAAGAGTTGGCCTAAGGACACTGCACCTTCATGTTGTAAGGTGCTTGGTGCCTTTGCAGTCAAATAAGACCTGCATAATAATTAAATTATACCTTTTAGATATCACATATACAAGTGCTATTGATTGAGATAAGGAAATTAACAAGGCTGGCACAGTCTCAGAATTATTATTTCAGATATTTAAAAACATTTTCTGTTTGTGGATAGACCACATTTTTAGCTGCTTCACAAACCACTGCCACATCACCAGTGATTGCCTTCTAACAGCAAAGTGCTTAGTTAAATGCAGAAGTCAAGAAGACAAAATTCTGCATAGTAAAAATGTGATTTTATACATCAATGTAAATAAACATAAAACTTTTAAAGATAAAATTTACTTCTGAGCACGTGTTCCATGAATTGAAAACTGGACAACATTTTTCAATTAAAAATTGTCTTTAAATAACTTGAGGACACTTGAGGATAGATGATTTTTTTTGTTTTGGTTAGCAAAACAAAGGTCAGTTAAGAAATAAATATATTAAAAATCCCTTACATCTGAAGGATTTTCATACTAACCATAATCTCTAATTGCATTCTCTTAGGAGGAACAACTGAGACAATAATTGTACGTCTGCTTGACTTGGGTTTGCAGTACCTCTATGAGTTCAAGAGAAGAAAATGTCTATTCCACTCTCTTCCAGGTTGCACCTAGACTGTGTAGTGAAATGAGCCTGTTAAGGCCAAGTCCCAACTCAGCCATGCGATTTTTAACTCATAACAGAACTGTGCAGGCTAAAATTCTCTTTTCTTGGAGTATTTTTTCAAAGATACATTAAAAGAAAAGGTGGTGTTTGTGTTAAAGCTCTGTGGCTATTCTAGGAAAATCACTGAGAAATCCTGTGCTCACAAAACAAGTGCACTGCTAACAGGAGCTCCCTTCACTGGATGGGCTTCTTAGTGATCCTCCCCCTTTCCTACATCCCCCCAGAAAATCACCAACACTGGAAATCACCTTGTGGCTACCACAAGGTAAAGATTGGCATCTGGTTCTGACCTGCAATGTTGTTTTGATAAGATAAAAGCTTCTGCTCTATTGTCAGGAAGCAGCAAGGGCAGCTGCTCTGACAGGGAATAGGGAACCAAGGGCAATGTCACCAGGGCAGGGTCCTGCCTGTCCCAGTGAGGAAGCAGGGCAGGACCATAGACAGCAGCTGAGAGTCAACCACGAGTACAGACAATTAGACAAGTTTGTGGTGATGAGGCAGATCCAGGGCCAAGCTGGCAGTCTGTCTGCAGGTCAGGATCAGACCCAATGAGTGCAGCTGAGATCGTGACCTCTGAGCAGGTTTGTGGTGACAAAATGAGGCCAAGGCCATCAGCCCATGGGTCAGGCTCGGGGTCAGTGGTGCCCCTGACCATGGTCTCGCCCAGGCAGGGACTGAGGAAGCTCCAGAACCTGTGGACAGTGGCTGGGGGAGACCACAGGTGAAGTTTGTGAGTTGTGAGGGCCCCGACAGCTACAGACTAAGAGTACTGTCACCAACTCATGTCATCTGGGCCATTGAAAATGCCTCAGAGACGCTAAGAATTTTACCTTGTGATGTTTGAAGCCTTCCTAGAGATAAAACAGTTATACCTGAGTTGCCATCTTCCCTGCAAAAAGTGTTAATCATTCCTATATATTATTTAAATCTGACATACTGCTTCCATTCAAACCCAAGTTACTTTGCCAGTGAAAGAAGAGTGGAAAATGAAAATCAGTAACCTGTAGAGATAGATGTATAAGTCTGCATATGCCCAGAACTCAAAATTTAAGAAAATCATCCCAGAGGCATCTCTTTAGTAAAGTTTCACTGCAACAATAACAACTGAAAAAAAAAACAAAAACAGAAGGCAGGTCTTAGCTTTGTCTGAAACTTTTTATTCATTTCATACAGAACAAGCCTAGTGACTGACATATATAGGCACTTACCTGAAGATAACAATTAGTCTTACTGCAGAAGCATGTGAATTTTATGCTGTCCATAGAGCCTCAATTTGGACTCATTCTAAGGTTATTCACTAGAGAAAAATTATGGCATATAACAGGCTTTCTGCTTATAGTGAATTTTTAAGGCAGTTCATATTGGCTTATTTTGTGTAAATAAACAAGAACTGAGAAATCTAAGGCTAGGTAGAGGTCAGACTTTGTCACTTAGGGTCTATTCCTAAAAGGCCTCTTCTTGCAAATAGTACCTCATCCAGAATGCACAAAAGTGAAAGTTTTAGTCAATTAAGTTTGTTTAAATGGCATTATGGGGGATAAGCCCCAACTGTTTCAGAAAGGGTTATCCTAGTGTTCAGAGACCTTGTACTTAGGCAGTCAGCCAGAATCTATCACCATGGATTCACAACAATCAAGGCCTTGACAAGTTTTATGTCTAAAGAAAACCAGTTAGTCAATTAATGGTTAAAGACTTCAAAACATCTTTTTGTTAGTATGACACTGATTCAAAAGATAAAAGACTAAGGAAATCTTTTCAATAGTTTTCTGTTCTTTTCCCCAAATCTTCTGAGGAGGAGAAATGACAAAAAAAAAACCCCCAAAACCAAAAAACTCCAACCACAAATCCTGCTAGAACACATAATAGTTAACTAGTAGCCAATGGTTTAGAGTAACACTTCCATTTGCAATTGGTACATTTCCTCTAAAACAGACAGAAACTTTCAATGCATTTTATGGTTTCAGACTTCAGTCTTTTCTTTAATTGGATGTGGCCATTTAATTTTGAATGAAGTAGTTTTTCTTTTATTGCATTCTGATACATGCCAGCTTTGACAGAGAAAGCCAGCAACATAATGCTCATATGGCACATTAAGAGCCACATTCTCTTGTGGCTTTGCACTTCAGAGACCCTAAATTCTACAAAATTTGTTCATTAAAAGGCTTGACTACAGCAGTCTCAATAATTGAAGGAGGCAGAATTGCTTTTTTTGCAAAACTTATTTTTGAACTCTATGAAGGGAGAAAATAACAAATTATCTGCCCCAATTTCTCTTCATATTCATTAGCTAGCTCAATCAAATGTAGCTGCACATACAGTAGGAGCTCCTCAATGAAATTCTGTGGCCCTGGTAATAAAGAAAATCAGACTGGATCATCACAGAGATTTTGCTCATCCTGAAATCTAACAAGGTATCTTTCAGGAATCTAAATTTCTTCAGAAAACACATGGTTTTCTAAAGCTACTGAGAACTCACTGGTCTAAGTGCCACTGAGCAGACACTAAATATTACACTGAGGCTCACAATCATCATAATGCAAGTATGTGCATACACACTTCCTTGTAGATTTTGTTTGTGACTTTGACCCTTCTCAGCAGCCATTTAGATGTCTTTTAGAACAGCCACAGATTTAAGATGTGCCAGATCCTAGGAATCTCTCAAAAAAAATGTGCACCCAGTACATGCCTGCACATGTACATCAGCAAGTTTCTTCATGAAAACAAATTGTTTGCTGAAGGAAAATCCAGTGCTTTCTCTTAGTGGCCTAAATTTGGGCAATTGTCCCTATTAGGAATAGTGTTCTAACAGAAAAACGTGAGCACATCACTGGACTTAGTTTTCACTGAAATTCTGCGATCCAATGAAGTCCTCATTAGCAGTGATGGCTTCCCAAACACCAGTTTTCTTGGTACCCAAGAGATCCAGCTATGTAGATGACCTTGAAATACAGTTTAGATATTCAAATGCAGTGAATGCATCTGCAGACCTTGCCTTAGCTTTAACAATATTCTATGCAGAAGTATAAGATCCAAAGCCAGAGAAATGTGTTCTCCTTTATGAGTTTCAACACCAGTCTGGAGAACTCTTTGGCCTAAAGCTGCCCAGGATCCTTCTACTGTAGACTAAATTTTATTTTTCAAATTATTATTTTCAGGTTAGTTTCTTCTTTTAATAATGAACAAACCTGCAGTGAAACCAATTCTCCAGTGGCAGAATACTGCACAGGTCTTCCTCTCTTCCACTCAGAGAATCAACTTCTGTTCCTTAATTGCATCTGTCTGAATAATTTTAAAGCCATCTTTTACTTTTTTTCCTGTACAAGTTCAATAATTGTTATACTTGAAGGTACCTGCAGAGAAGATTGATGAATCATCTTCCAGCAGCCATCAGCTTTCAGAATGTATAAATTGTTTATTCAGGCTTCAGTCACAGAGATCAAATAGTCTCTTCACTCATATCACAGTAGCAGCTTTATCAGTAAGGTAGACACATATGCGTTCCACAGTTGCCACCATTTTCAGAAAAACAACCTCAAAGCACCAACCAGGATTCATTATTTTTACTTAAATAAATTCCCCAAACATCACAGAGTCTAAGGAATGGTAAAGGGCAGACTAGGGACAGCTTGTATGGGAATTAAGAAATATATTAACATGCTTTTTCCCATGTTAATATAAACA
The DNA here is from genome assembly GCA_020086605.1 of Lanius collurio. Taxonomy (NCBI): domain Eukaryota; kingdom Metazoa; phylum Chordata; class Aves; order Passeriformes; family Laniidae; genus Lanius; species Lanius collurio. The sequence goes on from JACBWW010000010.1 coordinate 11,823,770, forward strand.
GTGGTTACTAAAGTTCAAGGTGCTGACTTCAGCTATACAGGTGAAAGGTGTCTTTTTCCACAAAACTACTATCAACCTGGCTGACAGCCTCTCCACCTCATAGCACCAGCAAGGGATTTTCTTCTGAGCATAAATTACACTAAATTAACCATCCCTGGCAGGTTGGTGGTAAAAATTTATATTTTCAGTGAAGCCAGCAGTTGGGATTTTCAAGGGCATTTTTCTACTTGTTTCGATAGGAATAGCAGTGAAAGAATGTCCACTCTGAAAAATTCTGCCCTTGCATTTTCATTTGGGTAGAAACTAAATTGCTTTTAAAAGGTGCAGCTCATCAAGAGAAGGAACCTTTATTTTGTTTAATTTCAAAGTTATAAAATATAAAACTGTGAAACTGCAGTAAAAACATTTCAGCCAACTTAAGCAGGGATGCAATATCTTACCAAATTTTTCCTGAAGCAATGAAGATTCAAAGCATGGTTTCCTCTTTTTGCCTTTTCTTATTGTCACAGCAATTAAATTATTCTTTTGTGAAAAAAAATTATGCATCCCTCTATTTTCGAGGATATGTTTTAATTAACTCAGGTCTAGAGCTATTTAGAAAACAGGAGAAAATGTTTATCACTGTTTTAATTTGATTAGTTGAAATGTTGCTGGAAATATCAACACTTCACCATGTGAAACATTTTCATTAATTTTACAAATGTCAACAGGGACCAGTTCTGCTAAAAGTCAGGGGTGGAAGATCTATGCCCAGCAGCCACAATGTACTGGAAAACTAAACCAGCTCAGTAAATCTGTCCCCAAACAGAACCAGATAGAACAGAGTTGCAAGCATTAGAGTTGTTCCCTCTTTCCAAATCTAAAGCATGAACTCTCCCAAAGTGTCCCCTTTCCAGAACACTTCATGCATCAACCCTTAAAAACAAACAAGCAAATGAGAAAAAAAGCCCAGCTTTTCAAAATGTCTGACATTGGCTGACCAGAAAAGCCAAGTCATGAATCATTTGTAAGAAATTTTGACTGTGGCTGTCACTGCAACACATTTGGAAATCCTTGGGTACTCTAGGCCTGTATATAGGTATATATGTATACATCTATATCAGTGCAGTTCCTCTTGGGGTTCCCACTTCTTCATCTGCCTGCTGAAATACTTTGAGGTGAGAGGGAGGAATTTTGCTAAGGGAAAAAGGTTCACAAATCTCCTATAAAGTTCACAATCACATTTTACCATATTACAACCCAGCATAATTCACATGTAAATGAACTTGAGATGTTTCCATGAAAACCACTGAGAACCAACTTGGGGGGGATTTAAAATAAAAGGGTAAATAAAAAGAACTAAAAGAAAGTCCATTCTATTACAAAAAAATACCCAACTTAAGCTAATTATTTAAGCATGCTCTTCAAAAGAAATAGAAAAACTTTCATTAAAATTGAGTATGTGAACCAAGATTTAATCAACTATAGTTATCAAATTCATCTAGTGGTAAGCCACAAGCTCTGAAAGGCCCCATTTGACTGACAAATGCAACATTTTTTTAATTTGGACAATAAAAATAGCAATATCATTTAATGTGAAATGTGAAAAAAATATTGCAAGAGTCACCCTTGCTCCCAAGCTGAGAGTTTGGCCCTGGTCCTCCTGAGACTGTGAGCATGGTCTCCCCAGTACATCTGATTCACATCGTGTGAGTGTGCCTTTTTGTATACAAAATTTTAGCACACAGCAAGCTCTGATGGCTGATTACCACCCTCTCTCCTTCTTTCCTTTATAACTGGGTTTATAATGAAAACGTTGACACAGCCTTAACTATGGCAACATTAGCATTTGCCATTATAATTAACAGATTCTTTTTTTCCTTTGTGATTTACATGCATATATTCTTCCCAGTGCAGTAATTACAGATGGTATAGCTTGTAACATACACTATTCCTGAACAACAAATACATCCTTTTTGGACTATGTCTCTGATAAATTTTATTTAAATATAAAAGGTAATAGGCTGAAAATGTAGTTTGCTTACAAGTTTCCTTTATGGTTGTTTGACTGTCACTTTTCTGCAGATTTATGATAATCATTCTTGCAACAAAAACGTTTACTTCACTGTCTAAATAATAAGGTAATTTGTTACAGCTAATTACTCAAGTGCTTCCTTAATCTCAATTAAAAGATTCAGGCTGATTTTCTGCATTTCTGCAGCAGTATGTTCCAGAATATCTTGTTAATGTATTCCCAATCACATATTTGTTAAGGAATGCATGGTCCATGCAAAACTGAAATGCTAGAATACATAGCTGCAATCTTAAACAATGATTTATTGTGACATGGGATGTGGGACATTTCCACAGCTTTTGTGATTGCAGTAATGAAGCTGTAAACCAAATAGCATGAAATGAAGCAAGGCCTTACAATTTAATCAGCTCGTAAACAGATCTACTGCATCAAGCAAATGACATTATTATCCATCCGAAGTAAATCATGCTAATCTCAGGAGATAAAATCAACATCATTAATGGTCACATGTCATATTCATCAACACTAAACCATCCCTTTTGACAGATTAATCCTAACTACAGCTCCCACGATGTATGGTAATAGGGCTTGTAGCATACATTTCATTCAGCAGTAAGGCTAACCAGCACTCTTAGTCTACTATTACAAATAATTTTTTTATTGATTTACATATTTTAAAATGCATTTAAGGTGAGGCACCATTAAAAATCCTGTCACTATCACGTATTTCTTCCTCACATTCTCAGCCTATATTAATAGAAACTAAAAACTGTATGCCATATAAATACTTTCTTTAACACACTGTTAGAGGTAATTAAAGAGTTCTGCTGTGCTTTTCATTCAGCAATGAAAATATCCACCCTTTTTAATAGCGTTCAAGAACTATTGATACTATTGTTCTCATATCTCATTTGTAGTATACCAGAGTGCCCCTGGTCATGGATCAGGGCTCAGTCAAGCCAAGTAGGATCCTGAGGACTTTATTATCTATTATCCCATCATTAATACAGCATCAAAAACCCAAAGTTGCATTTATGATATTCACTCTTCATTGCAGTTTACTGTGTGTCCTGCAGACTGGTGGTGTATTTCTGCTCTGACTCCAGCTCCTGTGTACTGCTCCAAACACAAAATATATTTATTTATCGTGGAACTGACCCTGTATGAATGCTTTTGAAAAGTGTCCACTATTCAAAGTGTCACTTTCCTTGAACAGGCACTGAATTATATTGACAGGCACATTATCAAGGGCTGCTGACTGACAGAATGAATGACTGCGGCTCCATGCCGCATTGCCAGTCATTGACTGAGTGGGTGCAAAAATTATCTACAACCTTTGGAGATCTAAAGGACTCTGAAGTACAGCTAGAAAAGAAGATATATGCAAGTGATTTACTTGCACAGCATTTATCAACTTAGTACAAACATCTCAACTATTGCCCCAACTACTTCGCTAATGTAGTAATTCATTAATGGTTTATTCTCTTTCCTGAAACTATTTTTTTAACAACTCTTTTATGCAGTTATTAATGTAACGTTATTTAATATGTGTTTATGTTTCACCAGGGAAATGGTTGCAGTAATAACTTTAAAAGCAACCACTGCCCCTTGCATTTGTTTTTTGGCCAATGTGGGTTAAGATGCATCTGAGTAAGATTATAAGGGCAAGGCAAAAACAATATTAGAGACTGCCTGTGGCTGACATGCAGCAATCAGTAAATCTGGTTAAGAGAGAAGGCAGAATGCTTCCTGGACTGTGCTGGGGTTTTAGGAAAACACTAACCATAAAAGCATTTCATTTACTTACCAAAATTATTTGTTTGCCAGACGTATTTTTGATTGACGTAATGGCAGCTTGAAGATGTAGACAACAAAATTCTACCTTATCTGTTGACTAGAAAAAAAAGGGTAATAAAATGTTTCAATAAGTGCATTAATTTCAAAACCTCAAAGCACCAATATAAAATTTAGTGGAATCCACTGACCTTTAAATAGCTTTTAAAGATTTTACGACTTAGATTGTCACATTACTTACCAAGAATCCTTAAGAAACTGTTTTTTCCATCGATGGTGTGTTTTTAATGTTGAGGTTGTGAAGATCTTCCCTTTCCTTCCACTGTCCTTTTTACTCTCACTGCTCCCATACTTGAAGCCCTACAAAACTAATTACTTACACTGCAGATATCTGTGGTGCTTATCAGGGATCATGGTTAGAGGACTAAAAGAATCACTGATGAGAAGGAACAAAAACCCCCACCTTTCTTATAGGATTTTTGTGTTATTGCATAACCTAGTGAGAGCATGGTGTCCTTGAGCTAGTACTCCTCCAAAACTGTCTTAGAGTAGACATGTCTACTCTTCAAAGGTTTACTGGTAAAGCCAAGATGAAAGCCATCTGCATATTAAGGGATATGGTTTAGGTAAGCAAAATAAAGAAACCTGTTTCTCAAGCAGTACAAGTAAAACTGGCAACAGAATTTTCTGGTGGTAGAAGTGCATATAAAGTAGAAGTTTTGCCAGCACAGCTATGGTGGAACGAATGTAGAATAAAAAGTAGTCCCAATAGAGCAGTGAGAATAAATTGTCCTGTGTAAACCAAGTCCTATGAAGAAATGTCACGAGGAAAAATAATTATGATCTGAAAAGAAAAAGGATGGATTATCTCACTTTAATCTGCAAGAAATGATGGAACAAAACCATACAGTGGGCAAAAGACATTAAGAGGGCCTCTAGCAGCTCACTTACACACATTTTAGGAGTATGGATTAGGATCACCATTAAAAAAATAAGGATAGTCCCACGGGAATAGCAAATAATTAAGAGTAAAATAATGTATTATTCTTATTCCTAGTGTTTGGTCCTCTCAGTTTAGTAACTATAGGCAAAAACTTTCCTTGAGAATTTCGTATAAGGTATTTGACAGCATTCACATAGTAGTACTATGTGTAGTACTAAAATACCACACCATCTTAAGATTTTTTTATCAGAATGTATTAAAAGTACCAATAACTAATGATATAATTACAGAGAACACGTTAATCCATTTGTTTCATTTTTGAAATACAGCTGTAATAGGAAGACATGCTTTTCAATAAATCCTGATAATATTCTATGAGTTTAAAGAGGTACACATTGAACTTATATAGATAACTGGTTTAGTCTCAAAATGATAAAACACATCAAGATATAAAGATCATTTTATCACTTGAAAAGAAGTCATGACTTAAAATATTGTACTTCAGCTGCATGCATATGATTCCTATAATTAATCATCCAAAATAAATTCTACTTTTTAGGCATTTAATTGAAAGCAGACATGCTAAAACCCACTCTAAAAACCCATAGAAAAAAAGATTAAGAACAGAAAATATTTTAATTTTTATGTACATATGCTTTTCCTGGTTTAAGTTCAGTGCAACTTAAGTCAATCCATTAAGCAACAAACTGCAGAACAAAGTTTGAATGCTAGTAAAATTTCCAATTACAAGCCAATACTATTACCTGAAGAAATGCACAATTGATTACCAAGGAGATGACTGTTAAATAGTTGAGAATAATAATGCCAACTAGAAGATGTGGTGTACCCAACACTTACTGATGAAGAAGGCTGCATTCTCCTGCATGTAAATGTATTTTGAAGGACATTGAAAGTAACATACAATGAAGTTAGCATTTTACTACCATGATGCACTGGTGAAAAAGCTGGTGGAATATGCAGTGGTGGACATTCATGTTCCAAATTTCTCTCCAATATTTCAATTTGTCTCAAGTTTGTAGTAAGCAGTGAAAAAAAAAATCATTGCATCATTGCTTGCTCGTTAACTAGTATGAAATAAGTTGAAATGCAAAATACTTTGAAAAGTCAATGTAATGGATCCAGGTTGAAGCATTAGTTAGAATATATGAAAGATATATATTATTAGAAAACAACAAGAAAAAGCACTAAGAAGCCACGGGAATTAGCATAAGGTGGATATACACAGCTCAGTTTGGGACATCATTAACGCAGTGACAGCCTGCACCTCCCTCAGTGGAATTTACCTCAAATATGTATTTAGTGTCATGGCAGCATTAGTTAAATAAAGGTACCAAGGCAAGAGAGACCTTATGAACGCAGCAAAAAACTCCTGACAGCTGCTTTTCCTTTTAGCATTTGGCATGTAAAATATAGTACATTTATGCACCTATGCAGCAGCAAATTGGTGCCTGCTTTAGGATCCACATATTTCCTTCAAAGCAGCGTCTCCTGATGAGTAATCCACATTGCCACTGTTTGGGTCAGACATATGAAAACCCTAACTTTGTATGTGACACCTTCATTTTCATCCCAGCTGACTGTAGAACTTCTAATTTAGAGAGACAAAGGCTATTATGCTTGGTAGGAAGGGGAGCAGTACCAGGTCTGCAAACCTAAATCTAAGGAGATGAAAAAACACTTTTTTATACTCACTGTATATAAACATAAAAAATACATGTAGCTCATCAGCAAGAAAAATTAGACCCTTTCATTTCTCGGCCGCAAACTGAACAGTGACAGAAGCATGGACTTCAGCATACAATCTATCAGCTTTAATTTGCTCATGTTGAGAGAAATCCAGACTGAAGAGTAAAGAAAATACATCCTTTGTTAAACCTGTACTATAAAAAAGATATAAAATTACAAAATATTTTTTATTGCTCTCTTGAATTTAAAGTCTCCTTTCAAAGTTTTCTGTCTCCTACAACATTGTCAGAGATAAATCAGACAAGCATAGGGAACTTGAAGTTAATTTAAGGCTCAGTAAAGACAACAAGATAGAAAAAAAACTCAGATTTTTGTGTTCTTGTCAGCCTTTGCCATAAGGTTAGTTAATTTTGTTTCTCTTATTTTAGAAAAATCACTTGGAAAAGGCCTACCTGTGTTTTGTTGTTCTCCTCCTTTTTTAACTTTCTTCTGAATGTCATTTCCTATGCCAGAAGAAAAAAATAGTTTATTATTGCATCTTCATACACACAGAAGATTATGAAAGCATGCTGATCCATTTCTTAGTTGTTGACAGTGCAGTTGGAAAATGAGATTTTTTTGTACTGTTCGGATTATAAAAGGGTCTTGAACACACAAACTTGAAAAGATGGATTGGCTGCAATGGATTAGCCATAGCTATCTTAAAAACACTTTTGAGCTTATATAGACATTCCAAAAAGCAGTCATCAAAACAACACTTTTACCATCCAAAAATTTTTATTTATATGTGTGATGCATGCTCCTTTTAGCAGCTCAGTTAATTTTCAGTTTTATGTAATACTCAGAGAGAACTTGAGTATTCAGGGTCTGCATTCTTAACTGAATCCCAGTGGGAAGATCAGATAGCATCTGGCCTGTGAGAATCAACATAGAGTGGCTGCTGGGAAGGAAAGAGTAGTCCTCTGTCTTTGTTTACTTTTGTACAGCCACAATACACATGGTTACCAGGATTCTTCCTGGCTTCACCTGCAGCAAGTAATGCAGTGGCGTTGGCTTGTCAGTCTTTCAATCAATCGAGTGAGCTGGGCAAACACAGAAGTGTTGATTCATTGAGTGCCATCTTAGCTCTTGGGAGTCCTTGGGAAACAACATCTGAGCCACCACTGTTAACTCAGCACAAAGCTCCTGAGGTAGTGCATCTCCTCCATATTCCTTCCCAGCCCCTGCCACAGAACCATTCCACCTCTACGGAAAGATCTAGCCTACAACCCAACCAAAACTAGCTCAGTCTGACTTGCAGATGCCAGTGTGTTCAGCTTTGGTGGGGATATAAAGAAGTTCTTCTTTTGTAAATGGAAAACATTTTGACTAAAAGCTGTCAAATTGCAGCAAGTAGCAAAGTCCACCAGGCTTTATTCCCTGTTATTTTGTAGAGGGAAAGAAAAAAGCCTTCAAGGAGATCATATGAGTCATGGGATTGGGTTTCCAGAGGGCTCTTTGGGATTCTTTTCAACCCAGAGTTTTCTAACACTGTTAGAGCAGGGGCTGTGTGAAACTCAGCAATTTTGACTGTCATGCTATTTTTCAGTTCCCGCTTTCATCACTTTGTGCCTTTTGGGTCTAACTTTGCCTCCACTTAAGTGGTTGTCAATGTAGAATAAATCACATGAAGAATACTTAGGGCCATGTTCTTTACCCAGCCCACATAATAGAGGAAGGAGCTAAATCCTCAGAAATAAAGGGTATACTCTCCTACTCAGTATGACTATTGAAATGCTGGAGAATTAACTGTTACACTGAACATGAGAAATAGTTGTTTTCTGTAGTATGTACTAGATCCAAATCTGACAGGACTTGCATACCTCTGCTGCTTTTTTTAGAAAATCAGGAGAAAAAATCTGTTTCTTTTGGGCACAATGCATGAGTAGAATAGAGTAATAAAGAATGTATTGCACAATGCATGAGTAGCTGTAGCGCAAATTAATATATTGTGATGGGTTTAGGAGACAGAGGGGTGTCCAGAGCTGGACCTGGAACAGTCAAGCCAGTGATTCATGGTTTTCAGTAGTGAGGCCAATGATTCTTGAATTCCAGCCTCTGTAACTATGCCTTGCCATTCATTCTTTTTCAAATGCAAAATATTGCATTCTTTCTCTGAGAGACACATGCTAAAGGACACTGGAACTCATTAACAAACTGGAAAGTTAAGCACTTCTTTACATTTTAGGGAAGCAGATAAATTGGAATCTTAAAATACATTTTTTAAAGAAAAAAAAAAATCACGGCCTGATTCTGACTTACTCTTGCATAGGAAGCTCATGTAAGTGTGAAGACTCTAGAGAGGAGCCAGCTTCACAGTAGGAAAAGCTTATTTTGTTATTATTAGCAGCCTGAGGTGTGCTGATCATTTTACTCCTGGTATTTTGCCATCTCTTAACAAGCATTGCCACAAAATGACTCATGAAAAGGGGTTTTTGAATGGAGCTCAGTCATTTTTGGCACAGATTCTGACTCTGATCATAGGGAAACCATTTACTTTTCCAATTACGTGGTCAAGGCACAACCCCAAGTGCTGCAGTCTTCTCTTCCCATGTTAACTTAGCAGGAATGGCCAACTAATAAACAGAAGAAAGTGAGTTTTTGGTGAACTTCATAGTCAGAAACTATACACAAAGTCTTCAGGCCATCAATTTCCATTCATTATTTACATGCTGCTCTTGAAGAAGCTTCTTGGACTCAGTTTTCAGAAATGTATTTTAACAATATACACAAAAATTATAGCTCCTCTTTTCAAGAGTTATTTTTAGAAGTAACATGTAACTGACCTGTCAGGTCCCATCCTTCACCTGGTGTTGGTTTAAATCAACTCTACGGAAGAAATCAATCTAATGTAAAGTTGAGTTAGACCTTTGTTAGACAAATCTCATTAAAACAGACGCAAGACTTGGTCACCTACAAAATTGTTCTTCAGATCTAATTTACACAAAGATCTGTTGACCATGAACTCTTCACCCTTGTGGGAACTGAGAGTGATCTCCTTCATGTTTCTTCAAAACATTGCTTTCATCCCTTCTTTTCCCCTTGGTTCCTCTCTCCCTCTGATCACAGAAATCATCTCAGTAACTCCTACTCAACACTGAAAGCATTCCAGCATTTTACAGAGCCTCACATCCCTTACTGTTTCCAGGACTGTATCCCACAGCTAGGCAGTACTGGGCTGATCTCTGAGTCACTGAAGTCAGAAGAGATTTTGCCACAGACCATAATGAGCAAATTTTGCAGGAAATTTTATATTACATCCAGGTGTATTTTTTTATTAAAGGTATTTTTCACTTAATCTAAACAACAGGGCATCAGTATCCAATGGGTATATTCTTTCTAACTTTGCTCAGTGCAAAAAGCTTTTTCATTTACTGTACTTTTGGTTCAAGTCCACAAAATTAAGTGGGGCAGTTAAAACCAGGCAAATAACGTACCTGATGATTTACCAGATTTTATTTACATTATTATATAGCTATTAGATGTAATATTGTCTGCTCCTGTCACTCTCTGCAATGTGTTTGATGATTCAGGGAATAAATAAAACCCAGGGTTAGCAAATAAATGAGATCGGAATTGGCAGCACACCAAGTCTGCTTTATTTGACTGAGAGAAAGATGTGTTACATGGCCAGTTTGTTTAAATTATGCCAAGAGTTGAGATACACCAGGTGTTGTAGACCATGGAATAGAGCCCTTAAAATGTTTGCAAAAACCAGATTTCTGTTTACTGGTTTGCCAGAATACAAACCCAGAAAGTTTACACTGAGAAGTTGAAAGAACAAGACTTTGTGATACCATTTTGCTATTATTTTTATTAGGTTACAGAAATGTCTCATATGTGCTAACTATCCAATCTCCCTGTGTGTCTGTCTCTACACTGGAATACGTAGTATATGTAATTTTGTAAAATTATTTTAGTGGTTCTGAAATACCATATGACAGTTCTTTAACACAGATCAAGCCATACTGTCTTTATTCAACTAAACACCCCTTAAGTTCAATAAATGGGAGATGGCTCTGAAAGATTTAATCTGTCAGGGTTTTTTGCCCCACTGCCTCTTCCATCACAGACAGCCAGACAGAGTGGGTTAAAATCTTGGCGACCCTGATCTGTTCTTTCAGAATGGGTATGGAAGAACAGTGTCACAAAGAGACCTTGGTAAGGAGGATATAGCACAAACTACACTTAAAAACCGTTAAATTTTCCTTAGGCTCATACTGAAGATGCATTTGAGGATTCACAGCAGAGACGGCCGGGCCACTACCTCCCTACAGCATCCTGTAAGGCAAGCAGAGTGGGGCAGATGAGGGATCCTCACCCACTTCCCTGTAAAGTCAGCCAGGGCAGTTCAGCCTACCACAGAAGAATGCCTGAAGTAATCCACTTAACTTTGCAGTGCCCCGGGGCCAATAACCTTTGGCAGGGGAAGAGGGGGTAAACCAGCAGGAGTTTTGTCCTAGCTAGTACAGTAATTTCTGCAGCAAACATGAGACCACACCCTGAATCAGGTTCAAAACTGACAGAGAGAAAGAGAGGTGAGGGGAAGAAAAAAAGGGGGAGGGGGAGTGGTGGACAAAGAGGACAGCCGGAGAGAGAAGAAAAGACAGAGCATTTATTCCCACTTTAACTCTATAATCGGTTACCAGCACTCTGAGAAAAAAAGCCTGTATGTCTACCAACAAAATAAAGATTAATGCATGTGAGGCATCTTTAAGTTTCACCCTGTCATTCCTGTGTTTTAGTATTTTCTTCCTTGCCTTGAATAGAAAAAGATTACTTTTTAAAAACCAACTGCAGCAGCAGTGACATGAGTTATCTTCCAAACAAAGTGCATTGTCTCGGATTCAGTTATCTCTGAGACTGCCTTTTTTTTGGTATCTTCTAGTGGTTATAACTTACAACTGCCTGGAGTGCTTTTTTTGTCCAATTCAAACATCTTGATGGACAAAACATTCCTACTGACTCTCTCTGGAACCCCCTTCTCTTGAAGCCTGCCAAAGCCTGAGTTCCAGCCTGCCCAGAACACACTGCAAGTCTGCTTTATCTCACTTTGCATTTAGCAAGAGGATATTAGGATAGTCCCAGGGAAATGCTGAGAGGTTTGTGTTGATCTAATGAAGATAATATTGCCATACTTACAAGGAAGCATGTACTTTTGTACTGGTTAGCGTGGCTGAGTTGGAATAAATAAAGAAAGGAGATCTCTAGGATAAATTCCTAATTCCAGCAAAGTTGGACATAAAACGCCAACTGAATGTAGTGGAACCAGCATTTTGCCTCCTTTTTTTTTTTTTCACTATGGTTTATCCATAAATACAGGTGAATGTCATCAGTTCCCAGTCTGTAGAAGAGACAGAGATTACTGTTGTATGAAGAAATACACACATTTTTTAACATAACTTTGCTCAATAGTTTCTTGATAAGAAAATGAAGAATCCACTCATTTTCCCATTAAGATGAGCCCAAGTATTAGAATACTGGATGGATTTTATGCACAAAACTAAACTACTGCTTTTCTCACTGCTGAAGTTTTTTTAACACCAATTTTAATGGTCTTGTGAGCAAAATAGATTCAATAGGTCTGATCTGCCAATACATTACTCAATTTGTATGTCAGTACAACTCCATTGATTTTTGTGCTATTATGGCTGCATAGAAATGAAATAACACAGTGTTGACTCAAACCTATTCAAAGACTGACTGATGGTCCTGTTCTGAAATCAGATGAATTAAGGAAAAAAAAAAATATTGAGAGGTGATGTTCCAGATGTGCTGTAGTGGGAGGAAGGATCACACATTATAACAAATGGGATGGTTTCTATGATAGAAATGTTTCACAGTGGAGAAATTATGTGAAATGTCAGGAGGATATACTGTTTGTTTGAAAGCCTCATCATTATCCAAAAATAGCCTCTAGCTTATGTTTTTCCTCTTTGAGAACTATTCTGATCCCAATTCTGCATCTCTATTTCTTCACAGAATAAAGTTTGCTAAGTATGGGTTGCACAGGCAGGTAGATTTGCTGCTTTGGGACTTGGGACAAAATCTAATTTTAGTAGGCTCTATATTTCCACTTATAGTGGTGAGGTAAATATCAAATGAGCTGTTTAACTGTGTTAACACATTTGCACTGGTTACAAGGTTAATTTTCATAATTCTTTAAATGAATGGCCTTCACCCTAACATGAAAGCAAGCCTTATTCCATTAAGCCTTCAGTTCACCCAAGTTACTAAAAAATAGAGCCTCTGTACATTCTGAAGTTTAGGCCACATTAGCCAGCCCCTTGGTTAGGGTAATCTAAACCAAAACACAAATATTGCTTTTCTCTAAATAGGTGTTGTAGGCCACAATACATTGTGGGCTTAAACTACGTTGTATCAATTTAGGATGGAATTCTCAAATGTGAGAAAAATATGTGTGATAAAATAGGACCAACATTGGTTTTGACCTAGTTTGAACAAAGGTGCAGAAAAATCAATGAGCCTTGGAGCAGCCTAAATGCTTTGTTAGCCTTTAACTACAACATTATATATTACATGCAAATAATGGCACAAATTTAATACTACTATTCATGTCAAGTGATTTCTTTGAATCTATATTTTATATTTTACAGATCTTGAACAGTAACATTTTTCTTTTTAGTGCAAAGTTGCTCAAGGTTCACTGGAGACTCTTTTAAATTGCTGCTTTCAGAGAAATAACAATGTAAAATGACATTATGATGTATAGCACCCTTCTGAAGACTTGAACCAGTACAGCAGCAAGTCACTAAAACCTCTGGGAATGAAGCAATCTCCAGGGCACTATTGTCCAATTGTCCCAACTGGATCACTTTCAATTAGTTGCAATTAATTTCAAGTGACTGTGCACTGATATATCAAATTATAAAGCACAGGAAAACACACTGGAATTTGGAAAATATCCTTGTTGGATAGTTTCTCTAGTACAGAAGAGAACTGATCTGATTATTGCCCGCCTTAATCTATATAATTGTAATTAATTTGTTTCTACAATAAAGATAAAACACGCAATGATGTTGCTAAGTAGTGACAGAGTTGTAGCATTTAGCCAGCTGACATGCATCGGGCTAACAAGTAGTCCATAGAATTTCTCTATTGAAAGAATCAGTATCAATCTAACAGTTGTCTGTGTTACAGCTAAAAAGGTTAAGGATTGTGGGTGCAACAGGCTACAAACTCTCTACATCTTTGTCCCATTCTGTCCCAATGGGCTGGTCACTCCTGTGAGGGACTCAAAAGACCCTGAGACAGAGTCCTTATCAGTAGATTTCAAGAGAAACTGATATTTACCCTCCTGTGAAGGTATGTTAGAAATCCTGAATTTGTCAGCACTGGAGGCATCCCATCTGGGGGGATTTTGTGACCAAGACATGAAACAATACCTATGGCCACTCTAGAATCCAGGCAAGGGCAGCCTTGCAGCAGTTACCTTATCCTTGACTGCCCTGGAATAAGCAACCTGTAGCAAATTCAGCACAGCTTGGGGATGAGGAACTGCTGGATCTTCTCCTTTCTGATCAGTGCAGTCAGAGCTCTAGAGAGTTCACACTGAGGTTTGCTGTATCCTAAGGCAAGAAGTAATGCATGCCAGAGGAGTGGCTGTCTTTCCTTCCATGTCTCCTTAGCAAAATCAATTGGCACAAACGTGCCTTAGAGATATAGATAGAAGTTCTATAGATCATATGTACCACACCACAGAGAAGTCACTGAATTAGAATACCAAATTATGCTCTTGAGTGTTTTCATTTTGTAGATACAGTCAGGCCATATCTATGACAAATAAAAATACTATATTTCTTGACACTACTAGAGGAAAAATATGTCTATGAGGTCAAATGGGGCCAAATTTTCAATAGTTATGTTAATGACAATATGTGCCTCTATAATTCAAGGGGCAAAACAAACCTTCTCGAGTGAACTTAACATGACTGAAAGAAGCTGAATTGTCCTCTGTAGGACCTGAAATCCCAGACTGTCAACACAATAGACAGAGGAAGACACAGTGCTCACTGTTCTGTGTGCCAGTGCCCTTCTATCACCAAAAAAAGGGAAAAAAGTTCTCCAAGGAGCTGGAGTGGGCCCATTCATTCCTTATTAACTGCACTGAACTTGCCTGAAGGAGAATGGATGTATCCTAAGGTATTTGCTCCCTCCTCTGCCACCTCCTTTGCACGTGAGCTGCAATAATTAACTTGCTTCACAAATCACCTTTCAGATGACAGCTACTGATATAGTCAAGAGTTACCTGCAACAGAGGTAACCTGGTCTTTGTGTGGTCTCCTCTCTTACAAATACAGTATTATTCTGTTCCTCTGTGATTACTTTGTTACTCATCAGATTTTCACAATTTGGAAACCTGATCATGAAGCTGATTGAGTTAGGGGGACAGGGAACTATCTGAAATAATAAAAATACACTTCTGAGTATTTACATGTTCTTGTGTTAAGTAGGTAAGTCAGACACATTTTTTCAGGGAAATACAGCTGGAGGAACAGTTTCATCACCATTTACCAAAAAATGCAAAATAGGAACTGGTATAATTCTCAAAAAGAAACTTGTACGCACTCAAACAAGGCCTCTTTCATTGAATCATGTTTGTATACCAAGCAATATTTAGTTAGCCTTATGAAAGCAAGGAGTCTACTAATTATCAAATTATTCCATGCTGCCAAATCTAAGAAAAAATACATAAAAATTTCCATGAAGATCAATTTCTTATTATATCATGTATAACAATCGAAACCACTTTACTTTCTCCATTAAAAACATCTATATTTGTTCAGGTAACAAAGGCAAAATGAATTTTATTTGGTTTGAATGACCAAATAGAATTTAAGTAATTAATTTAAATTTTTTTTCAAAGCAATTTCATCATTCTGTCTTACTTAGAGCCACCAAGGATCAAGTTTGCTTTATTACAGCATCCTACTCCTCCACCTGCAATCAGAGATACCACTAGCCAGCTGCACTGAGCAGTCTCCTGGGTCCTTACACTAAGAATAGGCCAAACTTAGAAATGATGCAGTAAAAATCAAAAACACAAGGAACTGAAGCCTCAGTACAAAAGTCCCATGAAAAGCCAGGATATGATCTAGAATAAAATTGCAGTATTTTGGTACACTGTCCAGAGTCCTCATTACCAGACAAATCGATCTTTAATGAAGAACTAGACAGAATTGGACTGGGCTCCTTTTTAAAGCACAACTTATATAATTTCTGCTGCATCAAAATGTCAAAAGATATTTGATTTAATTTCTTTTTGTCTTTTTTTAAACATTTTTGGGGTCTTCTTCCTTAGAGGGACAGAATCTTTCCATACCTGAAAAACAACGTAAACTGCAATAGGACTGAGGACTAACTTATCCATTCACAGCAAGAAAGGGGGGGAAAGAACTCCACAGACTATTTCTTTTTAGTAATGTACATATTTTTCTTATTACACACAAGATTATCCCAAATTACAGATGTGTTAGTAGAAAAGATCAGATAACCTGCCTGTACTTCAATGTGCTGGCTAGTATGCTGGTTTATTTTTTGTTCTTTTTTTAGATTCTTTTTTTTTTTTTCTCCTTCTTTCTAGTTGCTTTGCTTAATTAACAAGATTCAAAATAATAACATGACCTTTGATGCTGTTATATGATTCAATATATCCAAGAGCACCTATTTCTGTTTGTATAATATCACAGCATAAATGGTGTCATCTTCTAACAGAGTGTGACAGGAGCTTAATTCCTGGTGCCTATGAATCAGGTCAGGAGCTCTGTCCGATGACAGTGAGTTAGAGATTTACAGTAGACCAGACAAACTATAAAAACCTATGGTAGGGATTATGAGTTATCAAGATATGCTGAGCTGGCACACGCTGCTAAGTCTGCAGTCAGCATTATCCAGAGAAGCTGCAGTGCCACAGCTGCACAGGCCTCTATTACTACCAGTTAGCATCAGAGTGAGTATCAGCAGTGCAAAGACTTTAAAAAGGTTTGAAGGCAGGAGGATAAAGAAGGGAAATCAGGAGGAAAACGCATGACAAACAGTAACATCTCCAGGACTGGCAACTCGTAAATCCAAAGGTTGCTAGCAAACAAACTGTACGTTCAGCACTTTAACGAAACCATTCAAGGAAATAACATCAACATCAAATTGAAAGCTTTTATTCCCTTGTTCTGGCAGGAAGTGTGAGGAAAGCAATAACTGGGGGAGGCTGCAGTTTTTCATGCAGTGATTCTTTCTTTGTTGCACATATCATCAACCGATTATTTGCAAGGGGGGAACGTGCCAGGCAGGAAAAGGGCTTCTTGTTCTGTCATGCTTTTCCTTGAACTCTAGCAATTCCTTTCTTGATTTTTAGTATATAAACACATTGCTTTTGTGTCTACATATGCTTGTACCAGTAAAAGCCTATGGGCAGACTAGCTTTTCTGAATCACTTGTTCTCACAGACTACACTAGAGGTTAAGTTTAGTTTTACTTGCTCAAAACTGACTACATATCACAAATAAGAGTCAGTTGGAGAACTGAGATATATTTAAGAATGATTTTTCCTTCTTCCAGCAGTTTTCACACCTCCTCACTGCAATATGACTGGGGCTTACTAAGGTCTTATATATCCAAAATATTTTACTTTTCACTTAGGTGATGGGTTCATTTTCATTTAGGTTTCCCTTTTAATCTGGATGATTTAGAAAATGATAGCCACTATGACAACTTTTAGGTTTCCCTGGATGCTCTCTTCTGCAAGACTTTAGAATAGCATGGGAAGCCTGTCATGAGATCACAGGCTATCACAGACTGCAGTTTGAGGTACCAGTGTTCTAATTTTCTTTCAATGTCCTGGGCAAGGAAGTTGATAATACTGAAAGAGGTACAGAAAGCCAGAAGAACATACTGGCTTTGCCAGATGAAAATAAAATGTGGTCATACTTCTTTAGAACAGACAGAACATTTGCCCTGTCAGCAATCATCATCAGGAATATCCCCCCATCCACACAAATTCCACTTTATCTCAATTGAGGTTGGTCCGACTTCCCTTTTAGCCTCCCAAGAAGTCTGGTTCTACAAGAATGAAGAGATTAAACCTTCCGGTGTTATAGAAGAAAAAGACAGCTGGGTGCCACCTGCACAGTTATGAGTCCACTTAGAGTCTCAAATGTTCTCGCGTACATAACAAATAAAGAGCAGCACAGAACACCCTCCTGTAGAGTTTCCTATAACAAAGAGCCTACTAAAAAAATCATCCCATAACATTCTTTAAGATTTACTGGAAGGAAAAGAATTGCCTCAGAATAGATCAACCTTACCCTTCCTACCAGATATCCAGGCAAGTGAAGAACAGCTTGTAATTAATTGTACGAAAAGCATTTGAACAAAAAGTATTTGAAAGATATAAACATTATGCATTTTGGTCTAAAATGAGCAAAGTATACAAGAGTTCCTGAAATAATTAAATGAACTGCATGCACTTGTGCCTTGCAGCAAAATCCTTCTTCTTCAATTTCTGAGTTGATTTCTGTCAGGCTTACCACAAGATTGATATAAGGCAGCTGTACCAGCTGTTACCCATTGCAGAAGATGGATTTTTGAATGTATATCCTGAACACCTGCTAGAGGTAACCCATGTCTTATAATTCTATAGAAAAGTGCTGAAAACTTGGTTAATGAGCCATTGCCTTTTTTACAACCACACTGGGTAACTGCTATCTGTCTTTAGAAAAAAGGTAACTGATAGCTATCTCCAAATTCTGTTTGGAAGAATTAAAAAACACCCAAGAACTTTGATATATGTCTCTCCTAAAAACATTCACGCTTTTTCAGAATCTGCCCAATAAATTTTTACATTGTGATCTGCAGAGTACACAACGTTACCTACTGTGTGGAAGAATGGGCTAACTGCACGTCTGCAAACAAGATGCACACTGACCTGCCAGCAGTGATTCCAGTACCCAGGAATTTCTTAGTAGAAGACAGCCACATAGCAAATGGATTTATTTACCCCTTTTTGACTTTTTCAACGTGCAGGAGGCTCCTTGAACTCAATGGCTACTAAACTAATGGCTATGTCAAACACAGGCACTCAGCAAGCAGATTTCCTCCCCCCAGTTTAAACAGTGGTGCTACTATTAACATACTGGGCTGTGCCCAAGTCAGCACTTGCACTGAAGAGCAAGGTTAGTGACCATAGAGGATCATTACTGGCTATAACTGGGTAACAGGCTACTAGTTTCAGACTGAGTGATGCCATAAGAGCATAAGAGTAGTACATTCCTTAAAATAGTCAAAGCAGAAAAACTTGAGTAAGCCATACATCAGCTAGAATTTCCTGTTTTCAAGCTACAAATGAATGTTGGACAGTTGTTTTCTCATGCAAAGCATATCCTTATTCTTGGATACAAAAAATCCTGTAATATGAATGCAATTTTTAAAAATTTGATTAACTGATTTACATTGGTGACATTGAAGGTATTACAATGTATGACAGAAAAGAACTAACTCATCAACAGCACAACACTTTAGATGTTAAAAATGGTAGCATATAAGTGAAATGAAATTATTTTTCATGAAACATAAAATTTTTCTCTTAGCAATTATTTGCCTGAATCATTGCAGTTGGTCAAGCTAAAAGAAGACATTTTAAATCCTACAGTCCGGTAGCACCACATTGGGAAAGTGGAAGCAAGAGGATTTTAAGACCAGGTTTTCAAAGCTGACTAGGAAATAGCAGCAGACTCTATACATGAGAGATAAGAATTTAGTTGTGAAAGCTTTACTATGCCACCCTTCTGCGTCATATTAGACCCAACAATTACAGCGGACATAGTGTTTTTCACCTCTGGGACACAAGTAAAACAGGATTATGAAGTGCATGCTTCCAGAACAGGCATTTGGTTTGGTTTCTGCTCACTGAGCAAAGTATAACCTGCATCCCACACCCCCCTTCATGCCTTCAGTGCCAAAGAGCCACCCAGACTATCAGCACTGACACCTGCTTCTGACCTGAGCACAGACAGCAAGCAATGATTTCTCTGCAGCTGCTGTGGGCTCAGAATGGCAGATGGAAGACAGAGGAGATTGAACTGTGGAAGAGGCAGGGGTTCAAAGGCATGGCCAAGAGGCAAGTTTCACAGGAACTTATTCCTGCAGTTCACATCCTGGAAACTAAGCCTAATATTGGGTCTCAATCTCTTCCCTTGTCAGCAGCTGCGTGTGAAATCCTGAGATGAAGTTTGTGTCTAATTCCTTTCTAAGGACTAATACAAAGAGAGGTCAATAGCCCTTCTTTGGCAACCACTTGACAATTTAAATGCTAGACGTCTGTGCATAAATCCAACAATCTAAAATCCTTTGAAGATAAGATAGCAGTTTTAAGTATTGCTTGCTTTAAATGTGGAACAATAGAGTAATATTTTAATAGTTCTGCGTGTCAGTCAAGATTTAGATAACAAGAACCACACTAGCCATGTAGTCTTATTTTCGTTCCTTTGTCATGTACACCATGAAGCATCCTATTTATTCCATAAAACTACTGAAATACTCAGAGCGCCAATTGGATGCTGTGCCCGGGTCAGTACAGTCAATTAACCTGTTGTGTGGCAAGATTCTTACTTCATCTCCTACTCTAGTTAAAATGTGAAAAAAAGCAGTTATGGCTAACACCACTGAACACCACTGTTAAGAACTGAAGCTTATCTTTCTTCTGCCAATGAATATTTTTTATAATGCTGAACAAGTCACTTTAACACTTTAGAGGGAGTCAGCAGCTGTGTTGTCCCTTGAGCTACAAGTGACCAACATGAAACAGGAGCCAATTCAAATACCAAGTGTACTTGGTATTGACTGGAGTTTTACTTTGAAATTTAGATCCTTTTTGTAAAAAGCCAAAGATGGAGGGAAGTCAAGGCTGTAGATGTCTCAACATGGACACATTGCAAAATTCTACCTTTTTTTCTTTTTGCTCTGCCAGAATTTTGTGTGTCTAAATGAAAAAATTAGGTAAAGAAGAAAATTCACTGATAGTTTTGAAGTAGACTCTGTGGCCGTGCAATGAATGGAAAATTTAAGAGGTAAGCAAGTATCTGTCATATTGAGTAACAAGAGTCTAAGGGAAATAATTGTAAGGACTAATCATAACACAGTTTTCAGTGTTGGAGGAGAAGGTAAAAACACTTTAAATGCTCTGTTTTCTTATTCAGAGAAACAGGTCCTAGTGAAAACTCCTCTAGAGAAGTTACAGAAGTCCTAAGGAGGTAGGAACTACCAAGCAACATTCTGTTTTCTGTTCTGGCACTTCTTGACTCAAGATATTAAGCTGGTTTGCTGATAGTGTTTTAATGGTTAAACTTGGTCTTTCAGAGATATTTCACTGTTTGTGAAAGGTATCTGTGCAAGGTGAGAGGGGAATCAAGGCTGACAGTGAGAACGTGTGTTACCCACCACGCTCTGGGATGAAAGCAATTATCAGCTTCTCATGGGGCAGATGTTTGGTGATCCTGAGCTGCAGCATCACAGTGTGATATGGCAAACCCACACAAACAGCAGTCATATCTGGCTGCCAAGCCAGGAAAGGTTTGCAGAGAGGAGCAGAACAGGCCTGGCCTCTGTGTTTTGGGTTCTGCAAGCAGGCATTGCTAGGCTAAGTGCACACAAGCAGAATTTCTGACCTGCCTGTCAGCCAAAGGGAAAATATCAACACAGCCAGAAGCCCACATAAATACAGTTGCCAAGAGAGATAGGCTGCTTGTATGGGAGGAAAACATGAAGAGATCAGCCTACTTTGTACCTGGAAGTGGAATATCTTTATTCTTCCCTACAACAGTTATCTGGCATGCCGACAAAGACAGTTCAGCAGCTTTCAAACACAAAGACACCAGAGCCTGAGTTCACCAGAGCTCAAGTGGAGGAGATGCAGGTTTAACTAGGACTTAAATGAGAGACTTAAAACACACATACAACAAGGCAGAAGAAGTGGCACATGCAATTTGCTTGAAATGGGCTTTGAAATAAATGCATTATGGTACTGAACAGACCTGTGCACCAGTGGTGGTGGAGGCTTTACTAGGACTGCAGTCCAAATGTCTTGTGATCATTACAAGTGATTTGGCATTTTGAAAAGGAGGGAGGAAAGTGGTTCTACACAGATAACTAAAAATCCTTGGCATTTAGATACTAAACTTCCCTACTGTTTAGCTAAACATTGTATTATTCCCCATATTTCGTCCCCAAATCTATATGGCTTGTCCTGTTATATTTTACTTCAGTCTTTGGGGTTTGAAGTGAAGATAGTACCTTTGTAATGCAAAATTCTAAATTTAGAACAGAAATGCTTATTCACACATAATGATTAAAGTTCTACACAGGCCTTTGGAGATTTTTAAAGACATTCCTTTAAAACTAATAATCTAAATAAATGCACTGATATCTATTGCTACTACTAACCCTTGATTTTCCATAATCATACATCCAACATGTATAATATACACAAACAGCAACCTGTCATGTAGTTAGAGGAATGCTAAAGCTTTTTGCTTCAGAATAGGTGCTGGAAAAAATTACAATCTGGATTATTTCCTTGTCATCTCATTTTCAGGATTGCTGTTAGGTTGGCAGAGCTGTACTTACAAAGAGAAGTTTTCCATCTGCTATTCAACAAACACCAATTTGTCACTCTTTTTTATAATCTATTTATCAAAATTTACTGTAGAGTCTTAGTTTCCTTTCTGTGTTGCTCTGTTCCCTATGCACTGGGATTTTTAAACCAGACTATGCTTTCTCTTGCCATATGAAAGAAAAAAAGAAAACTATGTTCACTTTGGCTCATCTGCTGTATTAATCATAACTGCTTGCAAAGGATTGCTTTATGACCACTACTTTAGTGTTTCTGCTTTGTAAAATTTTTATGCTATATAAGCATGCTGTTGGATAGCCTGTCAGTCAATATCCAGAGCTTTGAAAGGATTTTAATATAGCACATGCTGATTATATATCTAGTGCTTTACATTATGTGATTACAAACGGCTTTGCCTTAAACAGATACAGGCTTCCTTCACCCCAGAAGGACAGTGATCTCCAGCTGGAAACAGCAGCAGAGAGTTTTCAGTTGGAAAGGACATTCCAAAACCATTTTAGTCAAAATACAAAATTGCAGCAGGAGAAAAATCCCGTGTTAAAACTATTTGGAAAATTCAGAAGGGCATAGTGCTAGATCTCCAGACTGGAACAGACAGTGTGACAAATAATACAGTCTTGTCAAAATACTCAGCTGGTGTAAGTCATCACTGCACTGCTTTCAAAATAACAATGTTGATTTATATCAGATGTGAACCAGGCCATCTCTTTCTCAATTTAAGATCATCAGAAGGTGCATACATACAGCAGCACAGACATCCCCTCAACTACTGGGACAGGGGCACAGGGAGAAGCACAAGGATCCTCCTTACAGTTTTTCCCCTATGTTTGTCATCCAAATACTGATCCACAGCTCGATTCATTCAGAAGGACAAACCTGAAAATTTTGCTGGCTAGTTTAATTGCATTAAGTGTTTTGGGGTTCTTTATAAACTACATGAATATTAGCAATGCATTGTGTAAAAACGTTTAAAAATGTCACAGTTATCCCTTATGGTTAAAGGAACAACCTCTTCCTCCTCTCTCTAAAGAAGAGCAGGTAGGCAAAAATACAATAGTTTTATCAGAGGCATGTGAAATTTATTACATGAGAAGAGCCCGAGAGGCTCAGGACTGTAGAAAGTATTGATATACGCTTTTCAGGAGCTTAACTAAAATTTTATTTTGTATCAGCCATAAAACATAAGAAAATATTGATGGCTTTTTAAAACTTGATGTCAGCAGGGTATAATCAGAAAAGGAGAGGTTGAAACAAAACATGGAAGATCTTTCTTCTTTTACTGAAGGACGCTTGCATGCCTTTATTTTTAGAGATGAAAATCTAATGTAGTGCTTATTTGGTTAACTGGGCTTCAGCTTGTGGTTTAGTTTCAACATTTTTTGCTAGCTTTAGTCTTACAGGGATTGTCTGTGGGGCTATACTGTCTTTTGAAGGGACAAATTGGAGAGCACAACTATTAGCTGGGTGACATCAAAGAGCATTAATCTTCTGTTCTATAGCAAGGCCAAGACCACATTAGTGCATTTCACCCAGTCATTATTAAGACTGTAGCCCAAGGGTGTAATAAATGTTTTATGGCATGCAAACCAAGGTAATGGAATGCAAATTCCATAATACATCCATACATTTATTTTCTAATAGAGTAAATGATGATGTATTTTATCTTAGGAGAGCTCTGAATGACAACGCAAGTTCAGAAATTCAGAACTAAAGATAAATATAGCCCTTACTTGGTTTGGGACAGCTGTGTGAGACAGGAGGAGGAGGTATCTGCCCTGTTAGAAATTGCCTAGTAAAAACCTTTAAGAACAAACATTTTTATCTTGTTCTTTAATGTAAATCTCTTTCTGGGAAGGTGGATGTGGTTATCTTACATTTTTATTTCTAATTACATTTCCCTCTTTGAATACTAATGGATTATTTTGCTTATATTTGCCTTAGAAATATATGGGAACATTAATGTATGAGATTTTATAGGTATCAGGGCAGGCATTTTCCCAGCAGAATTTAAGTTATGCTTTATTATATTGTATTCAGAATCTGAGGGATTAAGAATTCTTCCTGAGGTAAAACAGTTTAAGTGACCTAAATAATGACAGAAATATATATCGCTGTTCTTGTTACTTTAATGTATCAAACTACACTGCAGAGGTTCCAGTAGGTGCAGCGCTGGTTGACTGGATTAGTGTGTGAAACCCTCTGTAAGCCATTTTATCTGCCCCTAAGAAATGTTTTCATCTCATTCTTACCTTATTTCCTGATGATGCACGGTGCTTTTGATCCCACCTAATAGACAGTTTCACGTTCATTCATTGTTGCTTCTCATACAGAAATACAGTAACTGAAAGAGTAAATTGTATTACAGAGTGTAGCCCAAGTACACACTCAGGACTGGTAAGTCAGTTGTAAGACCATAAAAAGCCTCATAACTAACTAAGGAGAACGGACAGGGAAAGGTTCTCAGTGACAGCTGCACACCAAAGTCTGGATCCTGCACAGGCAGAACAATACAGTAATTCATGACAGGAAAACAAATCTGTTTAAATTTTATCCTCTCAATCCTTATTCTCCAAGGAAATATTTTTCTTGTGTCGTTCATAAGGCAAAAAGTTTGTCTGTGTGGAGTAAAAGTTAATGACAAGGACATCAAAGTGTTCTAGGCCCTCATATAATTTTTCCCTGAACCAAGTTGTCTTGATGACCCTGGATCATCTGTAGGATCTGCTTCCGAGCCACATTCCTGGCTGAAAGCATTTATAGTATGATTCAAAACATACAAGAATTATTGGAAAGATTCCCACTGACTCCACTGGTCCTTAGATCAGGCCTTTTATAGAAATATAATATTTAATATATCCCTACTTGCATTTTTTTTCCTTGAAAGTTTGTAAGAGAATAACTCAAAAGGAGAAACCAGAGCTCCCGATAGCTGCACCTGGGAGCCTCACTCTGTATATGAGAGCAGCCCCTTTATGTCCCAGTGCTCCCAATCACTAGGGGATGCAAGCACTATTTCTATGGTGACTGAGGACTTCCAGGTGAGGGGAAGCCTTTCAAACAGAAAGAAAAAGAACATCAGTTTAAATGGATCCTTGAGTAACACTGGTATCGATTGAGAAGGCACATTTAGTTGCTGTGCTGTAGTTCCTGCTGTGGTTGCGAGAATCTCACTGAGATGGTAGTGCCCTTATTTAGGCTTCCTGGCTCAGAAGTTCTAGCAGGGAGCAATGAAAACAAAGGCAAAATCATACAGAAAATATTCTGAACAAAGCAAATGGTTGCATTTAATTTCAACAGAGCAACAAAAGAAAAACCTGCTGTTCACACACACAGCCTGCGGTGTTGCTTAGATAATGTTTCTTTTAGCATAGAGGAAAGTTAGACCTATTACTTTGCAGTAGAGAAGGAAGCTAAAATGAGGAAGAAAAGGCATACACTGTACTACATTTCTCTGACATAGCTGTGACAAAGATGCCCCCAGAAGAAGACATGCAAAGTTCTTAACTTTGGGAAGTGCAAGAAGGAAAGAAGATTTCTTCTCACAGAGATACAATATACTAGACCACTAGCAGCAAATTGTGACAACAACCTCTGAAACAGCCCAGTATTAGTCTGATGTTTCTTTACAATTTTAATAAATGTGAAAGCTCACGTAGATTATGCCTGCACTCTATGTCCTAGGTAGAAAGCTCAGGCTATGAGAGGACCTAGAACAGCTGACTAAAGTCCCTGCTTGCTGCATTTTTAGGATTCAGGGACACTCTTACAGACTGGGATTACAAGTGTGGTGGGTCTTACAATACTGCACCGTGGAGCTGCAGGAAATTTTTATATGCAGTGTGCTCTATGATTTGGCATGACTAATTCCTCCCCATATTTTATTGTTGTAGTGCGGGGAATCCTTACAACAATATATAAGACAGTGATGAACTTGGAAGGAAAGATGAAGTGATATTTCTTCAGGAGAGGCACCTCCATTTTGCTCATAAGAATTATAAAATTATGCAGAGTAACTATCTAGTATTCTAAGTCTTAAAATAGAGATATAGATGTTGTAGTTTATGTTACTGAGCAACAGATTTGACCATATTTTTCTTGAGGACAGGAATGGAACCATCAGACTTAGACATAGTTTGTCAGTATTAGCAATCTAGGTTTGGCTGGTAAATGGAATAATTTCAGTAACAAAAAGGCTAAAAGCTGTAATGAATAAACCCATAAAAAATAAAAATCAATGTTCACCTGGCATTTAATATCCAAATTGAACAATTAAAATAGTCTTTGGCATGATGTAAGCACTCACTACTGCAACACAAGATTTATTAAATATCTGATAAGGAGTGAGAACCTTTGAAGACAGCTTTAGAAAGCACTTAAATTTACTGCACTCTTTTGTAAGATTTTTTGAAATAATTGTTGTAAAACATGATGCTAACTTAGCAGTTATAAACCTGTCTACCATATAAATTAACCAAGACATGGAATCTCATTTCTATATCAATGAAAGAAAATTTGGCTTTATTTACTCTTTTGAACATACTGTTTTTCTCAAAAAATAGGAAGCAGACCGAAATAAATTGTATTGCACTTATTTTTTGAACTTCTAATAAGAAACAGGGGAAACTTGGACAACACTGAAAAATAGTTAGAAGCCTACTTCCAAGTTATTTTGGTTTGGTTTTTCTTTCTGGTGAGAAAATCAAATTTGACCAACTTATGAAGTCCTTCAATGTATTTATATTTTACTATGGAATTTCATTTGCAAACACTGACTGTATTAATCATTGATTCATCAGCTCATTCCAATGACAGTTAGCATTAACCTCTACTAAGTGATATATGAAACTTGCAGTTTTCTAGGTGTAAAAACTAAAATGAGGTTCACTTACATATGTGCTCCTTCCCCGCCCCTTTTTTCTGGGAATGAGAGCTCTTTCATTTTCTATTTCCTGATGAATGATTAAGGTGAACTTGTTAAAGTTAATGCTGAATTCTGAAACAGATATTAAAAAGAGCTTAAAAGGAAAACATGCAGAATTTCATGCATTTCTCAAGATCAGGATAGGTTTATTGCATCTCGTGCTTGAAAGCTATAGAGGTCAATTAACTTCCCTGCATCATGAGCATAAACAATTCCAGTTTGAGTGTCAAGTCTTTTCTTTTTCTGGTAGTGTGGATTTTAGGAAAGAAAAAAGGCAGGATTGTTATGATCAGTCTACAGCACAACTGCCTCAAAGTCACACAAATGTATGCATATAGGCTAATCTCAAACTATTACAGCAAGACCTAGGTTAGGGTTTGAAAAATCAGCTGTGAATTTGGGTGTTCCTTTCTGAACAAAGAGCTCAGCAGCTTCTGCTTTAACATATCTCCAGTTAGCCAACCAGAATCATTAATAAACGGTTCATAATCACTTATAATTACAAACATACTTGGTGTAATTTCAAACCTATTCCCAACAACGTAAATAGTAAAGATCCTCTTACTGTTGTGATTTGGAGCAAGACTCCCTGGTACTTCTCCCCCCACCTCTCAAAAATTCATCTGGAAATGTGGATCCTAGGTTAGTGGTATTGCAGCTTGCCTCATGTACCACCACAAACAATTTACAATTAGATACACAGCATTTACTCATGAGTGTAGCTGCTGAAGCAAGAGGGAGTAACAATCAAAGGTGTTCTTTCTACTGCTCCACTTGCATTTTTCTTGCACTCATCTTTGCAAAGCACAGCAACTAGCACAGTTTTGGAGGAGGTAACGTGAAGGCAGAAAGGTGAAATGACACCATACTGAAAAAGAATACTACTGCTAATAGCAAATCAGTGGGGTGTGATTGTTATTTTTATGGGTTTATTGAAGAAAACTTAATTTGTATATACAGTGTAGAGGTGTAACATGGCAGGGTTTATCAGCACTGTGATCTTAAAAACCACATACTAGAACTTTCTAGCAAATCACTATATAAGAAAAGACAATTAATTTCTCCTTGCATTGATTTGCTCAATTGTTATCAACATTAATATGCTATATAACCCCTAAATGCAAATTAATTGAGTCAGGTTCTTTCTATCAGCCTGAATATATCATAATGTACAAATGTGGAATAAGAAAGACATGCTTTACAGTTTTCCTTTAAGCTAATTTCTTGCCTCTAAAAGGAAGACACCACTGAGTCTGGACTAAGACCATTTATAAAGTGGTATATTAAGGGACAGCAAGTGATTGAGCACGTTTTCTGTATGCTGCTTCATTGCCTATATAATATAGAGAAGTTCAACTGATTCCAGACATTTTAAATGCTTTTATTTTGCCAGAAGAGATCTCTCTACTTTTCACTTGGCAGATCAGGCAGGAACAGGGTTTTTTTTTGGTCTCACAGCTTTGGGATATCTTATTCAAAATTTTCTTTTATCATCATATTCACCTCTTCTGGAAAAGGCTAAAATAGAAAGTGCGGTTACAATTTAACATTTGTCTGGCAGAACAGAGTGATATGGATGGTGGTGACACACCTGTCACTTCTATGACTGCAAGTAATAAAGTGAAGATCCATTTTTCAAGCCAATTAATTTCTCTGTACCACCCAGAGAAGAGCTACCCTTGCATCTTTAAGCAGCAAATAAATGAGCAGGCTTAGGTCTACAACAAAGAAATAAAGAGACAAAGGGTACAGGACTGTAGGACAAGACAGATACATTTTGCTAGCTGTTATTGATAACATCCGTTTTCTGATTTATGATACAGGTCTATGATTACAATAAATCAGTAATCGTCCAATACAGTGAGGATGAGCAAAAAAGGAGAAACAATTTTGAGATAGGTAAGTCAGTGTTTGGTTACAAATGCTAAGCGAGATGTTGCACTAACCAGTAATCCTGTACTCATTCACTGATTTGTCTGAGAGCACCAGATTCCTTGGATCACAAGGTGTGAACCCCATTAATTTGATAATTATGAACTATTTTTCAATTTATTCCAGATTTCCACTCCCAAACATTTTAATCTCTAAAAACCTCATTTAGTTCTGTGCAATATAGGAGGGTAAGGAGGGTGGGAGAGTCATATTATAATTTGACTGGGAAGGGGCAAAAAAGTTTTCTGCCAGAAGTGGGGAATGAGACTTCAGACAGGACTTCTGAACTATTCCACACTCAACTGATGGGCATCCATTCTGTTGAAAGTGATTTTAATCCAAATTTTGCTGCACTGATGGTTGGCTTGAGGCAGAAGAGAACTAACTGATGAACTATTCCCCGGCCAAAGCCATCATTTATAAGATGTCCTTAGACACAGTCTTAGAGTAGCTGGATATAGTGACCATAAATGCAGCAGATGACATTGAAGCTGAAATCCTCAAAGTTCACTTTAAAATATAAGAGTCCCTCTATTATTTATTTTTTATTACAAGCTTAACACAGGTAGTCCGATCATGGACTTTTTCACAATCATAGATGTCTGTTTAGGGGATGACTCTTTAGCAGAAGTTGATAAAATCTCCCAAGGACAAGGTAGTCCAAATTTACTTTTGGCAGAGATTCAATATTCCTTTCAAGAGGTTCATTGCCTTAAAATTTTGTGTGGTCTAACAAAGTACACATTTTGGTGTATATATCTCGATAGAAATCAAATAAAAATCCCCTCACTTTGTTGCCATTCCCTCCAGAGGAGGTGCATGCTTTCAGCTAATAGATTTACAAGTCATCAACATAAGAACAGAAAAGCTGTGACTGCAGCTCAAGCACAGGTAAGAAAGAGATTCTGCTGCCTATCACCACATCTCTCCATAGTATATGTATCTTGAAAGAAGGAATGAGATAGGCAGGCTTCTCTGTGACACTGGAATATTAGTATTCATTCCTTCCCTTTCTAGTCCCAGTGCACTGGGACACTGCACTGACAAATACAGGTCAAATCACAACTGATGGCTCTCTCTGAGCCATTGCTGTGTTTGGAGAAGTTGCTAGAGAGAATTGGTCAATGTGTTTATTGGGAACATTCTAGCGAAAAGACAGGCTGTAGCAAGAAGTGATTAAAGCTATTAATTTAGAAGCATTTTCCCCTTCTGAATCACTAATAAACCCTAATAAATGTCCCCACTATTGAACTAGTACCTGTTAAAGGGATGCTGTCTTGCACAGCTGACATCCTGACAAATGTGATGACTGCCAATTCCACTGAGCTCTTGCAAAAAGTTCTGAGCAAATTCCAGTCTGAGGAATTACATTATATGTACCCCAGATTCCCCATTAAGTTGTAGCTGAAAAAAAATTGCATCTTATATAGTGAGCATATAAGGGTTAGCTGGCTCACAAGGGACTGTGTTTTGTCATTATTGTGAGGAATGATTCACTCATACACCCTTATACTTGAAAACGATTGCTCATGGAAGGATTTTTATCTGTACATACATCAAAAAGTTAAGGAGTCGTCTCCCAGTGGAGTCAGCTGATGGCTCAGATCCTACCTAGCAAATGATTTTCCAGAATTTCTAGAGTATGCTAGGGACTCAACAAATTAAATAGGCATTTAGTACACAGGGAGGCTGTTCAGTGACTGTACAGGAACAGAGTGACTAAGGACTCAGAGGGCAACAGCAATTAAGAGTGTTAGCATGCTTTGGAGCTGTTGTCAGTGCAACAACATTTGCAAACTTCTCTTTTTTGCAGGCTGATTCCAACACCTGCTTCCCATTAATACCCACACATAGCAAACTAGAGGAAGTGAAAATGACCAAGGATTTTTTTCCTAGCATAACACCAGTTTAATCTTAGCATGTAACTGCCATGGAAATTGGTGCCTCCACATCTTCTAGAAGCTTTCGGACCTGCAAACTTTACCCATTACTCCATCTGAATTGACAAGTTGCGTGCCTGATCCTTCTCACACCAAGGTCCCAAGAGCTCGGTCTGTACCTTCACTTTTAAACCTGATTCTGACTTTCTGTCAAAACTCACTTTCATATATGGAATTAGATTCACTTACAAGTTCAGGACCAGCAGGACACAGACTTTGTATGGATCTTCTGGACAGGAATCAAATCCATTTTATTAAAGGTGGCTAAATCCACCAAGTGAACTAGCCTTAATCTGGGCAAAGCATTTTAAGTTGTCACTACAGAGTCTCCAGTTTCCTTGGAAGAGGTTGATCAGAAGAATCTGGAAACAACCCACCCAGCCGTACTTCAGATGCAATGGCTCTGCAAGGGAAGGCTATGTGGTGAGAAAAATCTAGATACTGCTAATCTCTCTCTTTTTTTTTTCAAGAGTGTGCTTGGTGACATTCTTTGTTTCCAGTGGGGAAAAGAAAGCACCTTTTAGCTTCAAGCTATGAGCATATTTTTCAGTGATGGTCAAATTAGTTATGATATGCTCTCATTTTAGAATGGGCTTTTGAAAGGCCTAACCGTAACCCTTAAAACCTGAAAGATAGATTTGGGCAAGGGTCACCCCTTTGTAGGTTTGGGTTTTGCTTTTTTTATGAGAAGAAACCTATAGAATTGATTTCTAAACATATTCTAAGCTGTCCAGACCATGCAAAAATATTTATCCCCTACAGAGAAAATATGAATTGTACAGATGGATATAGTTATCTCCTCATGCCACAGTAGCTCAGCACATTGCTTACAAACAAGAGCAAAAGCTAATTTAAAAATGTGTTCCTAATCATAAACAGGAACTTCTTCAGGTGAATGGTAAGTATGAGAAGCTTTATTGTTTTGGTAAGGTATTTTATGCCTTACAATACATTTTATTGTAAATTTATATTTCAGACTCAGCATTTCTAAATTATGCAGCATCAGTGACACACAATCCGCAATTGTTCTCCAATCTCACTCTTCAGATATCTTTATGTTATGTTCTCAAGTGGTAAATATTTCTACTTAGCTGTGGATGTTGTATAATTTGAAAAAGAAAGTTTTGCAAGTAAGGAGAAACTGGAAAAAATTAATATTAATGAACTGCACAGAAAGAGAAAATGAGAAATACTATATGGCTCAGATCCATGATAAGAGCAGGGCTTCAATTTGTAGTGGACAAATAATTCATAACAAGTAACATAGTCAATACATCTCACCTCTTTTTTGTATTCTAGCAAATTGCACACCAGCAGGTAGTGATTTTCTCTAATTCACTCACAATTCACATTTTCCAACTACATACTTTCTGCAGAGTTATTGGTCTTAAATAGTTTGTTTCAAAGTATTCCATAGTAAAAGATATTCTAAGAAAGAGAGGTATCGAGTTTAGAGCGATTTTGAATTCGAACTTAAAATACGTGGTTTTTTTCCTGACTAGAAAGGTGTAACTCGAGGTTCAGTTTTCTGATCTAAATTTTCATGTTTACAGGCTTCTTTGCTTTCAAGAAACATTCCCTTTATCTAATTAAAATATTCTCCCAACTCATTGTCTTGAGTAACTCTAGAAGGTGGCTAAAAAAGAAGCAAAAAACCCACAAGCAAAATGAAAATGTCTGAAAAACTGATACTCAATAGGGAGTCACAGCAGTTTTTAAGTACCCCATGGAGTAGTATTTATCAAGAGCTTCAAGACAGTCAATGCATTCAATTAGCTAGTAAAAGAGATGGGCAAGAAAAGACGAGTCTTTCCTACAATGTGGGAAGAAAAACACATATGCAAGGGTGAGAAAAAGGTTTCCTTTTGTTCTTCTCTATAATACTATGGACCATCCAGATTTTGTCTGCATTGATGTGGCTTGCTTGGGGTAATCAAAAAATAAACAGAAAATCAGAATTATACTGAAAATGCATAGCTGAAACACCTGCATTTTTATGGAGATTTGTATGTCCAAGGAGATATCTTAGACAGTATCTTTGTGTCAATGATGTTCAGTCTTCTCTGAACTCATACAAACTCCATCTTAGTTAAAAGAAAACAAAATCTCTTCCCTATTCACTTGCCTTATTCCCTCATAGTTATGAGGCAGGATGCCCAGTGACCACTCCAGCTGTGTGCACCGCCCTAGACACCTCTCGGAAAAGCTCTGGGGCTTCAGCAAGGGACAAGACACTGTGAGTGAGTCCTCAGCCTGTAGCACTTTGGGGAAAGCATCTGAGAGAAGGATAACTTTGTGCACAGTTGCAATGACATTTTGAGAGCTCTGTGTGTTTGTGTTAAACTGATCCTTCATTCATGTATGCATTAGTGTGGGGGAATTGTCTGGTTTCATAACGGAAAGGGGACGCAACTTCTGGCTCTTGAAGAGAATTCCTCCATTGTGAAGTGGGCTGAGGGGAAGAGCCACAGAGCCATCTTACAGCAGAGCTCGGACACTGCTTGAAGAAGTAACATGCAGTGACATGAGCCTGGCTCTAGCAGGAAGCATCAGGCATATGTCTCTACACTTACATGCACTGCCACTGAGAGGGAATTCTTTCCAGGATTACACAGTAGTCTACTGAAAGCATTTATCTTAAGAGTTGCACATTTTTAAGTACCACTGCTCATTCTAAACTAGAGTTCTCTTTTTGATAAGCAACAGAAGAATATGCATGTCTTCAATAAACACATATCACAAAGTCTACACAGAAGATCTTGCAAGCTCTGACGTGCCCAGGTGGAGGCTCATGAATACATTGGCTGTCAAACCTCAGTCTCAATTACAATGTGTGTGAAAGATTGGTATCAAAATTCAGACAGCTTTGTCATTTATTAATATGATCTTAGTAAGGGCTTGTTGGGTCAGATCTATTTTGTTATCTGCAGTTCTTTGCTTTTGGTTAATGAATATGCTGTTGAACACAAGTGTCTTTCTAGTAAGAGTAATATTTTTGCTTGCTCTCTTAAGGACTGCAATAGCATTATCAACCAGTGAGAAACCCTCTTTTACAGGAAGTAAAACACTGACAGAAGGCAGAAGTGCTTCTCTTCAATGCTTGTATCAGCAATGCTACCTCTAGAACCTGTTAAGGCCCAGTCTTTTACATTTTCTTCGTGTACTGAGGTCTTAATCTCAGAGACATCTTATTTGTAATTCTGTCTTAGACCCCACAGTGCCTCATCAAGTATGTTCAAGTTGTCCCTAACCTCACCAGCATGCATTCTAGCATCTCTAGCCATTTTCTGCAGGTGCTAGGAGTCATACAAGCTTATTCAAAAAGTGAAAGATTTGTGGGAATTTCCCCAGGAATGTAGTTACATCCACCATGAATATTGCTACATCATTATGTACACTTGAACAGTTTTGGGAAGACAAAGTCAAAATGAGTAGCTATTCTTCTGTAAAACTTGTTTTACAACAATGCCACTAGTTCAGCACTCCACAGACTTTATATGTATATTCAGCATAACACACAACCGTATTTTCCTAATTTCTCACCCAAATTAACCACATGGTGCCAAAACAGAGTGAGAGGAGTCGCTTGAAAAAGCATGAGTCAACTCAGAACTATCCCGAGTCTGATTTTATGAAAGTAATGAGCGTAATATTGAAGAATGAAATTTTGCTTTGTTAGAGTTCTGAAGGCAAAATTGATTCTGCTGCCCTCAGATAAAGAACAGTATTATTTGTTTTGAACTTGTTGCTGGGAGCAGCAACATTCCAAGCTGTGGCAAAGGAAGAGCGCATTGCATGGGAAGATGTTTTTTCTATTTCACAGTCTGAGAGAAAAGACAAGTAGAAGTCTAGGGTGTGGAAAGGTTTGAGGAACCTAGTAGAAAAACTTGTTTTGTCACTTACTTTTTCATCACTTCCCTAAACAGCCTTTTACCTAGACCAGCTCATTCCAATTTGCTGGGACCTGATTTTGTGCTACCGTACAAGTGCATGTACTGTAAGCCTGGCCTCTGATGCCTCTGGTTTAGCTGCTGAGGTGTATGTGGTCTGCTACCCAATCCCAGCTCTCCTCAACAATTTTCCTTCATCCTGCCCTTTCCTCCAAACCTTTGCAGCAGTAATAAGGTATTTTAAATACAAATATTGAAGAAAGATGACAAGACAGACTACCACATACATTAATCATACCAATGATATTTCTATTTTACTTTAATGTTGTTTTTGGAAGGGGGTCCCAAAACACATGAAAGTCTGGGCTGAATAATTTCTGATGTATTGCTTCTGTCCCATGACTTGAGTTTTGCAACCTACCTTTCAGGTAAGGTAAGCTTTTCAAAATCAGATAAGCTTTTTGACTCATCATCAAGGCCCCTACACCTTGCAGTTTGTTGTTCACCAAGATAAACTTTGTCTCAAAGTGCAAGCTAACATGATATACTGTCCTTCAAAATTGGCAATTTTTTTTAGAAAATATTTTTTATTTTTTAATAATTTATTATGCCTATCATGGAGTATGTAGCCTGGTAGCTAGTTTGCATTTCTAGTTAAACCAGTACAGTTCATCTGTTAAACTACTGCTTTATCATTTTTATGCTTCTCTCATTATTTTTTTCTCCATTGGAATCACCTCCATCTCCAAATACCATTAGGAATTGATGGATGTAAGTTTTCCCATGCTTACTTGGACATATTTCAAATGACTTAAGAATAAATTAAGTTCCCCACACACGAAGTCCCATTGCTTAAGAAATCTCAGTGTACTGCTGGAAACAATCCTGGCTGGATGGGAAGATGAAACTGATTATTTAATAGAAGTTTTCCAACTCTCCCAGTTTTTTACCCTCTAGGCACAATGCTTTGAACTGGACAACTTCAGAAGTTTAATGAAATTTCTCCTACTTATATCAAGGCTAAATCTAGCTCTTCATCAAGAAGCAGTTTTTTGTTCAGGAGCAGTACTTTTTGCCTTTAAAGGCTAGTCAGTGTTTTTCAAACATGGCTTCAAGAGGCAGTGGAAGGAATATGGAAGGATTGGAATACATCAAATAGCAGTGTTCCCAAATTGGAGCCAGTTTTTTTTTCTAGTCCATACTCAAGCAAGATTCACCATGATGTGAATGGCAGGCTTGCTTGGTTGAGACAAACTGACTGGCCTATGCATGGAAATGAACAACCTAACACTTTGAACACTTAAGGATGTCTTTTCACCACAAAGACAGCTTAGATGGGAGGTCTATCATTTGACAAATATAAAAAGGAAGGTTTTATGGACAATTCTGTAAGAACAAACACTCATTATTGAGTTAGTTAGTAAATAATAATGATGATGATAACAGCACCAGACTGGTGACTGTCGTCAATGAGTAACGAGCTTATGCTCTTTGTGTATTTATTATTAGATTTTCTTTGCTCATCAGAAATTGAGTGTAGCTTTGTTCACTACATATATCTTCATATTGCAATCAATATAATGGCACAATTTTCATAGACATCAGACTTTAATATTAATTTGCTCTTATTTCTACATCACAGAAAGACACAGAACATCTTCACTTCTATGATAAAGCCTTCATTCAAAATAAAGTATGGTTATATCATCACTGAGGTTAAGAAGATTTTATGTTTACTACTCAAAAGATTAATGGGTCACTCAAGCATTTACATTCTCATACATTTTTATGACAGTGCTATGAAGTAAATTTGATGTATGTTCAGAAGAGAATGATAGGTTTAAATGTCTAACAGCTGCTCTTTTGAATTTCAGCAATGTTTTAAGTGTTGCTACCATTTAGCACTTCCACTGCTCACTGCAATTTACTGTTTGCCTGCATTAGTTATTTGTGTTTGCACAGGAAGACAAAGGGAAAGAATTAGGTGCAGTGTAGAAACGGTTTTACTTCCTTTAAGCCACCTGAATCTAATCAATCTTCTGGCAAGTACTGCTCAGGAAAAAAACCAACACTTTTCAGAGTATTTATTGAAAGACTTCACTGAAAAAGCATCTTGGGCTGTGCACAAATACACACCCTTTCCTGGATGTAGTTTGAAGCTTATTCCATGTTTTGAAATGCATTTGATGGCTTCTATATCGCAAAACCAGTTTTGATGAGAAAACAACCCAGAGGGGGGCTGATTTCAGCAAAATAGCCCATTGAAATTGCATGGAGTTGGGAGTGGCAGTAGCAGCAGGAAGTTCTGGTCTTTTAGCTCCAATCAACTGAAATAGCTTCAAATGCTGCTGTAGTCTTTTCCTGTGTGACACGTACAACACTAAAGGCAAGGCACTGGGTACACTTCACTTAAGACAAGACTGTTTAACACAGCAGGGAAACACGGTTCTCTAATCACCCCCTACTATGAACCAGAGCCAACACGGGGCAATTAAATAAGAAAGATCAGAATGTCACTACAGGCAAGAACAAGCTGTGTCAAGGGACAGGGCAGTCATCATTAGGGACCACACAGATCTGCTTCCACTTGCTTTTGTGACTCCTTACTCCATATATAGCATGAGTTGTTTCATGAATATAGCAGACCTCCCAGTGAATACAGGAGGAGTGGATAGAGCAGGCAGTGGGGATGCTGTACAAACCCCTTCTCTAGCCCACTCTGTACTGCATACAGAGACTCAGTTCTATGATGAAGTTACATGTGTGACCACACATTCTCATTTGTCCCTATTTTGAAGAGGGCTTAGTTCACCCCTGAGTCAAAGTTTCACAACTGCCTCATTATATGAACAAGCAAAAGACAACTACGCTGAATTCCAAAAGCAGCCAATAAATCTTTCAGAAGCCTAATTTTATTTTAGGAATGGTGCCTAAGGCAAGACTTGTGTGGCTTAGAAAGAGAAAATGTTTAAAACATTTGCAAAAGTTCTGTAAACCTGGTTTAGCCAGTTTGTGCTCTGTGTTACACTATTCTGAAGAGACTTAAACCTTAATGGGTTCATCAAGTTGGGAAACAGAAAGAATACTTGGCCACTTATAGGAGACACAGGCTCTTGTTAAGTCTAAGGTTATCATTGCAACACACTTATTTCATAGTAAACTTTGAGACTGCCTGGAGGAATAAAACATGGAATTTAGTCAAAGAAAAGACTCTAACAGAGTTCTAAAATTACAAGGTAGAGTTCATCACTCATGCTACCATCACTTTCTGGTCATGCGGAACAGAAAACACAATCCTGGTAAATACCAACTCTGCACCTTGCTGGGTTGGTTATAACCTTCATAACAAGGCTTTCACTATTTGAAGTCACATTACTCAACTCAGTGACACCCTCCAGTCTAAGAACAGTCTGCAAACAGAAAAGCAATTGTAACAATTAGCTTTAGACCCTGGCGCCTCATAGCACCTCCAATCCCTCAGTACCTGGTCCACCATTAGACACGTGCAGCAAGAATCCTGTGCCTTCTGCAGAGGCAGTCTGTGACTAGATGGCACATCTCAGTGCAAGGCACTTTGCCATGTAGGAGGTAAAGCAGAAAATGACTCGATAACCCTGCAGCAAGTCTTGATACTTTGGAGATATGAGAAAGAATTAAAGTGGAAGGAGAGGAAAAAAAAA
The DNA here is from genome assembly GCA_020086605.1 of Lanius collurio. Taxonomy (NCBI): domain Eukaryota; kingdom Metazoa; phylum Chordata; class Aves; order Passeriformes; family Laniidae; genus Lanius; species Lanius collurio. Next base: position 11,862,273 of record JACBWW010000010.1, read on the forward strand.
ACCTAAGAGAATATTTTTTATAATAGGGAAACTAAAGGACAGTGGAGTATATAGTTTATTCATCACTCTCTGAGTGACATGTATCTGAGAAGACTCTCAGTCCAACAACATTAGCAGGCATCCAAAAATCTATGAAAATTGAAAAATAAAAGGAGAAAATGTCTTGTGAGCTTTTAGATGCTTCAGAGGAGTGAGGGCCAGTTGACTCAGGCATGCAGAGTGAAGTAACTCACAACTACAAAAGAGAAGTTACACAAAAGAACCGCCCATTGTGATCTGGATGCTGGCTAAGCAAAGCTTTGAAATAATTCACAGAGTGATGAAAAATGAGAAAGGATGCAGAAAAGTTTTATATATGTCCAGTACAGATAAGCTGACTTCTTAAGACATTTTAAGTAAAGCATACAAAAATGTGATCATTCAAATTATTGGTCACTTCGTCTGAATTCATTGTCTTGTTTCCCTGTGCTTGTGGCTTCTGATGTACGCAGTGAAGCTCATACTGGTTTTCCACTTTCTCATATATTGATGAATGATTTTAAAACATTTATTTGGACTCAAGATGTGTCAGCAAAAATATAAATTCTTAAGTTATTTAGGGTATGACATTGTGTCTAAGAAATAACTCAGAAAAACTTGGACAATCAACTTCCTTAATTTTGCAAAAATTCTCAAACCAACCTTTTCCCCACAAATATCTTCCATAGGAGAGAAATTTCCATAATGAATTATTAAATAATTATAAGTTAAGTTGACATTAAGTTGCATTAATGTGTGAATTTGGAACAAAAAATTCTTAATATAATTTTTGAACAATTTCATTTCCAGGGTCAGACTCAGATTTTTTTTTTTTAACTGAAGCACTTATTATGAAGGCAACTGTCCATGAAATTAATTTAAAAAATATTTTAAAAACCCTAATCACCAATTTATATTATTTTTTCTATTCAGTAAATCAGAAACAGCCTCTCATTATTATAATTATATTGTTTAGCATTATTTTCTTCTGTACATAGATTAGTTGCCCAATTTCACCAAACATGCTTCATTATGGCTAATAAAAAAAACAGATAAATAAGTGTAGATACACAAATTAGGAAAAATGTAATGTTGTTAATGTTATTTTAATTTATACTCCCAAGAAAACTTACAGCAAGGTATAAATTTACTTGCTGAAGAAAATAAATTAAAAGATAATTAAACTCTAATTAAAATTACACTCTGATGTACAGATGCAAGGATGTGCAATTCCAGCTAGAGCATCATTAGCCATGTATGCTAACATTTGTTTGTACTTATAGCTAGGCATGAATTCATTTAAAAAACCCCCAAGACCTCATTTCAGTATCCAAACACATGCTTAGTGCCCCCTAAAGATGGTGCGTTTAAGTTGCTCAATAGCTGCAGATTACCCACACGCTTAAGATCAAGCCCAAGCGAGTGCTTTGCTGAATTCAAGTCAAAATGTGACACAGTCACAGGCTTAGTTTGTGCCTCTGTGCTGCGTGAGGGGTGGAGTGGGGAGATGCAGAACCAGAGTGCCTCATCTTTCACAATTTCACATCAGGGGTGTGAATTGTGCCAGTCCTTGAACTCCTAGGGCAGGAGTGGGAGGATTTAGCTCTAGAAGGTGGACAGACACAGCAAGAGGATGGCTCACCCACTGCTTGACAGCCAGCAGAACTAGACTGATAGATGTGCACTTAAAAGCAGAGGTGGGAGCACAGCACACCGAGATCACAGTGTCAGCACTCTGCATGCAAATACGTAATGCCTGCAACTGATAGCGTGCCATGCTCAGCTGCTATTCTTTGTGTGTGTCTTTGCAAGAGCACACCACAGCTAATCCTGCATGCCAATTGCCTATGCAAAACAAATATGCAGAGTGAATACTTATTTGCTTATATATAAAGATCAAAAACATAGTGTCATACAATTTTTTTTGAGCCATATAATGAGTCACTGAAGAGCCATGAATCAAGGGGTAGGAGTCCTCCTTTAAGTGTCTCTAGATACACCCCTATCACAGTCTCTCTCTCAGCTGCTCGATCTGAAGCTGAACAAGTAGGGGTTGCATACACATGTTCTCTTTGAGGTCTTTAGACACCACAGATGGTCCTTATATCCTACAGCACCTTAGCAAACCAGCCTAGGCCAAAGAGCTCAGCTGAGGCTCTTTTACTTCCCTTCATTACCCCAAGCATGTTTTTTGGTTTCCGTGTTTCATAGTACCCTGACGTTTGCTTTAAAGACAAGTGACAGATCAGTTAAGAGACAGCAAATACTTCCCTCTAAGCACAGAGAAGGAGAGAGTGAGTAAACATGTATTCCACTTTGTGGGGTTGGAAAGGTATTTCCAAAAGACATGAAAGGAAATTCACTTATTTCTACATCCAACACAATCCCTTGATGACTCCAGAGTAGCTGGAGTGAATCATCTAAACCGTAAGGAAGCTGTAGCTTTGTTCTAAATTGCTCTGAAGTTTGTGCCACACTTTGCAACTGCAAAGTGAAAATAAAGTGGATCTAAAACCCTGCAAGTCAGAACGATTTGGTTTTACATTTGCTTCCCTATGATATGATATGGCTGGTATGATGCAAAGATACTGATCAGTCTAGAATTACTCACTAATTTCTATGTGCTTCTGAATAGTCTTTATAGAATTAGAAACCTAAGACATTTAATCTCGTTACAATGAGCTCTGTTGTCAGCAGCTATTTACATACTTATGTTTTCACCATTATCTAAACAAAACATTTTCAATCCTAAGAACGGGCAGCATTCATTTTGGCTTTTGGCCTTCTATTTCTCATGCCTCACTGATTATCCTGATCTACCTTTAGACTAGCAGCATCATACTTGCACTTTTTTCACTTTGGGAAAGGTCTCTCCTTTGGAGCCTATGCAAGAAACATCATGGGACAAAATACAAAACACTCTTGACTCAAGGCTTCAGCTTTCGCACTGTGGTCAGGATTAAGGACTAGATTATACAGCTAGAATATTTACAAACAAAGAGACATCTCTGACTGTCTTGAATTAATTCTTATGGAGAAGGAAAATTATAGCCCCTTCTAAAAGGCTTCACAGGAAAGGAATATTTGTGGAGGCCTCTAGAAAAAGCATTTTAAAATATTACTATACTTCCATTGAATTTAATTATACAAAAAACATGTTGAACATGATTTCAATATCAGTAAATAAAACATAACTGTAGGAAGCTATACAACATAACTAATGCCATTTTTCCTTGAATCTAATAGAATTAATTTGTCCACACTGTGTTTTAAGGAAACTCTTCTGCAGTTTATTTTCCCACTGACTATATTTTGTTTAATTCCTAGTCCTCTCAATAACCAGAAAGTTCTAGAGTCTGCGTAAATATTTATTTTTTTCAGGCAAGAAAGAATTGAGCACCAACAATTCTGCTTTATCTTCTCCTCCCAAGTTAAGGTTATTCTGATTTGCAAAGCTAGTTCATCAAAGATTACAGCAGAAGAAAGTTCTGAGCACACATGCTGTGAAATACAAATTAAAAAAGGTTCAGGCAGAACTAACACCCAGGACACAGAGCAGATGCATCAAATTCATATGGAGGATGTCCAGGGTGGGAAAAGACTCTCCAAAAGGTGCCAGTGCTCTTTGGCCCTTTAGAGACTGGGCCACAGTGTGGCCCCCACTCTCCATACCTTGTACCATTGTTTTGCTGAATTCACTCCAACAGCACACCTGGCTGTAAAGGAAAAGCTCAAGCAGTCCAAGGGCAGACCCTGTGGTGAGGAGTAGAAAAAGGAAAGGCAGGCCGCAATCAGCAAAGCTGGGCTTCACCTGGAGGGCTCTAGGACAGCACCAGTAGCCATTGAGGCCCTTGCACAATCCTGGGTGAGCAAGAGGGAACAGTGGCACAGAGCACTTTGAAAGCCATGACTTTTCTAACCTGTTTTGAGAAGCAGATGGAACTTGGGCAGTAAACCTTGATATTAATTCTCATTCCTGACAGATGAGAATGTTTTCTGCTAGTTGCCTTAAAGAAAAGCAAAAAGAAATGAAAGTAGACACAAGCTTTTCTAGCATTATTTGTTAATATTTTTTGGCAGCTGTGCATATACTACTCTCTTGCTGTGACCATAATCGAAGCCTAATGTTGCTCCCAAGGAATGCCGTGGCAGTATTCCCACTGACTGCACTGCAAGCAGATTTGGGGCCTTTGTTTGGTCAAAGCTGTTCCAGATGGAGTCCAGAGGATTCCCACCCAGAATTCCAGTTGTAAAGAACAACTCTGCCTTTCTCTTCCAATAGTAGTTTTCTGGCTCCAGGTACAGTTGACCTGTTAGGATCAACAGTGGAAATGACCCACTACCATTGAGCAGGATGACCCCTTGGGAGAAAAGGGTAATGCCACATTTTATTACCTGCATACCTGTCTAATCAATGTTAAGGTGGTTATATGCACTGTAATTCAGTTTAATGCTGTATATATTGAAAGAGTTTCTGCTGGTCACAGGAATGTAGCTGCTCGTAGGATAGAAATATAATTACAGTGCCCCAATGGAACAGATTTTTGAAGGATGTGAACACATAAACCCTGGTACTGGTGTACCTATCCACATGAAACCATACCAGGAGTATAATGCAGCAAAAATGTAAGCTACCCCAAAAGGAAACCTTACAACCACAAAAAGGAAAATTCTTTAGTTCTTCTGGGATCTTTAATGGTGAAAAATTGGTTAGAAACTTATATTTGCATCACGCTTCATAAAGTACTAATACTTTCTGTCATTATTAGTAAGCTATCAGCCTAGCAGTAACTTTTGTGACTAGTAGTCAGATGACAGATGTGCAGAAACAGCAGGCTCTACGATACTTTCTGTTCCAAAAATCACTGGTCACTTCTGAAACTTAGACTGCTATTATCATTATATATTACTTTGGAACAAAACTCTCCCTCCCTCTCCTTTGTTAGTAACTCACTGCTGATCTATGGCTCTAATTTTGTAAGCAAACTGATATTTGTTCATGCAAGTAGGACTTCTGAGCAAAGACTGAAAATTCAGGCCAGTAGAAAAATAACCACCCAAGTTACCACAGCACCCAGCTTGAAACCTTGGTCCAAAGCATTTGATTTAACAATACCATAAAACATTGCCAAGCTCTCAATTCAGATGAGAAGATTCACCAAATCATGCATTGAAGTTTTTCAAATCCATACTTATTAAGAAACTTCCAGGATAAGAAACTAAGCTTTGTCCTCCCTTGTGTTACAAGGCTGAGTCTGTGCAGGCCCAAAGCCAAGCACCCTGATTAGTATTCCAGAGAGAAACACTGCGATGCCCGTGAAGAATCCATCGGCACAAGGCACCTGCATGCTTGGATAGAAGATTTCTTGATGGGGATGGGCGCTGTTATAGGATACTGATACCTTTGGTATACACTGCAATCACCAGGTTGAGAATTTGTCTCATAAATCCAGGTTTTCTAGTTCTGGTCAGTTTAGGCTTATAAAGCTGATAGACCTCAAACACATGATGACATCCAAACACTGTTCATGTTTTCTAAGAACAACTATGCTAAAATCTGACCCTTTTGTTATATTTCGTTATAGTGTGCATTGAGGAACAATTGCACATACCAAGAAAACTTTTTTAGGCATTCCTGTAACACATTTAATATTCTTGTGCACTGAATCAACAATCTCACAAAAAGAGCAGTTCTGACCAATTATGTGGAGAGGAAAGCAAAAACATTAATATACAGACTTCATTTTTTTTGACTAGTTGTAGATATACCTGTTTGCAGAGTTGCTTCATTGGCTTGGTTACTTTACAAGACTAGTAAATACATATAAGCTTACAAAAGCTGACAGAAAGCAGGGGTTGTGGGAGGGAAACAACTCTTTTTCTACATTCACTATTATTCACTGAAATAGGCTCCTTTGCTTGTTTCTTAGTATCTTTGAAGCAATGATTATAAACAAACCCAACAATATTTTCTTGTAAGGTTCTGAAGCAAATAGCCTTCCTTTGACTTCACCAGACACTCAACCAGGCTTTGAGAAAAGTTGGTGATTGTCTCCAAGTGACACAGCAGTGACCCAGACTTTGCAACCAAGAAGTAGATATAACTGTAATGCCTTATGGGCTTCCAAAACCTGTCCAACAGTTTTGCCTTTGTTAACACACACTTCAATCTGACTAAAGATGGGCAAGGAGCAGAAAAAGCACACATACAGTATGTGATACTTTGTGTTCAGCAGGCAAATTTGTGTGACATTTTCTCCCTTCTGTTTTCTCAGTGAGTGAGTGAAGGCTTGTGCATGTTTGTCAGACTGGCCCTCCATTAAATGTCTCTTCATGGAAATAAGGGGATATTTATGCACAGTGACTAATGAATGGATGCTTTCCAGCATCTGCTATTGTGTATTTCCTGTAAAGTCATTTATTATTCTATCTAACAAACACAGTGTTCTTGGGTTGATGCTTAAGATTAATGAGGCATTTACTCCTATTCAAGAAACAAGTTCAGAAGACGCATTTTCTCCCATTCAGCTGTGCTGATAGTTTAATTAATGCCATTAATACATATAAGTCACCAGGAACTGTTTTATGGTAACACTGAGGAAAGCTGGCAAAGCAGGGAAATTTTAGAGGTAAAGCTACAACATAACACTTCCCTTTGTCTCCGGGTAGCATAGGATTCTCCAGACAGTGGGTGATCTTGCAAACTACATGAGTGACAAAACCCCAAGATGTAATGAGCTGAGGTAATGACAGAATAGCTGTCTTAACTCTCTGCTTGTGTGGACTTAGTCAATTCCTTAAGGTGATTTCACTACAAATTTATTTTTATGCAGATGCAGGTCATATTTCCCCCCCCACCCCCACCCCTAGTATTAGAGACAAAAAGAAAGAAAATGCCCTCTTATTTAAATGTAAGAGTTGATACTGTAGACCATAACCAATGCTATGGCCTATTGTTTAAAGATATTTTAAGGGAATTTTTCAAAGTGTGTACAGTTTCACTGATATGACAGGTGGAATTTAATGGCTCTTTCAGTGCTTGTATCATTTTTTTTGCTCAAGTTTCTGCATGGTGCCTTTTTTTGTTAGGGATGCCTAATTGCCAGGCTCACTTAGGCCAGCATAGAAGGCCTGATGCACTAGAATGTCACTGGGTTCACATTTCAGAAACAGAGAACTGGAAAGTAAGGGGTGAGCATGGGAATATGCAAGTATAAAGGAGAAGATAGAAAACAAAAATACAACGAAAAGGTGGCACTTAACAAGGCTTCACAACCCTGGTCCCAGAAGAAAACAACACATAAAAGTACACCACTCAGGCATCAAAACATAGGCCTTCTCACACTGAAGTCATAGCTAGAGAGCTAAATTTTCATCCATAGAATTATGATTGGGTATATCTCCTCCCAATTGTCACCCAAAGTGATCATCTCATGACCTCCCCAGATGTATAGAATATGTACAAGGAGCATCTTGAAGACATCATTCTTACTTAAATAGAACAGCAGTGCAAGGACCAAACCTACTGCTGATTTAGAGAAGTAAATGCAATAACATAAAGCCATAGTACAGCTATAGACAGCTGCTTGCTGAGCTTCTAGAGACAGAGTGCTGGTTGAATTTGTTTCAACCTCCTAATATAACTTTTCTTACCTCATTTTCAGTTTTTATCTCAAGGACTGGTAACGGGAAAAGAAACAAACAGAACAATGACAAAACTCCAAACCAAACAGCTTTTCAACATTATTTTAACTCTCCAAACAGGAGAAATAAACAAATCAAAGCATAACTGACCCTGCTCATGGAGGAGCACTAGAACTTAGCGTGCCCAGGCTGCTGGCAGCACTACGCAGTGCTTTGTCACCATACAGCTTGGCTGCTTGAGCTAACACCTTCTAAAAGCCACTCCCAGTCTGCAGTGGACAACTCCAGGTACAGGGATAGATATTGAATTTGGCATATGCCTGCTAGAACGAGGAACTCCTGGAGAGTTGTACAGACAAAAGCCCATTACCTACTCTGAGTGTTACTCAAATTCCTTGAGTAAATCAACAAAGTCCACATAGCCCAACAGAATGAAAAAGAGGCCTTGAGGAAGACTTTTAGGTCTTCAAGGAATATTTCTAAAACTATCCTTCAACAAAACAGTTTTGCTTGTAGTGAAAATTCAATGATTAACAAGACAAGACTGTATGTATATTTGTTACTTATAAAAACGCCTCCTCTCCTTAGATGTTCCAGCCAGAAGCTCTGAAATGGCCATAATATTGTAGTAAATAACTCAGCCTGGAGCAGTGATGCTATCAGCAGGTGCAAGGACATGCTATGGACAGCTAGGGAGTAAGACCTGCTAGACAGGCATCAGGCATACAGACATCACCCATCCCTTATTGCGGGAGTAACACAGATTGAATGACACATCTTCTGCCCAGAGAATAAAATATAACACATCATCTAATTCTCAGTGTCATTAAAGACAATAAACCTATTATTTAAATTTACTACTCCAGGTTGTTTGTAAGAAGTTGGATCAACAGCCTCAAGGAATGCAATATTTTTTCCTGCAAGGGTTTCCTAGTGCTTAGCCTGCAGCTGTTAGCACTGGATTTCAAGACACACTGTACTAAACTGTATTAGGCATGTAAAAGGACTTTCATTCCTCATTAGCCGTGCATAAGAAAGGATGGTAACTTTTAAAAATAACTAAGCAGCATTGTAAAAAATTTGAATTTTGCTCTAACAAAAATCATCCTTGTTAAAACTTTTTTTTATTCCCAGCTGAGCTATGCTTCAACTCAAAGCAAATAAAGTCATCAGTTGACTCCATTCTATTAGAGGACAGCATTTGGGGGGATGGGGAGAAAGAAATAAAAGAGTCCAATAGGTCTTTGAACAGTGGTCCCTTGTCTATCACATCAAGACATGGATTCTACTTCACACACTATTGACCATGAAAAGCAATCTTGCGACTTTTGAAGCCCCATCACAAAAAAGAGTGCAAGAGAAAACTTTTCTTGAAATGTCAAGGATGGGGGGCTGACTGCTCTCATCTCCTATGATTAATGACTTGTGGCCTTATTGTGTAGAGGCTCATAATTAGCTTCAGATTGATTAAGGCTGCAGAATGCAAAATTCCACTTGATAAACCTGGACAGCCTCTGTTCTCCACCTCAAACAAGCCTGGAGCAGAAACTCTGGCATCCAGTTTTGTGGTAAAAACACGCTTTTTGGAACTAATGAGTCCAAGAGACTCTGGGCTCCACCTACTAGAAGCTCAAACTGCAGCGTTTTCCTGTATAATTAGTTTTCAGTCCTGTCCTAATTACCTGCTTTTTATCTAAAAACTTGCTTCACACTTTGAGTAAGCAGACATCATATACTAACAAATAACCAATGCCATTTAAAATTTAGTTAAAAAGCAAAACAAAATAGCAGGAGGATACTTTTAATCTTCCATTATCCACTTATTAACAAATGAGAGCAAGTTCATTATAATGCTTCTAAAAAGTTGCATATGGCCTTCTTGGATATTTATAGATGCATTTAAAAAGAGAGGAGAAAAGGGGCATTTCCTAAATTGTTATTTCCTAACGTTCTGACTACCTGCTTTACTGGAATACATGCTGAATCCTTTGTTTGGTAATAATCACTTGCCATACCTATAGGGGTGGACATGGAGTACACAGGGAGTTCCAATCCCTTCTGCCATGATCACCCTCCTTCTCTCCTCCCAGTCTTGGATTAAAGTTGTTTGTTAAATTCTTCACATGAAAAACCATTACATTCCACTAACACAGGAAGGTTGCAAATACTTAGGCCAGATTTTTAACACTAACCTCATCAAACTGATGCACTACAATATAAGGCTGATTAGCTTAATAACTGATTACACGTCCTCTGGGCACTAGCAACCAAAATTAGAAACTTTAGCAGCTCATATAACACAGTAATATGAGCTTATTTTTTCAGGTACCTACAGTTCCGAGAGGGAAGGGATAAAAAATAATGTTTCTAGGCTAGTATGAAAGAGGGAAAGTTTCTTGGTTTTGGGGGGGAGGATAGATTAAAATGCTAATAATTTCTTCTCTACTGAATAATACCAAGATAAAAAGACCACGTGAACATCTGTGCACAAAGATAAATTAACCAAATCATCATCGTTGAATTATTTTTAATTTCAAATAAATAGAAGTCTGAATGCCTTCAACACATGAGCTGCTTGAATTCAAGAGGCTTCCTTTTAGGCTCTGGATTTCCCAGAGCATCCTTCACTTGTGCCACCCATAACTCACCTGCGTTGCTCTACACACAGGGAACCTGTTACACCAGGTACTGCGTGTTGGGAAGTGAAAAGACAGTCATGCTTCAAAAGAGTAAATTCCAGTATTGCAAAAATACTTCCACACAAGTAACTGCAGCAGGCCTCGCCAAGGGGAGAGTTGGCAAGGGTAGTGCTAAATTTATGGTGAAAGGCAACAGGTGGCCATTGGAAATAGTGACTTAAAGGACCATGAGGTGACTGTGATACAAAATGCAGGGAGAGGACATCATCCACAGCCTCTTTCAGGTCCCCAATAGAGGCCTAAGTTTATCCCTAACTTGAAGCATGCAAGCAATCCCTTTGAAGCCAGTAGTAACCAGATTTTTGAGTGTATGCATTTATTTTCACTGTAATTATATAGCACATACACTGTGTGGTGTAAGCACTAACAGACCAACCTCAGCATTCTGCAAGGTAGCACAGTTCCTCCGGCATCAATATATTGCCCAAGACCTGGGACTTCACTTTTTGTTTATAAGCATTTTTCTATGCCTTACCCTGTTTCTTTTTTGCCTTGTTTTGCTTTCAGCAAGGCTCTTTGTAGTGTCATAACTCACAATCTTTCTATTCAGACTTTGTTTATAAAACCTCTATTGTTCCAGAACAATGGAGTTGTGACCTGTTCAAAGGCAGGACTGCAATCAGGGCCCTCTCCGTACTTTCTCAGGGTGCACTTTGTGACAAAGTGAATAGACCACACAACCCTATTGATGTCAGCCAGGAGGGGAAAAATAGGCTCCCTCAATAAATCTCAACATAAATCTTCTTGCCCTATCTCACCATCTGTATGAATTCACCTAAAGCACAAAATCAATAAGCAGAACAAGTATTCCCAATCCTAAAAGATTGAAATACTGCTTGCAAACCAAACAGATTTGTTTCATACTCAGGGCAGTTTTGGGGAATTCACAGGCATAGAAAGCAACAGGTGGAAACATAGCTTGGGCCAAGACAAAGTCAATGAGATTGACCCTAGCATCATGAATATGCTTCACTCTTCTGTGGCAGTTCCCTGCTATAAATTTGCTCAGTGGCAGGTTTGAGGCTTTTGATGCTTTTTTATCACCAATGACTTTGGCTTTCTAATTTTGCCTCAAATGTTATAGAACAATTAGCCACACAACACAAGTATTATCAGTGAAACAGCCACAACTTTTTCCCCCTATTTGAAAATGCCATGTTTTGTAGTTCTGGTTTTGAAGGTCAGGTAAGGGTTGCTTAGACGAGGATGACCATGTCCCTTTTGAAATATACTTCTGGTCACTCATCAGTGGCACTCTCCCTCATTCAGCTTTACATTTTTTTGGTACATAAGTTAAGAACATAAAGTAAGAATAGTCAAAGAAATCACTGCAGAAAAGAGAAGTAAAGAGAAGTATTTTCCTTAACTTCCATGGAAAAAGCCTTCACAAATTGCCTAGGTATATTCTAGGCAGTTAAAACATGTGCATTCAATATAAATTTTCATTATCATTCATGAAAGAGGAAAACAAAAAAGCCAGAGCAAGCACTAAAACAAGCAAACAAATAGAGTCTCCAACTTAATTGCATAAGTGTTTGTGGGAACACTGAAAGCACTTCAGAGCAGTGCTACCTTTTTGTCCAGTGTCAATACAGCTTCTAGCACAGCAGGGTTTCAGATTGTGACCAAATTTTTCAAACAGTGCAGCATTGAGCAACAACAGCATAAAGCCAGCTAAAGCCAAGTTATTTCTAAATTCGAATTATTATTTATGTTTTTAAGCATTCACTCTATTTTGACAGCAATAAAATCCTTCTGTAATGTATTCCATCTGAGCAGACCATATCAAAGTACTTTGCAACAAATTACTGGTTAAAATGTGAAAAAAGAAATTTAATTGTTATAATGGAAGGCAAAAGATCCCATCTCAGTCAAGTCCTGCTAGAGGGAAAATGCTACTGTAAATTTATCAAGACTAAAAGGATGACAAAACCTGATTTTATAAAATTATATTTCTGCTGAATCAAGGCATATTTATAATATATAAGCTTATATAGCAAACTCCAGGCAACTTGCTACATTACTGGTTAGAAAACACTTCAACTTAAAATGATTGTTCAGGTACCATTAGTAAAATTGCATGCTTATTGGTAATATAAGCTATCACCATCAGATAAACATCTGTAGATCTGTATCTGCTGACCTGATCATACCTACTCAACGACTAGCCACTCTCAATAAGTGAAAAACTAAGGGGAGAAAACATCCCTGTTTTGGATCCACTCACTTTGGATTTTTGAAACAGGAAAGAAGGAGACCAATCAAACAGACCTCCTTCTGTAAGACACATGAAAAGGATCAACCTAAGGGTGAAGTAAGGCAGGGGAATTCGCTGCTATTTCTCCAGGACTTGTGAAGATAAAAAGGAATTGTCCATACAGCACCTTTCACGAGGAATTCATTCATTTCTCCGTGTTGAAAATACAAGGAAAAACAATGAGCAACCTAAAAAGAACCCAACTATGACATCCCTTCCCTCACTTCCTCCAAATAGGGAAATCTATTGGGAACATCCACAATCTATTTATTTAGTAACACTGAAGTTATTAAGAAGGTGTAAAAATTTAACTACATGTATTTTAAAATCCTACTCCTAGTAAAGCCTAGCATAACTATGCTTTGCTCTAGCATAAAGCATTTTAAAAGATACCATAAAGCAACCCTACCATGCACAGACAATGCCTTTGCTCCCAAGTAACACGTAAAATACTTTGTTAATCCACCTCATTGCTTTCATAGTCTGATGATCGGTTCAACAGCTGAGTATTAGCACCAAATCAATTCGGTTGTCCTTCTTTATGCCTTCATTCACTGTGGCTACAGGGCACAGGCTGATTGCCCGAGCACTGGCAGGATGACAACACCACCCACCTGCCACTGCTCCTGTCAGCAGAGGACCTGTGGGATGCTGCAGGGACAACTGGAGTTCAGGGGATGCTGGAGTACCACAGAGGAGGGTAAGGTAGTGGGGCCAGGGGTACAGCTGCCCTGGCACCACCGAGATAGAGTGTGTGAAGGGGGGCAACTGAGAAGTGAAAATGCTTGTATCTTCATTAGAGTTTGTGTGTCCCAAGCTTGACACAGCAGGTAGATAAGGAGTCAGGAGGAACAACTTGAGAGATCAGAGTGTAGAGGTGCTAAAGGAAGCCCAAGGGAAAAGAACTAGAGAACAGATTTGAGGATGTGAAGACCTGTGATAACAAGTCAAAAAATTACATTTGGGTTATGAATCTGTTTAACAAACTAAGATACCTGAAAACAGACTGTCTGGATACGACATAATAAGTCTAATTACTGGACACCTGTAATAGCGTAGTAGGGCCAACCAGTTTAGCATCAGAAATACTTATAGGTCTGACAGCGAGACCATCACAACCTCCAGACACTCTTGAGGCAATAACCATGCAACAGTTTTGGTTGAAATTGACATTTAAAGTCTTCTAACTCCTCTACTGTGGACAGGGGCACCTTCCTCTAGACCAGGCTGCTCAGAGCCCCATCCAGCCTGCTCTTGAACACTTCCAGGGACGGGACTTCCCCAGCTTCTCTGAGCAACCTGGTCTAGACACTATGTTTTGTTAGACAAATTAGGTCTAGAGGCAGCAAGATTTTGAGCATAAAAACTCTTGTTTGATGGCATGAAGGACATAAAAATCAGCTACATGGGCAAAGCTGGCCTCTTGGTGTTTTGGATATGATGCATAAAACTTTGGAGAAATAAATTTCCTATTGCACAATATAAACCAGCTCACCCAAGCTAGGTCATAACTGACTGATGGACATCCAGAGCTTCTATTTCCACTTAACAATTAGGAAATTATTTTCAGCAATTTATGGTGTACTACAAAGCTACCCAAACTAAAAATACTGTGTATTTTAGAAGCTGTATAAAAATTAGTGCCCTGGGATATGTGTGGGAAATAACCAGTACTTAAAGTTGGTAATTCAAATTATTAATAATAGCAAAAAAAAAAATTATATCCAGTCTCCAAGCATATCATCATAATGCTTATTAATTGATTGTAATTGTAATAAATACTAATGAATTCATTTAGAAAGTAATGTAGCTTTATATGTTTGTTTACTTTCCTAAGAAATATTTGTGTTGGTGTTATGTCAACAACTGAATACACAAAAATAATTTATAATTATTTATTATTAGTTTCAACACTTAATAAAAGGCAGTTGTTTCACATAAATACCAAAGCAATCTTCAGAGTACATCTGTGTCCCCAGCAAGCACTCAGTCTGGCTTGTGAGTCCTTTTACCATCTGTGAGCCTGCAGGATGAAACTGCACCAGCCACCTGAACATCCCAAACAGCAGAATGAGCAAGCCTGCAGGGAGGACCTTGACCTTAACTGGGATTTACCAGCATCCTGTCTGCCTGTCCCCAGAGCCAAAAATTTCCACTGGGAAGAGATGCAGCCACTCCTCAACAAGAAAATCATGCCTCCATACTGAGTTAATAGCTCTGAATAATCTCTTCCACCCCTATCCAATTTGCTACCTTTCTGAAGTCAGTCTATATACTGCTTTGTCTTCTAAGACAGAATTCCTCTTCTTCCATTAACTTTGCTAGAGATGCAAATATTTATGACATCTTTTTAACTCAGCTGTTTGATTCATCTGTGAAGGTTACTGGGTACTACACTAACCTCTTTTGAACCACTTGGGATGTGTATCTCCTGCTGCACTCACATTCCTGATGTGGAGCATCTCTCAGCAGGAGTGGCAGCAATAAGCAGGGCAGTGCCTTCTGTGGAGCTCCAGGAATGTGACTGCAGGCAGTTCCTGCAGGGCAAGGGGACACAAATCTCCTGCCCACTGTGGGCTCAGAACTAATGTTGAGACCAGCTGGTCACCTTTTCATTGTGCACACTGAGAGGAAGATGCCCTGCATAGGAAATGCAATCCTGCACTCCCTGGCTGAAGGATTGAGGTGATTATGTGGTCAGCACCATTCTGCATAGTACCTGGAACTGAATCAGGACTGGACCAAGTGATGTCCCTCTAGGCACTAAAGATCACATGTATTACAGCACTAGTAGGGATGGTGGTGAGGTATGTGTTAAATAGACCATATCAAATCTCTCTATTTCTAAACCTGTCACATGTGGATCCCCACTCCTGTCTCCTAGGGCCACCTCAGAAGGCCCAAACTGTGACTGAGTCACACAGTGGCCTGCATGCCCTTGCCCATGCCACTATTATGACCAGCTGACAGTGCCTTTACAGTACTGTTTTATCTGATTCATCTCCTAGCTGCTCATCTTCCTGATTTGTGCCATCAGCACCAAAGCCTGATTAGCAAACACAAAAAAGGAAGGGTATTCACACTGTTCTTCTAAGGTTTATGAGTGTTGGTATGCCTTTTTTATTTCTCTGAACTTGAAATCCTAGGCACTGTGTCTGCTTTGTCAGGCACCTCTCTGGGAACACAGCACTTCTGTACAATGAATCATTGTGATTACACAGAAGATTTAAAATTCTCTAAAATATGCATCACTTTAGGCATCATGTGGAAACTCACACATCTTCCAATTCTTACTTAATACCTACTTATCACCTCTTTTGCTCACTTATACTTACACATTTTACCTACTTTTACATACTTATGCATAACCTATACAGTTCACTTACTTATACATAACTCACTACTTATACATCTTACTCTATTTTTACCTAACACAGTACATACACATTTTACTAACTTATCCATAATACAGCACCTATACATTTTGCAGCTGCAGTGCATGAGATTAGACCTTGTTTGCTTAGTTCCCCAAGAGCTCTGCATGCACTTCTCAGAAAATAAGATTCATTTTAGTCCCATGTGGTACCCTCCTTTTTTATCTATTCCTTGCCGCTTAGTGCTTAGTTTTTCAGCTTCTTCTTTCCCAATTCTTTTTCAATTTAGCACAGTTTACCTTTCTGTCCTTGATGCTCCAGATCCAGGCAACCAGAATCAAGATGATAACAGCATCAAAACCCATCCAGTGAACAGCAGCCAAGTTAGTCCAGGAAATCCAAACAACCAGACAGTGAATGACAGAGAGCAGATACAAGCCTGTCCTACCTCTCTCTTCTCTCCTGATGGAGCCTTCTGGCTGGGCTTAAAAACCCTCCAGGAGCTGATCTGCTGCAGCTGAAGGTGGATGGCCAGGTGAAGCTGGTGAGGGTGATTCCAGCCTGGTCTCACTCTGAGGGCTCCAATAGGCATAACTACAGATGGTTTGGCTGGGGCACACTACCATGGTTCAAAACACCTTACAACACACCTCCATGGTATTTGACGATAGCTGGTTGTCCTCTCAATTAAAAGGAATTATGGATCTGACTCAGAAGATTCAGTACAAACAGTATAGCTTGTTATGGGCCAAGGAATAGATCTTACCTCAGCCCAAAGCACAGAAGTATACTGAGAACTTTCAAGGACACCACTAACTAATCTGTTTTTGATTCCAAGCAAAAGACAAAGTCCTGGGGTGGCAGTATCCAGGCCTCTTTATCTCAAGAGTGCTGTGACAAGAGCTGGATATTATCCTATGTGCTTCCCCTGCTCTTTCAAAAGACCAGGTCTTGATACAATCACCAAGACCTCATGAAGAGTTGCAAAATTTGCCACCTCAAGGTGCCTCAGGGGGTATTGCAATGCAGTTATTGCAAAAAAGAGGAAGCTATCCCAAGGAGCTCAGACCTGGGGCAAGCTTTGACAAATGTGTGGCTGCCATTCTGCTCACACCTTTGCTGTAAATACAAAGCTCTACAGGATGAGGTTAAGAACTGGGCTCTGTGGCTGACTCACGTAGCAGACACAGAGCTCCTGTAGGCTGTGCTGAGAGAGAAACACAAGGAGTAAAGGCATTATACTGTATTGTAGGTCGAGAGCCAGTTTTGGTGGAGTGTTAATCTCCAAGAGTATCATTGCCAAAGTCATTCCTTAATGCAGCAGTTCAAGAGACAGCCGCTGTCTTAGGACCCGAGGCTAACCTATTTGATGTCACACTGCAAGTACAGCAGGTGCTGGGGTTGCAATGTATATTTGATGTCTAGTGTTGAAAAGTGAATTGATTGAAATGCTGTCAGGCTGCATATTGAATGATTGCACTACTAATGTCACCTAGAGGCAACTTGATGGACATTCTGCCATACACAGAATACAGTAGGATGGAAATCATCATTTGCAAATCATCACCTTTGAAAGTACAACAAGCAATTCAGCTGAAAAAAAAGAACTGGGAACATGTTGAAGAAACATTAACCTGAGGAAGTGAGCAAATCAGGAACACCAAATATTTAGGCTCATGGATTTCTCATTATGGGAATTTTCAGCCAACTGTATTTCTTTTAGGGTGTTTCATTTCAAAACCTGTGTTTTATTTGATAATGTAATTCTACCACAGGAAATCTAATCAGTTTGTCTTCTAAGTTTTTAGTGAAGTACATTTGCGGTTTTGTTCATTTATGAAATGAGTTTTACAAAATCTCTCACTATATCCAAACGTGGTAAAATGAGTAGTAGAACACTGGCATATTTTTGAAAGATGTGGGGATTTAGCTAATAAATTCACATTTAGGTTAGTAAGAACTTAGTATTTAAATTCTGTAGTTGATCATATAAATCACATTTTTGACCTATATTTCCTTGCCCTGACAGCAGCCTGTGTTAAAGTTTATAAACATTCATGTTATAGTATAGAGGTAGGGAAGATTTCCTTATTTCCAGTGTCTCCTATTCTCCATAAAAGTAGAATTCTGCAGTTAATTTCACATCAATCTGGAGATTAATTTTAGCAATGTGGTAAAACCATTGGCTTATATGTGCTCTCAGAACCAACACTCCAGAAAGAGGAAGAAGCAGGACTAAGGAAACATGAGTATTTCACCACAGTCATCTACTATTTTCAGCTTATGTTAGCTAGTCAGCAGTAATGCTGAAGCCTTTCTTCAAGTACTCGTCTATCAGATTTCTGAGAAATTTGGTATGAATTTACTGCGAGTGTATTCTTCTAGATAACAACAGAAACTGGGATCCAGGCTAGATGTTCAACTGTTTCATTTTAAAATCCTGTGGGGTTTTTCTTCATATACCAGTGTATTTTTATATATCCCCAAAGACATTATGCGCTCCTTGAGCATTACAGAACACAGCATCTCATCTAGAAGAACATTTCAAATTCTATATAAATTTGGCACTGCACCAGGAAAAATCTATCCCTTCCTCTAACAAATGGGGACAGGAAGCCATTTTGAATCTGCACAAAGTCACACAGCAAGATAAAGAGTTCTGTGTCTACTGAAAATAAAAAGATTCCATATTGAAGCAGCAACTGCTCATATAGCTGGAAAACCAAGTAGAATCAGGAACAGAGTCCAGCCCCTTGAAAACCCACTGCTCATTGTACTATGCATAGCAGTGAGATGTTCAAGCAGACACTGCTTTTCTTGAGCAAGGAACATGGAACAGGGCCATGAAAAGGCCAGACCTTGACTAAAGGCAGGCTGCCTGGGAGCTCTCCTGCAGCACTGCACACATGAATCCTAAATGAGGCCACTCGTCAGGGAGCAGAAAGAGAACTGCTTCTCCAAGGAGAGAAGAAGCTGGGAAATGAGGGTAACTTGAGTGAAGCCCCACATTGCCTGAAGAGGACTGGGCTGGTGGTTGTAATGAGGTCCATTGACAGTGCCAGACTAGGTGAGATAAAGGGGCAATGGCAGCATCCTCCCAGGAAACACAATCAAGAGAGGAGGATGAAAATGGGTTTGTGATACAGGTCTAAGGTATCCATGGGATACAGTGCAGGAGGCACTTGCAGGGCAGGACTGGAGTCCACCCCAGAAAGCCAGAGCAATGGCTGGATGGCACTGGAACACCCATACCTTGGCTTAGGGGACCAAGCTCACTGCTCAAGACTGAGTCTGCTTGGATCTACAGGCAAAGGCTGTAGGACAGGGCCTCAGGTGAGCCTCACCAGAGCTCTTAGGGCCAGTCAGGGCCTCATACAACTCAGCCTATGCTTTGGAAGGAGATGGGAGTCTAAAGCCCTGTTTAAGCAAAACATGTTGCTTCTTTACCTTTTAATAAAAATATATACCTGCTCTTATGCTGAAAGGCTGTCATCTGGCCAACAAAAGATCAGGTGTTTCTTCAGCACCTGATATAACCTACCATATAGGCATGTATTGGGGCAAAAGATGTTCTGCTCAAAGGGTGATGGGCAGTCTTTCTTCTTACTTTTCTGCTGTGTAGACTGCAAAAATCGGTTTAATGAAGAAAAGTTTAAATATATAAATATTTACATAAGAAATAGACCCCCAAAAAGTACCCAGTATTCTCTCTATAAATTGAGCCTTAAACTATTAACTCCTATCAAAAATTCGATAAAATTCTTAAATTAGTAGATAGTAGACTCTGTATCCCGAGTGTCATTTTAAACATAAACAAAATGGGTGTCTTCTAAGGGAATCTTTGAATATTTAGAAATTAGCTGGCTGCCTGAATATTGAGAATTTGTATGCACATTCTTTTCTTTCACTGATCTGCTCTTTCAACATCAGGAAGGGTAACACTCTGGGAATTGTTTACCCAAGATCAGCGTGGTTCAAGTGTTACTTTGTATCTCAGTTAGCATTTCTCAGGTTTTAAATGTTTAGTCCTTGGGGAGAAGTGAAAATGACAGCAGGAAGAACCAGGAGTACTAAGTCCTGCTGAAGCTGGCACTTGATGACAGGAGGGGAATGAACACACCAGGCACTACATTTTATGATAGAGCAAACAGGGAAGTTTGTATTAGATTGTATCAACTTCTGCTCTGTCTTGAGCACATCTGAAAGAAAAGAAACAAACTGCTGAAAGTTACAGGGTACAAAAGCAAGAAGAGTGCATGGAGAACAGGAAGTTGGGAATACGTGTAAAATGGAAATAAACAGTAGAGGAAAAAAAAAAGAGACTTGTCACCTCTCACATGACAACTATTCTAAGTGATGGCTTTGCAGTTCAGATGAGAAAGTGCTTGTTCCTGCCTCCCTTGCCCCCAGGCCCACCAGAGGGAGACACTTTGCCTAGGGCAGAATAGCTTTGGCATCCGATGTTCTGAGCCTCATGTCAGAAGGATGAATAGAGTAATTTTCTCTGAAGTAAAACAGGCAACAAGCAGTGAAAGGTAGGGTGTGTGGTGGTCGTGTGCAAATCCATCTTGGGTTGGGCTACAACATTAGAAAGGCATCTGCCGCATGAGGAAGCGATATCCGACAAGAAATGCTAAGAGCCATGGATTCATGCTTGCAGAAAGCTGACATCAGGTTGTTTCAGAGCTGTCTGCCCTCTCTGGCAAATTGATTGATCCGTGGGTATAAGCACCTCACCTCTGAGCACTTATGTAGAGTTTGGACACACAGACACTGGCAAACATCTTGCTGACCCTGCTGTAGGCAACCTGCTCCCAAACCTATAGAGATGTTCCATCCAGTCAGGGCCCTACCTTCCTAGGCAGTGCTCCTGAGCACAAAGGACCTTTATTTCCTGCTGCCATCACTTGCCATCAATCAAAGCTTCAGCAGGGTGATAACCCATGGCAGACTAGAAAGGCTGTAATACACTCTTCCAGGAAGACAAATGCTTTCTGAGGCTTACCTATAGCTATAACATAGCCTTCCATCCATCCATCTGTCCCCACACTTGGAAACAAGTTGGCTTCATAAGGATTCAACAGCAACAGACAGCTTACTCTTCCTTCCAGATGTGCTACTCTCTTCCTGAGTAGGTCAAAGTCCTCTCTGCAAACTGCAGCCATTTCTGGGAAATGCTACTGGGAAGAAGAATGCCTGCCTCTCCTGTGTTACCTTCACAATATGACTGTAAATCTGCAACACTCTGAGCAGGCCACAAATTCCTCAGGCCAAACTGTAAACACTGCAGGAATTCGAGGTCCTTGACATTTCACGGAAAGCAAAGCTGTGAGACTGAAGAAAACAAGCTAAAGGCTAAGTTAAGATATGTCTGCCAGCTCCTAAGAAGGATCAGTTCAAATAAGGAACTGGAGTCACAATTTCCTGCTTGATTGTCACTTTCTTCCAGTGAAGAAATAGTCTGCAACTGGCCCTTGTCAGGAACAAATTACTTTCCCTTCACTGCCAAGTCAGCTCCACATGCCCTGCACAGAAGAGAAGCAGCACTGCAAAAAGCCAGTTTTCCCCAGAGGTTAGGAACTGCACAGGCTGGTAATCTGTACAGATCATTTTAAAGGGGTAACTTACCCTGCATTTTCTGAGAGCAGTATAAAGGACTAAGTGAGATCTTTGTTCTAAATTAATTGAAAAAATTATGCCATGCAGTATTTTGCATAGGAATTCTCATCAATAAAATTTTTTTTATCCCCTGACAGAGAGCTTTAGGGAGAGCTAAGACCCAATCTAAATCCAACCATAAAATAAATGTGGTGAAAGCATATTGGTATTTTAGCTTATGTTCTCAGATAAAGCCAATATGTACAAATAAAAAAAAAAATTAAAATTAATTACAAAGAAAAGAGTTTTGTGACATACTATTTTCAGACTTCCAATTTGTTTGGTTTGAGTGTGGGCAAGACACAATGAGCATTCTGCTTAGGCTTTCCTCACTTCATTCTTTCAAAAAATGTTATGTATGTGAGAAAAAGGGAAAATCATCAACAATAAGGGTCTCAAGTGCAGGGTACTCATACTGGAGGTCCATTTGGAATTTATTCTATGGCATACTCTAAGAGTCCTTATTCAGCACTTAAAATCAATGGTAACTTCACCGAGAAAGGCATGCCTGTCTTCAGAGTTCAGGACTCTGAAGAAACTGTTTTAAAATACTGAGAATAAAATCACTAAAGCAATGATGTAAGCTTTAAATTAATTCCACTATCAAAAAGACTTCACATGTAGATTTCCTAGTTTCTCAATTAGGAGGTGTATTTTGATGCTTTTCTTTTCTTTGTTCAGCCCGAAACAACTTTTTATTATAACCGCAAATTAACTTTAGTGTATCTATCATACTTCAGTAAGTCCAGATTTGGACAACTCTTGACTGCTTGCTCAAGTTTCTGGACTTGTTCTCTCCTAGGCAGAGTAACCTGATCCATGCATCCTGTTGATTCTTTCCATGTCTAAAATTAGCACTGTGCACGCACACTTCCTCTACCTGGGATCATGCTCTCCAACAGAACCAGGGGTGGCACTCAGGCACAAAGGCCCAACTGTTGGGTTTTTTGACAGAAGAAACCAGAGATTTTTATCTTTACCTTTACATACAAGGAAGAGATTCCTTCCCACTCTCACATCCAGAATATGTGACAAGTACCATTTTGTTCAGCTACCTGCTGAAAATGGTAACATGGTTCGTAAGCACGAGGAGTGGCTCCCATCCCAACATACGATTAGCAGTACCCATGGCTCTGACAAGTCCAAGCATGGTAGAAGCTACGTGGTGGTCACAGGACTGCACACTTGGAAAGGTTAAAGAGAATCCCCCAGCCTCTCATTCCTCTCCTCCTCCACTCTTCCGTTCTCGCAAGGATCTCTTGGGACACTCTTGCTAGAAAAACATTTGTCAGAAAGCGGAAGGCAACCCAATGGGAAACATCAGTGAACCTGCATTTACTTTATTTAGAAATGACACCCCATCCCTGTCCCCTGGGGCAAAACTTCTTTTCTAGACATGACCTCAGAGATGTGCTACATGCACCCTGCACAATTTATCACCATGCTGCCTATAATTAGGTTTGTTAACATACAGCCTAGTGCAGTCTTGTTGACTGGGAACTTAATCAAGTTACTATTGAGTTCTTGTATGCATTGCTTCGGGTGACTGTTTTACTTGTAGAATTATAGCTGTGACCAACGTGAGGAAATTAGCTCTGGACACAAGTTTCTTACTTTTTTTTCCCCTACATGTGAAAATATTTAGCAAACAGTGACAATGATGGAAAACAGTAGGAAACAAAATGTTCTACGTTAGTATAAAACATGAAAAATGCAGCAAGGACCCTCAGTGGTACAACATGTGTTATGCTGGCTGGCAGTCCATTAGGCTTGATAGACATTTCACTTACCTAAGTCAAATATAACAGTCTAGTATTCATTAATATAAGAAGGGGGTTGTGGAATCAAGCCTACCATCTGGTTAGAACGACAGAATAATCTACAACTCATGATTAGGTCTAAGGAGTGGAATTTCACTTTAATCTTTTTCATTGCTCGAAATTTCCATCTGCGCAGTACGGCACATCATTTTTCTTCAAGACAAATGTGCTGTTTTTCATGTTCCAAAATTAGATCAGAAGAAAACGATTAATCATGTCATGGCCTGGGAAAGGAAACAAAGCCCTGATATTTCTCTCTCTCTCTCTCTCCTCCCCCCCCTTCTCTTTCCCTCTCCCCCCTCCCCCCGCCCCTCCCAGCTCTGGCTCTTTGCAAGGTCCTTTCTTTCCCTGCCTCAATTTTCAACACAACTTTCAGAGATTCACATTGTGGTGGGCTAGAAACACTCAGAAAACAGGAATCTAAAATAAAGATGCAGCTTTGATTTGCATGGCTGTTTTTATTTTCCCATTGCCTCTCCCCCACCCCCAGTTTGCCACTTCATCGTTTTCTCCTTCTCTCTCTCCCTCTCCACCCCCTACCATGTGCCCCCTGGCACAGGACGACAGATGGTGACCTGTTTGCATGTGACACCGTAACTGAATCTAAACTCAAGGAAACAAGTCACCGGGCTGCAAATTAGTGAGACCACACAACTGTCAGGTGGCAGTCCCCTTTGACAGTTGTAGGCCATTATAGGAACATTGATGTTTTCGCAGTGTGACAAAAAGGAATCCTTTTTGCAGCAGACCTGTCTGTCAGCTGGCTCTCAAGTCATAACAAATCCCTGGCACTCAGCTGAGGCTGAACATTCGCAGCGTCAGGAGGATGATAAATGACCTGCAGGGCTTTGAAGTGCCTTGGCAGTTCAGATGGGTCCGCAGTGCTGACAGAGAAATATACACAACAGCGTAACCAATAATGAGAACATTAAACATTCCTGCTTTGTGACAGGCTGACAGAAAAACCCAGCCTCACATCAATCATCTGTGGAGATATAACCTTGACAATTAGCCCTCTCTCTGATACTCAGAGTAACCTTTTTTTTTTCCCCTTCCCCACCTCCTTTTTTTTTACTTTTGCCTGGCTTATCTTCCCTGATCTTTTTTTCTTGTATGGCAGGGAGGGGAAAAAACAGCAGAGAAAAAAATTCTGACATCAAAAACGATCTTTTCCTTTTCCTCCATGCAAAAATAAAATATGCCAGGACAAAGTTTATTTGATGGACTTCCACCTATTTCCCTTTAGGAGAAAGGAATATATTTTTTGCCCTATCTACCAAAGCATCTGTCACTACAAATACTCCTAGCAGAATTTTGTTTACATATTATGCTTATTTTGTTCCTTAGGTTTTTTTCCTTTCCCCAACTCTTACATTCATATCAGTACATTCTGTTGTCAAGCATCGTTTCCACTTGTAAGAGTGAGATGATTAAGCACACGACTGTCCCCTTGTTACTGTATTCCAGGATCATTCAATAAAACAGATAGAATCTCAGCTTCTTCCCATAACCTTGTGGGTTTGTTGTTTCATTTTTGGTTTTTTTCTGTATGTGCCTGTACTGGTTTGCCATTTTTTAAAACCCTTTACAGAGCAAAAATAATCTTCAAAGGACAAATGAAAGGTGCAGCTAATCTTCCTGAAAACTAAACACTTTTAACAACCCCCTGGAATCATTTTCACTGAAGGGCAGGGATGCATCCTGATCTTGAGGACACTCTCCCCACTCACAGAGAACTTCTCTTGCTCTCTCAAGTGTGGGATCAGCAGAAATTCCTCCTGATATACATGACTGACTTCTTGCCATGGCTCTCTTCTGACAGCAGAGGCATTCAAGCAGTGGGGTCAATGGGAGTGTCTGTGCTCTGTGAGAGGTGAATTAGGCTTATGGGCACTTTCTGCACTCCACCCCAGTGGCCTGGAGTCTCCTTAGTCACTAATAACCACAGAGAGGTTTCAAAGGAGTCTGAGCACCCTTGGGAAATAGCCTCAGTCATAAATGAGGTTCAAAATGGCATTTGAGGTTTTCATCTGGAGGAATGTCAATAACGTAAAAAACCCAAAACTTTCTGTCACCGAGTTAGCAGCAAGTCCTCTAAGGTGGGTTGTGTTCAGGTCTCTGTCTCCCTGTTACCAAAGGAATTTCTGTTTCCCTTACACAATGACAAACATACACTCTTGCTCTCATCAAGTAGAGCACAGCTCAAATACTTTGATGTGAAGTTTGGTTAGGGAAACAGATTTACACACAACCAAGCACTTGTAAATTAATAAAAGCTGTGTTTCTAACCCTGAAGTAAAGTCTGTCCCCAAGGTCCATTTTCCTACACACATTTTAAGATCCCCGTGCAATGCTCACATAGTGGAAAGAAGATAAAAAGAAGAACAACACGCAAGGCCTTCAACCTTCAATACAGTTATAGAAAAGCCAGCTATAGACCCAGATGATGCTACTGAAATGATCTATTCCAGAGTCTGTCAGCTGAGTCCTGCTGCTGTCAAAGTATGTCCTGCGCACGTAGCCACAGCTGTTGACTTCACTATTAGAAGAGGTCAGCATGAAGGAGAAAAGAAAGTTATTAGAAAGATGATCAACAGTAAGTGGCAAAATCTGTTCAGCAATTGTCTGAACCTCATTTTTACTCTGATCATACTATTCTGTTAAAAAGACAAACCATGCAGTGTCTTTTTCATAATACAGCAATGGAAGATTGGATTCTGCAGAACTGTGAGCAGCCATTTCACTCCCAGGTAAGTATTTTTAAGACATTGGGCTGACAACAACAGAAAGAGAAAACTCTTTGCTTTCATCACACCTGCTTAGTGGCTGCTGACTGATTGTCACAGCACGCTGGAAACATACTGTGGACCACATTGCATACCCTATGTGGAGGATGTGGAGTCAGCTATTGTGGTTGCTATGTCCTGCTCAGGCTTTGGAAAGCCCAGATGTGGTAGTACTCGCCCTCTGTGGGCGGAGGTTCCAGCAGACCCAGGCAGCGAAGGATTAGAAGTGTCCTCTCTTTCCTCTGGATCAGAGACTGGTATCTGATGACAGATGGACATCATTCAATCTTTGGTTCCTCTGCTGAGGGAATGAATTTCCCAAAGACTGACTCTTTAGCTCATTAAAAATACCAACCTGTTTGTTTTGAACCTGTCTCACAGCCAGAGGACCTTTTCTCACCATGATAGCTGGTACCAAGGAAAGGGTGCTCTCAGCCTGTGTACTGTATCTGTGGGATCTCTCCTGTGCTTGATTTCAGTCTTGTTTCACACACCTTCAAAGAAATTGCCACACCCCCACTTTTTAAATAGCTGCATATATGAGTTCTAGGCCTGCCAGACAGGCTGGATAATGCCATCTCCTCTGCAGATAGTAACCCACAGCGGAGGAGCGACACTCATGGTGCTCCAATCCCCTTGCGGTCAGTCTCTGGCCAAAGCGAGTATGATTTCTGACCTGTGAACACTGAGAGTCTAGAAAGTATTTCTTCCTACTGTCCTAACCCATTCCAATATGATGCTTTATGGCCTATCCTACAGCATCATCAGTAAGTATATCTGGATAGTAATTGCTGATGACAGAATCTATAGAGGATTTTTGTAAGATGCATGTGCAGAGTAAACGAACACTTTTGTCCCTGCAGCTTTCTCCCCTTCTAGCTGTTTACCCACAGAAGAGGACAGGCTGCTTTTGATACTTTCCAGTGAGGAGATGGATGAAATTTTGCCCTTGACCACCAGGCAAGGAGATTCAGGCCTTTCACAACTAACATTAGAGTTTCTCTTGTAGAAGACCATAGCTGTGGGAGTGGGTGGATGCATTCAGATCCCACCCTAACAGGCCTCTCAGTGGAAAGGGGTAAAAGGCCTGAACCATTTGCTGAGAAGATGATAGAGGTAGAGTGTAACCACTCACTCCTTTTCTCCTGATCATGCTGGAGGACTGAGCATCATCTGGTGTGCCAAAGGTTGGTGAGGCCAAAACTGGCCTGAGATAAGTAGGCATGAAGCACTCGTTATCACAAAGACTAAGGAAAGGAAGAGTCTAGAGAAGTTATTTGGCTCCTCTGCCATTCAGGCAGCCACCATTTGTGTTGTCTGTTTGATGAAATTTTTAAGAACCAAATTTTGCTGAAATTATCAAATCTCTTTATCGAATCTCTTGGGCCATAATTCGTACTCTGATATTTTATTTGGCTCACAGCCTTGGGCTAATCAGAACTCCCTGCCTCAGTTTCCTCACAAACAGGAACGGATGCATTCAAATAATATTCACCTGAATGGCACGCTGTAAAATTTAATTAAGCCCTGAAAAGCACTCTGCAATTGTGAGATGAAAAGATGCCATTAAAGGCTTCTAGTATTATATTTCACTAAGACTCTCAGAAATATTTTGGATGGAGTTAAAGAGAGAAAATAAAAGGGAAATAAATCATAAACATTGCAGAATAAATGCTGCCCACCCCTTCTTATCTGTAACTCACAAGGCATATAGATTACATCTAAATAATCCTTTGTATGAAAAACTGTCCATACATTTGCACGCAAGATGTAAGGACAATGCTGGGTTTATATGAAAGGGAATATACATGTTTCCTTGAACACCCTCAGTGTAGTTAAAAGGGTTAATAAAATATAAGTTGAGATCAAAAGAAATCTGAGGTGACATTTTGGCCTTGAGGCCTTCTCTTGGCTGTGGGAAAACAGAGTGAGGCTGCTCTGCAACCCAACCTACAAGCTGAAGTACAATTAGTGGTGTTTTCAGACTGCATGTTTTTTTTCTAGCTTAAATCTGTAGAGATGTAAGCGTATGCAATGAAAGCACTTTTTACCAGTAGAGAATTACTAACAGAGTTAAAGACAGAGACAATTTGAGAAAATTGAAAGCTATGTAATTAGAAGATTATTCCCAGCCAGATCAGAACCAGATATAACATTAAAATCATAATTATTAAATGCACTCAAAAGGGAAGGGCTTGGTGCCTGTGTATGCAGCTGCAGTGTCATGCACACATCCTAAGGACAACTGAAGACAGTTGGCCTTTCATCTTTTGACTCAAGACCTTCCCAAGACCTCTGCATTACAGCACGGAGAACCACTCACTCTATCAAACGTCACTATTTACATAACACATGGCAGGGAGTGGTAATGGAATAAATCAATACTTTGTGATATTTGTTACAAGCCACATGGCAGCTGAGCATTTCTAAGGCCTTACCCAAGGTCTGGCTTGAAGGGAGCTTATTACAGCTGTATTAAAAGTGCCTAATAAGTGAGGTTACCAGAGAAGTGCACTGAACCTTTTTTTTCTTCCACTGGAGTGTAGCCTAGTGAGGGCAGGGCTTTCATTTACAGACGAGCTCCCGATCTGACCCTTTCCAATGCAGACTCTCTTCTGTGTAAAAGACCAGCTGATCTCCATTGCCAGCTGCCCCCTCACAGTAACACAGATTCCTAAGCATAGCTGTGATTTCAGAGATGGACAGTTGTCCTAGATTTAGTGTTAGAACTCTTAAAAAACCCCACATAACTGTTCACTACTGAGACTCTGCCTGTGCAGACCCCTGCTTGGAGCCAGCCGTGTGGTGCACAATGGGAGAGTGCTACCCTCTTCCTGGAGGTCCCTCGGCCAGGAGGTTTTCTGTGAAAGGGGAACTTCCTGAGGACTATGAAGAGGTAACTGGGTGCTTACCTCTCTCAATTCAGTACATGAGGACCCCAGACCTTGCTCACACATGCAGGCTAGATTCCTGAAGTTGGACTATGTAAATCCTGCATATCTCCCACAAAAAGCTTTGGCCTTCATGACAAGCTTTTGTACAAACAGCCCCATTTCTGGTTTAAATCCTATCTGACCATCACTTTTCTGTGATCTTGTAAACTACATTTTGGTTTAAAAAAACACAATCAGGAAACCCAACTAACTTCTCCAGTTTCATTCTGCCAAAGAATATTTATTAAAATCTCCAGTGTGGTGAAGGCTGTTTTAGAACAATGACAGCGCTTAAAATACAATGTTATCAGTTCCAAACACCAGAACAGCACAACAACCATCAGTGAGCTGCAAAGTCACTTGGAAAAAGCCCACACTTTCTTTGCTTTTGCTCAGCACCTAGCACCTGGTTCACAATTAGGCTGAATAAAGTATCTAAAATAGAAAGTGGCAGTAATTGAAAAATGCGATTCACTTTAGTGGAGATAGAGATATTAAACAACACTACAAAAATGACTAAACAAAAAAATTTCTCTTCAACTGTAAGAGACAACTTGTGTAAAAAGAAACAGAGTAAACAAACTATCTAATTATGTTCTTTCTTCCATATTAAAAATATAGGCAATCACAAAAGGTAAAGGAGAGCAAGCAGATCAAAGAAATGTGACCGTCCAGTAAGGAATCTCCACCAAAGTCAAACAGGCACAGGAAAAAATAATCTCCAGGAACCATGAGGTTGCATGAAGCACTAACAAAGGGCTTGCACAAGGAACTTACTACACTGTTACTAAACTGCAATGCAGCTGAATTTAAAAAAACAAATAATCTACGTATGATACAGTAAACATTAGAAAATAATTTAATGTAAAGTCACCTGAAATATTCAACTACGTTTGTTTAGATGATAGCATAAAACTGGGTCTAAAAACTAAAAATTCAGCCTTTTCTTTACTGCTCAGAGTTCATACATTAGTCATCTGCTTCCTCAGCTACATCAATATTATCTCTTTTTTTTTTTTTTGTCTCACAGCTTTCTTAATCCATTTTTTTGAAATGGCCACCTCAAGTATTTTTTTCTCTTTTCATGCTTTTCTTTCTCAGCTCCCTGGTTTCCACTTATAAATCAAATTCAAAACACTGATTTAAAGCACTACAAAGCACTGCCCTTGGACCTCTTTCTTTACCACTGCTTTCACTAGTCTTGATCTTTAAAAGAGCTATCAGGCTTGCTTGGACTATCTGCATCTTCTTTCCCTATTGTAGTCTTTATTTTTTCACCTATGACATGAAGCATATTTGTGACAGCTTTAAATTCACTTTTGCTAGATGTTTCCTGTAGAAAACTCACATGTGCTATTGCACAACCATGTCCCTATGCCCTAATTATGCTGTTTCACACCTTTGAGATGTCTGTAGATGAAGTCTTTTAGAGCAAAGAAAGCATTAATTGACGTCAGAATTTTCTGTTGAGTAGTCTTAAGTACATCCACAGTGTCATATACACTAACCATGCATAAACCCTCAAGAACAAATGATTTGAGGGAACTGCCCCTTGGGAAATTTGCAGAGACTGTGTTAAACTCAAGTGATACTCAGTAATATTTTAAAACCACTAATCAGGTGATATAAAAAGTTGATATATTAATTAAATTTGCAGAAGATTCTAAATTACGAAGTGTTGCAAACACAAGCAAAGACAGAGAAATAACACAAAGGACCTGAAAAAGCTTAGAAATAAGAGCAGGAAATCACAAAATGAAATTCATCCGGGAAACATGCAAAGGTACCATACATCTGGGGGAAATATTTCAAAATTAAATACCAAAAGTAATCCGATCCTGTGGTTCAAGGTGTAAACTGATTGCCACAGCTGAAATAATCCTCTCCGCCTTCCTGCTCAGCAACATATAAATGGCAAGGTACATTACAAAGGGTTTTGAAAGATCAGGCACAAGTTATTTTTGGAGGCAGGATGCCAGGATTACAGAAAATCATCTGCAACATCTATATTCAGAGAAATAGCCAGGTTCATGGAGAACATTCCCACTCCTGGGCAAGCAAAATATTTGCTTACTCCCCCTTTCATGCCCAACAGATACCTCCATGCCCTCATTTTTATCCTTGCTGACAATTCAACACAGAGCCATGACACAGTGGCAGTGGCACTAACAGCACAAGTTGAAAAGAATAGGCAAAGGGGATGTGAGGCTAGTTAGAGGGTGAATTATCTGGGCTCTTAGTATTCCCAGCCTCTGAGAAATTGCCTCAGCTGCTTTTCACTTTCAGAGGCCACAGGGACTGCTACACCAGACAAGCAGTAATGTTGTCAGAAACACAGAACCAGATACTCAGCTGATGTCAGTCAAGGCTTTTCTGCTGACTTCAAAGAGAATAGCAAATTTAATGTGAGTTTGCAGTGAAACAGGATATTGAAATTCTTCAGTGCTGCTTAGTTTTCCATCCTTGGGCTCACCACAATCAGGAACGAGGGAAGAGATGAGGCTTTGTACAATGTTGATAAAACTACAGTAAATATATCACTAGGCTTTGGCCCTTGAATGCCATTAACTCACAGAGAAGCTGGAAGGAGCTGAAGAGAAATAATAACAATGAAGGATCTCAAACAGAAGGGCTTTGAAGAAAGTCACTATCTTCTTTTGTTACACACAAAAGACAAGAAATGTCATTAAAATAAATAAATTCATTATAGCCCTATAGCAAATCAGATGCCCTGTCTCTGCTTCAAGCAGAGCTTCTACTTAGGAATTAACTTGCTACTACAGCTCTAAAAAAGCAACACATATATCCACACATTCCCTGCCCTGTTCTTCCTAGATAAACAATCCGTACAGAAATGAAATCAGAGACTGAGATGAGTCATGGGTTTCACCACTCATTCAGATCTGTTCATTGTCTAACCCCCCTCCATGCATTCAGTTGATTCAATTTGTTATGAAATTCCAGAGGTGTGAATGGCTGGACAATAGCTTAAGGAGTCTTTGCAGCTGGATCACCTCTCATCGCTGAAGTGAAGTATGGTTCCGCATAGGCCAAGAACAGGATTTCATAGAAACTAAATTGAGATTGAGTATCTTTCCTTAAAGATTTGCTGTAGCATAAAGAACAAATCATACACTTTCACAAGAATTTTTGAGTCAAGTTTACAGTTTGTGTCAAGATGACAGCCTTTGCTTCTGTCTGATGAGTGTGAAGCCGATCTCCTGCTGTGCAGCTACCCTTAAAAAGTCATATTGAAACATATAAAAAAGCCCAGCTCCTGATCTCATGGAAATTACTTCTCTGAGGGCATTTATGATAGCAAATGGAAGGAAAAAACCCAAAAGACAAATCAAATTTTCAGAAAAATCTCATTATAACTGTGGTCAGCTTTTTACACAGGGGTAGTTTGAAAGCTCCAAGGAGAATGTTGATGCGACTAAAAACATCTAATGAAGAAACTGTTACTATGCAGACACCAGGGAGATAAGGATGATATTTGGTTAAGCACAATCTTAAGTGATCTGTGGCCTGTCCCTCACTGTGCAACGTATTTCCTGTACAAACCTAAACAATTGGCTTTAGAAGTACCTTAATTCCAGGTCTGTCAAGTCAGTACTTTCTCAGCCACTTCTATTCATATTTCAAGCTACGTACATCTGCAGTGTATCTCACAATAGGGAACAGATTTGGAACAGAGAAGGTATTTCCAAAGCAGGTAATACTATAATGGGCAACTGGCACCACCACATTTCATCAGGTGTGTATGTCTAGAAAATCTTCTCCAGCCAGAAGAGGGAGATCTGTGGTTTGAGATCTCCAGACCAACAATTCATATGAATCACTTTGGGTGGGCTTACCTTGCACTTAATCATCAAAACCTATGCCAAGGTTATGGGTAGCACCATTATGCACAGTCTCTTTGTCTCTCTGTGGCATGCAGGTATTCCAGCTGTCATGAGCCCTGGCCCTCCACAAGATCTTTACAGGAAAACTGGGCTTGAAGATGGAAATGCAGTCATGATATAATGGAGTGTGGTGCCTGATACTATCAGGGCTTTTAATATTAGTCTCATTGCTGTGGGGTTTGAGCACTTCCAGCTGAAGTTGGTTGCTGCCATCATCCAACTGTCTGATAGAGAGACCTGCAGGCAAAGTTGTGGTTATAAAACTTGAGATGAGCAGATCTTCTATCTGTATAATGAGCTAATTAAAAATTAATTTAAACATAGTGTGTATAAAGTGCTGAAGCATATGATGTGGGGTATAATCCTATGCTGGATTTGACAACTCACAGCTGCTACTGCATATTCAGTGTTTTTGAACAAAATTATATGCTTCTTCTGCCAGACTCCAATGAGAACTTTCCCTCACTGATGACTTGAGAGTCTGACTCCAGGATGCAGATTGAATGGTTGGTCTGTGTGATGATGTGCAGAGATAAGAGCTCAGATCTAGAGGCCATTTGACTGTGTTTGCACACATGCTGTTCCTTAGATGAAACAGTGTTCTAGAAAGCAAGCACGGATATATCCGCTGTCCTTCCCACCGTTCTTTGTTCCAGACTTTGTCGTGCTGCACCAGCTTGTGTGTCTCAGCACTTTCAGTGTTGATGTATCCACAAATAGGATGAAAATATCTGTATTTGCAATAAACACAAAAGATTT
Source organism: Lanius collurio (assembly GCA_020086605.1). Classification (NCBI taxonomy): domain Eukaryota; kingdom Metazoa; phylum Chordata; class Aves; order Passeriformes; family Laniidae; genus Lanius; species Lanius collurio. The sequence continues at coordinate 11,896,126 of JACBWW010000010.1, forward strand.
TTTGCCTTTGAGGCATATAGACCCCTGGGAACTATGTGGAAAGCTGAAAGGCAAGCTCTGACTGCTTTCCTTTGCCAGTGAGTCTCAACTGGGACACAGATATACACGAGGCATCAGGAGCTGGGGAAGTAGAAATCAGAGAGGTAGGAGTGCACTCAGGAAGCCATGAAAGAGAAAGAGCTGGTATAATTCTTGCTCTCTTCTTGGACAGGACCTACCACAAGCCATAACTGAGTCCTGCCCCAACTGAGGTGCTAGTCACTGTACTGCAGAGACATTGGGACTTCTGGATACTCCAATCTCTACTCCTTGCAGCCAGGCCAAACCTGGGATACAGTAGGACAGTACTGCTTGCAGAACCAGCTAGAGGAAGAGGTGTTCTCTTGCTTGTTTAGCAATGATATTTAAACAGCCTAGAATGAGCAAATATGGCAATGGACTTAAAATCCCTTTCTGTTTGAATGAGAACAACTGGATGGTTGCCTTGGCTTGAAGACTGAAAACCATATAAACATGAGTCCAGCTATATGAAGCAAGATGGGAATAAAAGGATTGCTTCTGAATTGCTTAGCGTGATCATTTTTTAATCTGAAAAGGACCACTTCCACTGACGGTTCACTAAACATTGGTATGTTGGTAGTTTTCTTACTGTGTTATTAAATAAAACATTTTCTTTCTTGCCCAAAAAACATGTTAATTAATCATAATGAGATACAGTCTAGACACAATTAGGTAAGAATTATGCATGGCCACACTTACTTTTGTGGTGTTACCAGCTACAGAATCACTATGACTCTTGATAGGAATAACCTCAAACCGAGCAAAACAGAACAGCAATTATGAAATAATTCTGTACTTACTAGAAAGAAAATCTTGCATATTCAGGAAGCTTTCTTAAACAGTAAGAACACATTTGTTCTTTACTCATGACCTTTATTCTGCTAGTGTCCCCAAAGAAGGAAAGCCACAGGGGTCGCAGGACTCTGAGCTGCAGTGGAGAAGCCCAGGGATGGCAATCCTTGGATCAAGGAAGAGAACCATGAATAACAGGTAACTTATGTGAATGAGACACAGAATATTTCATTTGAGAAAGAGCCTTCCATAGTTCCCTTAAAAACTCAGTAGTAAGAAATCAGCATAGAATAAACCCATTAATTTGCTGATTCTAGCCAGCTACTGTATACTGCTTATTGAATTCTCATGAGAGCTCACAAAGACCTTGCTTACTTCCCATAAAAGGGTGCATCTGTGTTTCAGCAGTAGTACTGCCACCAAGCTAATTTTGTTTTGTGCTATGATGATTTTACATAAAATTTCAATATCAAAATAGATTTTTATTTTTCCAGAATACTTAGGCATAAAGTCAGGATGCAGACCATAATCAATTACAGCTCTCTGTCCTAAAAGGACACTCTATAGAAAGGCCAGAGTTCATCAGCACAAGAGATGGGTTCTCTTGTAGGCTCTTCAAGACTTCTTTATGGAGCAAAGAACAAATTTTCAAAAGAGCTAAGTGACACTGAAAACATTTAGTTCTATGCCCATAGTGCATGTTTTGCTTGCTCTGTCATAAAACTGGATGACATGGACATAATATTAGAGAGATGAACATAACATAAGAGCATGTACAGAGCAGCATACACAAGAGCATGGATAAAACATTCCTTCCCAACCCTTCCTCACATACATATGCCAAAGGTTTGGTAGCCCTGACAAGGAGCTTTACATTTACCAAATGAGATCTGATTGATGTCTTCCCTGTCGCAGCTGGTCAAATTTTTAATGATTGCCTGTTACAAAAGGAAGACAAGCAATGCATTAACTGCTGAGCATAGAAATGTATGTTAGAAAACAAAACCTCCATCAAAACTTCCATCAGAAGTAATACTCTCATGTCCTGTATCTCACACTTCAGCTCTTTTTGCATGTTTCCCTTATCATATGTATTGATTGGTGATTTGTACAGCCCATTCTTTAGTCATTTATCCATGAAAATAAAATTTAAAGGATGACAAAAATACACACCATGCCTATTCCCTCCTACCAATCTGATACACAGAGACATTTTAGTAAAAAAAATAGAATACCTGAATTCTCAGAGTGATTTTTTACACAGTGCTAACTAAGGATGCATTGAAGTTGCATAGCAAGTTTTCGACAGCGGGGATGGCTACAGGGGTGGCTTCTGTGAGAGGCTGCCAGAAGCTTCCCCTATGTCTGACAGAGCCAACGCCATCTGGCTCCAGCACAGACCCATTGCTACCCATTAGCAGCAATGCCAGTGGCCTCTGGGATAGCATAGTTCAGAAACACCCCCGTGCAACAGCAGCTGGGAGGGGAGTCAGCCAGGGTCACGCCTCCCAAAAAAAAGTCCCCAAAAGCTTTCTGGAGTTCTTTTGCTGTTCAGCATGGAGGCTTATCATAACAGTTTGCCACGAGGAATATGCAGAGCAAGGTTCCCATGACTGTTAACTCACACTCAAGAACTATCTTTTAAATCCACAGTTTAATTGCTACAAATAGAGTTTTCTCCAATCTTTTCTCTTTTTTTCTGCTTAATCTGAAAGGAAGCAGTAAAATTATCTTACAGCAGATTTCTTTTTCAGCTTGGAGAACAGTTGAATCTTGTGTAAGGTCCATGCAGCAAGGATCAGAGTTTTGAGATAGAACATGATCAAAGACTTTTGATTGTTGTATCTTTCTCAGCTCACCTAGCAGCCTATTTTCAAATTAAACTCCTGCTTAGAAATACTCCTTCTGATTAGTTTTTCAGAAAATCCTTGTATGTGACAGATCCAAAGCACACAACTGCCAAGAATAGTCTTTTAGTTTCCATTTGCAGCAGTGCCATTCTGGTAAATTGGCAATGTAAAACACACAAGTATTTACAGGAAAGACCTTAATTGTTTCAATGGATTGGGTCTTTTTATCCTGCACATTTCTAAACACATTAAGCATGTCGATATGTTCATTTTTTCCTTCTCACTTACTGAAGGAATCATCTAACAAGCTGGGGCCTAAATGGGAAAAGCAGAGATACAGCTACAGTAAAGGCGTGATTTTATGGTCAGCTTCATCTAGCTGAACTCTGAAATACTACTGCAAGGGACAAATCTTCCCAACCCCCACCTCACCTGTCTGTCCTCCATGCTTTGTGTCAGCACATGTAGTTGCATCCTCAGCAGTCAGCCAGATCCGGTCCCCAGTACAGCTGCACAGCTGGATGAACGCTGCTGCTGACACAACACAAGGACAGGGGACAGACACCCTTTCACCACCTTTCTGGAGTTTACAAATAGATTAGCAATGGCCAATACAAAACTACACCCAAGTATTGCCACTTTTTGATGAAGAAAGGAAAGAGCAGATTCCTGTATTATTCGCTGCACAGCAATAAATCAAGTTACTGATAAATAGTAAGCATTTAGCATACCTACCTATATGATACCATGGTCATCAGCAATATAAATGGAAAGAGGTATGTCAGACAAATGTTTGTTTCAAGAGATCAGATAATAAATGTAAATGAAACCAAACTAAATGAAATTGTAAGAGAAGTTTTATGGATAGGGAACTGTGAGGCTTGAACATTCATTTTTCATTACTTTCATCTTCATCTCAGAGAATGCTACTTCCAAAACTATACTGAATACTGGTGTCATTCTAATTACCATTAAAAGAAAAGGTGGCTCAGGAGGCAGATCTAAACCAAATGGTGGAATGGAAAAGGCAATTGGCTTCAACAGAATTTGGAGGAAGGCTTTAACCTTTTTTATCCATTCCCCCACTGTCTGCTACATGCACAAAAAGAGCAGAAAAACTTCAAGAACTGTAAGAAGACAAGTCTAGGAGACTACAGAATGAGCAGTGCAAAGTCAAATTCTTTTTAAGAAACAGATGTTCTTACTGTTGAGAAAAAAGGGTTGTTTCATATCAGAATAATTAAATGATAGGAGAAAAAGGGGCAGTTTCATCTACAGCAGTTAGTACTAGCCATTATTAGTGCCAAAAGCCTAGATTAGAGAGACCACCACTCTGATCCTGAACAACTTCTAGCCAACACACTGCCCTTCACCTCAGCAGCTGTGGCACAGCGCCTCAAGCCTTGACTCTGCAGGATACAGACACCAGTGCTCTGTTCTGCAGCAGGATATACACCAGCAGTTCCCACAGCCATCACAAGGAGCCACATGGATACCTATTGCCAGGAAGGGTGGGGTGAGAGCACTTGGAATGCACCTACTGAAAGTTCAAGTCAACAGGTTTGGAAATTTGGCAAAGACAGCACAGACAAATAACTCAAGGTTTAGAGGGCACCTCTGTGACTGGTATAAATCAGATGAGTACTTCTGAGCTCAAGGGAACCTGCCAATGCACAACAGATGAGCACCCACTCGTTTGCAATGTTCCTCTGAGTCCTGATGTCTGAACTGCTTGGCTCTTATCCAGTTTTCTAATGTTTCATCCAGGCCAAGATGAGAACCACACAAAAACATGATGCCATTCTCAACACAGTGAAAAATGAAATCATATTTGACCATGAAAGTTGATCCTCCATTTTTTACATCAGCGAAGATACAGAGGAGATGTAAAAAAGAATAAGGAACTTCCTCTCCTTTCAAATCCCCACCCTGTAAGTGCTTTCCTGCTGCTGACAGAAATTAAAGTCAGGCCTGGATGAATCCAGCAGAGATACCCAGAGGCACCAGAGCAGTCCTGGGCCCCTCCCAATGCCACACCACAGTTCAAAGCCTTGAAAGGCTGCAGATCTCCCACCATGCTGCAGTTTGGCTCCCACCCGAAGAGCCACATACCTTTCAGCAGTTACTCTCTTTGCAGCATTTGTCTCCTCTGTGACAGTAGGTCCTTCTCTTCTCTGCCTTCTGCCAGTACAGTCACATGCTGCTCTCCAGGTGCACAAATGCTGAGCAGCACCTCTCCTACTCCTGCTCATTTCACCTCCAGCCTCAGGTCAGTGTCAGCCAAAGCTCTTTATTTGCTGAGCTTTACCCACTGTTTCTGCCCCAACTCCCATTTGAGGTGCTTGCTTTGACAAGGGCCTTTCTACACAACGAGGTTGTCATAAGGATTTTTGAGACAATGCTGGCTGTAGTAAATGGGAGCCTTGATAATAGCAGAGAGATCAGATATCACGCCTTGAGACTCAGTGTCACTCCATGCGTGCTGCACACACACAGGTCAACTGCACAAAGTATGTGCCACTGTGCCCTGGGCTGGAACATGCAAATTTGCTTTCCTGCATATGCACAGTAGCTTTTTCCTTAGCAGCCACTGTCACCAGTGCCAAAAAGGCACCCAGCTGATGTGAAATATTGGAGGAAGCTTTTCTAGAAGCTTTTCATGTGAAGTGTAAGACTTCACTGGGCATTTAGAAAGGACTTCTGGCGACTCCTTCACTGGCCAATACAATCTGGAGATGCCTCCAAATTCACACTGCAACAGACTGCTTAGTCTTGGACCTTGCAGTCTTCAGATTTACTAATCAAAATAAGTATGAAATAAAGATGTAAAATACTAATAAAACAATAAGCCAAAAGCAAACCAAACCTTTTCAAAAGTTAAAAGGATTGCACGAATGAAATTAAATTAAATTAACAGGTTGAAGTTAATTTCTTAGCACAGTAAAGACTCAGTTACTCAGACTGTTGATTTAGCCAATACTTTGACTACAGCAAAAGACAGTTCCTAGTTGCAAGATCTGGCTCTATTAATACCAACTTCCAAAACAACACAAATTTTCAAACATCTGGTTCAGCCTATTACAGTAAGTGCAGAGCCTGAACTCTCAACAGAGACTCCAATTTTACTGGATTTCAGGGCTGATGGTAAAAGGGTTGACATATCAAGTTCCTCTGGTGTATCTAGAGTAAAACAAATGCAGTTCTCTAACCCCATAATTTTCCCAAGGTGCTGCTGTGGCATGGACTGAAGGGCAGGGAGGAGAACGGAGTGGAGGAGGAGAAAGAAGTTCCTCATTCCTCCCTACTGCCCTTCCTTGTTTTCATGTCTGTTTATTCAGAGGATTGTCTTTCCGCAAGCAAACAACTAGAGACAAGCTCACTCCAAATGTATGCTCTCTCGTGTTTCAAGCACTTGCTCTCTCTTCTTGCTGAATGTTTAGTTACAGCTTGAAAAATGGATATGTGGAATGAAGACATTTCCCCTTTGACTAGCACATTTGCCGAAGGTATGTCAAGGATCTGAGGCAAGGGATATGGGCAAGCTTTCAAGAAAGTTTTCCCCCCCTTCTCCTTTGCCTGCTTATTGGAAGAGCAATAAATATCAAGCCGACAGACCCTTCTCACAGTTACAAAGCCTACCTGTAACTGAGCTGGATAATTAGCAGCCTTGAAGATGATATATGACTTTCATTACCCTTTGGGACTGGAGACTAAATGAGGACAGAGCTAATTGCCGTGCAAAGCAGTTTGGCATGAATGAGAAAAATGCAGGCGCTGTCTCCTGCCAAAAAAGGGCCCTATTGCTGCTCTGATCTCATGGCTGGTTTTTGCCGCAGGAGTTCACTTGGTGTCCATAAATCATGGTCTGCTTACAGCTGAAACTGCACTGAGTCATCAACATGCAATAAGCTGAGTGACAGATTCCAGCCTGACTACATTAGAACTTCAGACTTAGTCCTCCCCCCTACACTACTCGTACTTAACAGAAAATTAAACCCAGACTACACAGACATGAAGGCTGTGAGAAACACAAGGCTTGTTTACTTGACAATAGTTTTTAAGACTGATGTTTCCAGGAAATAACATCATGCATTTTGAAAGGGAGAGGGCCACAAGTACTGAATTTATAAAATGACCCACTGCTACAGAGCTTGGTTTGTCCTTCCTCATGTAATAGCTGATTAAAATGTATTGCCCTCCCTTAATGATCTTAAGTGGCACTTTGTCATCTTAGTTCTTATGGAGATATATTTAGTCAGCTAACTGAGAAAATATTTTCCTGCTCTTTAAAATTAGGCCGGAAGAACCTGAAATTTCATTGTAAACCTGCTTCCAAAGTGACCTGGGGCATATTAACATCCATATTGTAGCTTTAAGAAGTGTGGGCTTCTGGGGAATCTAACCCATCAGTGCAAAAGAGAGCCCTTGAAGACACTCTTTTCCTCTCCCCATTCTGTTTTACAGAAGATCTTCTGCTTTTCCCTAAAGGTACCTTAGGTCTATTTTTTTTTTAATGGAAGAGATTGTGCTGAATTTGCAATATGGTATCCTGTCAGATCCTAATCAATTAGCCCACATCAGCTCAGTATAAGGCAGATACCAATTTAACTCACAGGGCTAAGCCTTCTGATTTTCTCTAAGGGCAGTCACATAATTCATTCTTTGTAGTGCCAAATTATATTTGACATTTAATTTAAAACTCAAGGTACCATAATGCAAAATCTCACTAAAAATAATGGTGATAAAACAGAGGAACATTTCATTTGACAGTGAGGATTTTTTCAGCTTATTTATGCATCCAAACTTTCCCCCTCACCCACATTTCAAAGCTCCAAACTCAGGAGGCAATCACTTTCAGGTGATTTTAGTCTCTACAGGTGCTTGCATACAGAAATGGGGCACTTAAATTTGAAGCAAACAAGGTAGTTGCTGATCACCTTTTGGTGGGTGAGCTCTGTCCTCCTCTCCCTGATGACACAAGCTTGACTTTTCATTTATTCTTGCTGCTGTAGATAGTAGAAAGAAATATTTCACAGAGTGGCTGGGCTAACTGGAATGGTTGTGTTAGGACTGGGGGCAGGGGATTCAGACTAAGAAGGTTGAGTTTTTACATTTAGAAGATCCAGTAGGAGAGAGGGGAAAAAAAAAAAAGTGTTTAATGGCTTCATTCACCATTGTTGGCCCTGCAGTAACTCCATTGACAGTGACTGGGCACAATGGAAGTCTGGTGGTTCATGAAGCATATCTAGACTCGGACAATGTTGGTTCATGAAAATGATAATAAAAACCCCAAGTTCTCTTCCTTTCTTAAAATGAGCAACACAGTGTGAATCCATGGGGAGTTTTAGCCCTGGACTCACTGAGCACTTCCAGTAACAGTCAAACTCTAATCAAAACACTACTTGGAAAAGTTGGGCAGCCACCTCTCTCAAGGTGAGTGGCTTGTAGGGACTGACTTTTTCTGTTGGGAGTGTGTAAAATGCTAAGCAGCTGGAGATTTGCCTAGCTAATCCAGAGCAGCTCTGTGAGAAGAGAAAGTAATGGATAACAGCAGGCTCTGCATGGTTGAGACAATACCAGATAGCAATAAGCAAAGGACACTGGTAGTGCAATCCTCCTGAGAGTGACTCAACTTTCAGCCTGTCAAGAAACAGCTACTACTTTGCAAGAAAAAGAAGCAAATGTCTAATGTTCTCATCCTTTATGTGCCAGATTAGCTCTTGGGGGGAAAAAATCGTCACTGGTCCCAACATGCTTCTCAACATAAGATGGATGATTCAAATTTTGGGATGTTAGGTTTTACCGTGGATCTCAATCCCTGATTAAGATGAAAACAGTTCAGGGCTAAACTCTGGTATTTTTAGAGTGAGTGTAGGCCTCAGGTTAGGCATTCTTGCTCTATTTCACATTTGCATGGAGGTGCATGCATATGCTAGTAGGAGACAAGCTCAAAACCTTGCCCATGTGAATGGATCAATTTCTTTTAGTACTTGCTATGTGCTCTGCATTTATGTTATAGAATACACACGGCATTATCTGGGGTGTGAAATGTGGACAGGAATAAAGTTGCTGTGTACCTGAGTGAGGGAGTGCATTATCAGCATACTTGGAAATGAAAGAAACTGTATTTGATGTCAAGACAGAGTGGCTGTGTGACAGGTTTAAATTAGTGAAACAATTGTGAGGGCATAACACTACTGTAGGATGCCCCTATATTCCACCAGATTGGTGGGACAAAAAGTACAAACCCAAAAACTTATGGAAAAGCAATTCTTCAGCATTGTATAACACAGAGAGCTCCTTTCTATCCTTGTGTATCCTGTAATTCAGCTCTCCAGACTTCCTGAGCTGAGAATGTGTCATGCCATCATTTTCAAGAGCAAGGATTTTGTATTTTAATTGTAAAGATAAGAGTACATTTCACGAGTTAAGGTAACTGCTTTCTTAATCAAATTATACTTCAGCTTTTATAGCATACTGTGGAGTTCCACAGCTTATTAATACTTTCATGTGGATAAACACTTCCATTGGTTTAAGCACTATTAACAATTTTAAGAAATAGAGATTAAGCATTCTCTATTGCTTTTTCATAAAATTTAAGATTTTCTCATGAGGAATTATGCAGCCTTCACACTTCTATTTCTAAGATCATCTTACTTAGCCTCTTCTCATCCGGAAATCTTCCCAGAAATTGGCTTTTACCCCTCCTAAATCCTGTATGTAGGGTCTTTTTGAGTTGAGGGCAAGGTATAACTGTCAAGATGTTAACCTGGTATAGCCTCATGCCATCCACTGCATACTCAGTACTGTCCCAGAAATTTTTGCAATTGTGAATCTGTGTAGGTACACCTGTAGCTCCTCACCAATTTTTTAGCAGCATTTTGGCACACAAACACACAAGTGCACAAAATCTTTAGAATATTTAAACAAACAAAAGATTTTGCACCTAATTCTTGTGCAAATGCAGCTTGACAAATATTTCTTCAGAATAGTTTTAATGTTTTCAGAAACAAGATTATGCAGGAACTGGTGCAACTGTATTGCTGTAAAGAAGATGGATTAGATAAATGTCCATTTTAGCGGCCCATTTATATCACTAAATTTTTACTATTGCAAAGACAGAAGCTTTAAAAATAAGGAATAATTTAAAATGGCACAAGAAGGTACACAATCACTGAATATCTACATTGGAAAACTGACATGTGGTACTACAAAGAATCATTAAAAGGAAGTGAAGGGATAAGGGCATTCAGATTTCAGATACCTAAGTTGGTTCTGAGTGCTGGCAACTTAAGCACTTTCACTGAGAAAAAAACCCGATGGAAACGAGTCTAAATTTATGCTTTCTGAACTATAATCTCTTTGCAGATGTGGGATCCACCATACTGCTTTGCAAGGAGTCTATCAGATATAGGGAACTGACTTCAGAGTCCTTGCATCCAGTAAGGAAGGTAAGTTTTAATTACATTGTGCAAAAAAAATTATTGATAAAATCCCCTTATAAATATAAACAGAAAACTAAATCATAGTGTAGGAAGACGTAAGGATTGGAATGCAGAGAGACTGAAAGAGAGAATGCAAAAGACCTCATGACAAACACGTCTAATTTCTGGAGAAAATTCTACTTCAATTTACGGTGGTGTAAAAAACAGCTTGTTTACTCCTCATTTAAATACTCCCAGACAAATGGATCATTGTTTTTTTTAATCCCTCCTGATATGGGATTTTATAATTAATAGCACAGACACATTTGTCACCATTCTTAATCATGGATAGTAGTGCGAAGATTTCAACAAGCTCTATTCAGTTCCAGTTTGAATTCCTTTAAATTCTCCCACGCTCCATTGTGGAATAACTCTCTGCATAATTTAAAGCTGTGTTTGACCACAGTTTTGGGTCCTTATCACATCTGTATTGAGGAACATTTTTCCAAAGCACAAACAGCAATCACTTCAGTTAATTTGAATTTTCTGGCCACTGTCTGTCCATCCAATATGAGGAGCTGTAGTATCTTACATTTCCTTGTCACTGACCAAAATATTTCTGAAATTCCAAGTTAATTAGCACCACAACATTCCACGTACATAAAGAGGTTAAACCCTGGTTTTCCAGTGGTATAAGCAGGGGTTGTTGCTACTCCATATGCAATAAAAATAAATTCCTTAGCACAAAAATGGTAAAGTCTAGGTTGACAGATATCAAAAAGTGCAACATAATGGACTTTTTTTTCTCATATTATAGTTTAGGAAACAAAGACTGAAAGAGAGCAAATGTTTTCCCCAAGATTGCCAAGACTAGACAAAACAAGGACAAAAATTGAGTCCAGATTTCTTTAGACTCCTTATGAATCCTGTGTCACATGATCATTTTGCTCAGCAAATGAATGGCAATCACAGCCTGACCAGCAGCCTACTAAATTCAACAAGAACAGCTCTTGCTATTTCCAAAGGGGATTTTGATCAGAGACCACTGGGTTACTCTACAAATACAGGCAAAATAATTAAGCTGAGGACATGCCACAGCAGACCAGATTTCTTCTTTTTTAAGGCATCTCTAATTCATTGGCCATGAGTAATATAATATTCACGGAGTCCCATCTGGTGTTCAGTTTTATGTATAAGTGCTTTGCATTGTTGGTCTCATAATTCCAACTAAAACCGGTAAAGTGATATTCAGGTTCTTGAAAACAGTAGTGGTATAAAAAGAAATAACAAATTGAATAAAGGAGAAAAAATAAGCTTGCTTTAGCTTGTAAGGAATAAAATTGATACCTTTTAACCTTACACACAAGTTCCACACGATTGCTTTTTAAAATCAACTGAAAATCATTTAAAATCAAATTGATTTTGGCTTTTACATTCAGATGCACTTCAGCTTCTCACTTACTGGCCTATACAAGTAATGCCTTCAGCCAACCTCTGTTTAGAATGGGCTGAAAATCAGTTGTATGTTCAGGTGCTTATTGGAATTATCTCATTTCCCTTTCACTCAGAGCCAATCACGATCAGATTAACTTGCTAGGGAATATGTCAAGAGGTTGATTTAATGGGTGTTTTAGAAAAGAAATGGTTCCTAATATAGTGAAACATTTTTTTGCTTATAACACATTGTCTATTTCCCATTTTGTGTCAATAAATGGGAAGATAGATAATTAGAACTCTTCATATTTATTCTGATGAGCTCTCCTCTCTGTCACATGTGGACCCATAATCAATCATGAAAGAACTGTAAAATCACATGAAAATATTTCCTAGTTTACATCAGCTCCTTTCTACTAACAAAATCTGGACTATCTGCACCCTTCCATGTATGGAGTGGTACGGTAGGCTTCTGAAATGGACACTGTCCTGTTCACCTGCTGCCATCCAACTGTGGGTCATTTGGATTGGGTAACTGCTACCTGAACTGATATTTACTCATCCAGTCTGAGAGCAAGAATGGTGAAATGATGCAGCATAGCACACTATCAGGGCTATAATAGGACATAGAACACCTGCTATTGACTTGGATAGAAAGGATAAAATGCTCTGAATTGCTTTGTTTTCAGCCTTCTCTTCCCCATACTCCTCACATGTCCAATCTTATTTAATTTGTCACTGATGCTTTAAGGAGAGAGAAATGGCATGGTTGGAGAACAAGAAAATGTGAAGCAGATGCCCAAGTCCTATTTCTGACTCTGTTGGTGACTGGATAAACTGCTTACAGCATTGTATCAAGTTCATTGATTTAGATGGCTTAGTTTTAGGCTTCCAAACTGACAAGATGCACACTGTCTGCTTTCCACTGTGAGTCAGTGCTTCAACACTCTTCATCTTCAAAGAAAGAGTTAGAATGAGTCTGCAATTAAAGTGGTAAATATGCCTCAAGCTCTGCATCTAAAAATTAAACACTTACAATTAAATGATATCAAGAAACGACTGACTGTAAGCTCACAGTAATTCAATTTAGTTGCCTCTAAACAAGAAATTAAAAATGCATCACAAAGAGAGATATTGTGGGTTCAATCAATGCTTTAAGCATTTCTGCAAGTCTCAAATAAGAAGTAAAAAAAAATCCATGTGCAAATATTACATTGCAGAGATGATGAATGGGAATGGAGTGGGGAGGTTATATAACAATAATATCAAGGATCTGAAGGAGCTTCAACTATTTAACTATTCAGCAGTGAAAAGTCAAGAAGGATCACTGCAGACAAGGACTGGAAATACAATACAGAAGCTGACTTGAGCAGGCTGACATTCTGCTTCAAAGAGTATTAGTACTAGAAAGTGCTTACAAAACTATAAGTCTTTAAAAACAACTCAGATTTAATAAATATTTACTAAATTGTATAAGAATTGCCTGGCATCAAGCTATAAATATTAAATTGTAATGTAAATGTTGAAAGAACAATATTTTTTCAAATAATCAATTTAAGATTATAAGAATTTTCGGATTAAACATAAAAAATAATAAAAAAAAAAAATCCCTGAAAGTCAAACAAAAATAGTGATGGTTAAATTCCAAAAGAACAATCCACTCAGAGTTCCTTTTATGTGCCAAAAACTATTATTTATATTGTTTATGCACTTTCATCATGACAGCCCTAACACTGAGCAGAGCAGATAGAGTCTAGCAGTTACCACATTAGAGAAAAAAGCTCTCAAAAGGTAAATAAAGTGAAGTGAGGCTATATTTTTGGATCTTAGGAGACACAAGGCCATTCTGATATTCTGCTTATATTGATTATTTTATATTGTTTAATGAATTTCTGTACTCTCTCTACAAAATAAAGATTGGCTCAGTGACCAGAGCTTGCACTTAAAGGAACCACCCTATTAAAACTGGTTTTGTTTGTGCCTGGAGAACCAGAACAATTCCAGACAGTTTGTTTCATATTTCACTTGAAAGCTCCTGTTCCATTAATATGACATAGTTTCTAAGACAAAGCTTAACCATAATGTCTTTCCTCTTTAAAAGGTAATGACACCATCTAAGCAAAAATAACAGTGGGGGGAAAAAAGACCCCCATTATAGCAAACTGTGGTATTAATGAAATTCTGTTTGTATTAAAATTTTCTTTCAACCCTGGTCTTCCTGTTCAGGGGGATAGTGTCAACCTGTCAAACTTTTAATCAAGAGCAGTTCATTGATGCTTCCATTATGTCAAAAAGCCTCACCTAGGTGACTTCAAGGGGAGACAGCAGGTCTGACTTTCTCAACATCCAAGGCTATGAATTTTTCATTTCTCACCCGCCAAATTTTAATTTCTAGTATATGTATGTGGATAGACACAATGTCTTTTTTATTGTATCAAACCTATAAATAGTGTACATTTCAATCAAGTCTTAAAGTCAAAACATTAAAGAAAGGTAAATATATGAAAGAATAATTTCTTAATTTTTAGGTTAGCAAAAAGGGACTTGTTAGAGGACTGAAGTCTATGCATTCACAAAGCCTTTTAAACGACAGCTGCTTCAGCCAAAAATTCACAACACGGCATCATGATTCACAATCTAGAATCTCCCTAGAAATTATTTCACTGAGGTGTTACATTTGCAGACATGCCAATAATAATGATATAATTCAGCTCACTAAAGAATACTTACTTTATTGCATAGAAGTCAAATTTGGGGCCAGATTCTGAGCTCCTGCAGTAGCTGCTATCCATCAGCAAGACTTAAATGTACAAAAAGTCAGTTTAATGAAGTCCCTGGACCTCATGCTCTGTTGGCAGATGCTTATTTTAAAGACAAAACAAACACACACACCCCCCCCCCATATGGCAGCTATACAATGCCTTCCTCTGCAGCTTATCACTTACTAACCCACTACAAAGGAAGTTATAATGGAACTGCGTCTAGGAAAGGCTCTTTCTCCCTGATTCCAATGAACTAAAATGATTGCTTAAGAGTTTTAAGAAGGTGACTGAGAACATCCTTACTACAGTTCTGATTTTCATCTCAGTATCAGCATGGTATGTCGTTGACCCCATGTGATAGGCAGAAAGTTTTTCATACTACGTGCTACAGGCAGAAGACAAGTCGTAAGGAAAGGTATAGTCCTCCTATGATCTCAACTTAGTGCTGCAAATGTTTTAAATTCTAGAATAGAGCTTCTGATTTAACAGTTTCTACCATATCCATGAGCAAAGCCATCTTTTGGCATTCACAGTAATATCACTTATTTATCAATTAGATGTACAGTGAGATGAGTTTTGACTGAAAATACTTTGTTGCTTCATGATGAGGAAGTGAAGTCAGCGAGAATTATGGTAACCTGAAGGTAAGGTTAAAGGAGTTTCCAGATCTTGGGTTTTTAAATAAGTTTTCAAGGCATATTAATGGGGAATAATCCATCTAAATTATTTACTTTTCACTCTTCTGCCAAATGAAAGATTCTCAACCAAACAGTTTGGTGGGTTTTGTTGTATTTCTTAAACATATAATGTATAATTAGAAGACGACTACATGAGTCATTTATAAAGCCGAACAACAAGACCAGAACTCTCATAATGTGAAATGACCAGCTAATTACAAGACTGGTTTAAATTATGTTCCTAGGTATTACTTGTTCTTTCCAAAATGGGCTGGATATCTGTACTATTAATTCCGCCCCAAAGACCAATTTCATTCTTTCAAACATATTGCTCATTTAAAATGTAGCAAGGTTTAAATCATCCAAGCTTATTGTTTTAACTTCCAGCATTTCATTATTCTACTTAATGGTTTGCACATTGTTTTACACAAGTACAATATAATTTTATTGCATGAGGTAAAAAAAACCCAACCAAACCCCCAAATCCATGTCCCATTTGCTTCCAAAAGAGATGAGAAGTGACAGGGCAGGAGACCTAAAATACAGTGATGTTTTGCCTACAGACAGGAATAGCTGAAGGTTGTTCAACATATGCTTAATTGGGAAGATACATACTCAGAGTATTAGTAACATATTCTGAACTTGTCCACCCCTCAAGATTGGATTGGCAGAAATATAAAGAAACTGAGCCAGCCCAATCTTTCTCTCATTGTAGGCAGCTGGAATATTGACAGCTTTGGCTGGGCCAAGAGAAGGCACTAATTTAGGCCCTGTGGCTTCTGCACTGGAGCAGATTTTGTAGCTGGGGGTCACAGCTTTGAGAGACCCATCTTGGGGGGAGTACTAAATGTGCTGGGTGGTCCCTCAAAACACAGTGGAACTGAAGATAGAGCCTGCAGTCTCGGACACAGCTTCCTTCTTCCCCTGGGGAAGCTCAGGTGGCAGTGTCTGGGGGTCAAGAACTACATCAGAGTGGCTTATTTCATGACCTCTGGGGCTCCAGGTTCCACTAGTCAGAAGGATGGAAACAAGGTCCCACAAAGACTGGAAAGCACTCTGATGCGTTGCCTCTGCAAAGTGCAGATATTTGCCTTTAGCATTAGGAGTTCTATGAGGAATTAAAAAATATATTCAAATTGTTCTTTCGTGTGCAATACATAAATTGCTTTTTCACAAAACTATTTTTGCCAAATATTTCCACAATGCATATCCAGTGAAGCACTGTGCCTGCAGAGCTGTTTAAGGATCGGAGCTTCCCAAGTGCCCTCAATTGCTCCTGTTCTACTTGCCTTGACCTGTTGCATCGTGTTATGAGATATCAAACTGCCATCACGTTCCATTTTAGAGCTGATTATGCTTCATTGGTGGGCAAAGTTGCTGCTTGCTGAGGGTTTGTGAGGTTTGATTAATTAGTGCTTATGAAGTGCTTTGAAATTCTTGCATGAATGATGTTACAGAAACACTGAATATTGCTGCAGTTATGCAGGCAGGTACATGATTAAAGATTTGATGTTGCAAGGTGTGACTGGGGCTTATCTTCTCTTTGGGAAAATATTCTGGTTTCCTCTGAATTCCCTCTGGCAAGCTAGTACATTCTTCCAACCAAACCAAACCAAAACACTTCAAGTGTCCTAGGGTAGGGGAAAATAATAAAAAATAGATTAGATGAAGGGTATTTCTGAGAACTCATTGCCTGTCTAGGATATTGCACCTCTAGGTGGTCTGACAAACTTCAAGGGCACCTTGGTGATTAAGTTTATTCTCAGACTAACTACATTCTCTTCAACTTTTTTTTTTTTTTTTTTAATCAACTAGAGCTCTTTTAATTGCTTTCTCCTCTAGGTATTTTACATAGACACCTGATGGCCTGTTAAAGCATCTTCCTTAAGCATCCTTATCTGTGATATCCTCTCCTTGGCTGGAGAGACCCACCTATCCCCCTCTCCGATCTCCCTTGCCCAAAGGGAGCTGTTACACGTTGTATCCCTTTCCATAATTTCTGACTCTGAACCCGACAGCTCCCATCTGCTCTGGGAAATGCAGCTCCCCACAGGTGATTCATTCTCAGCCAAGGCAGGAAGCTGTAGCGCTCAGCTCACAGCCAGCCTTAAAAGACCAAGCTGAAGATAATTATTGCACAGACTTACCAGTTTAAAGACACTTCCAACTTGCTCACTGCTGCCATGCTTGGCTGTGGCCATGACCACAGTGCTGTGGCCCTTCAGGAATGTGGTGCTTCACAAAGCGAAGGCCAGGATTCCTGTCCGACACACAGGTGCCCAGTGCCATTTGAGAAGGCCGTAAGGCATCCTGGACATCTGCACAGGAATAGCAGAGATGACGCAGGATCTAAAGTAGACTGACACTCCACCAGGGTAGCAAATGGATGCCAGGCAGACATCTGCAATAGCTAAAACAACACCAAATGCCCAACAGTGAAGCCACTAACTTCTCTCTGTACTATCCAACTTCCCTGTTTTCTACTACTGTTGAGGGCACTCAAAAGCATTGGCCATATTGATCCTCTGTGTTGACTGAACACTTCACATGCTTTTGCTTACGTTAGCCTAACAGACTATGATCACCCACGCGATCTTCAAGTCACAGCACAGTATCGTTCGTTTCATTTTACCAGCTTGTTCTACTTATTTCATATCCTGCACCCAGTAACACTTTTTTTGTTACTTTTCATAATAACTCAATGGCTAATTTCATACATACCTTTCTGCATTCAGTAACCTCTAGGTTTTCAGTGCTTTGCACTTGCTTAGTTTCCTAAGAACTATAAAGAAAAAATATTGATTGGTTTTGCCTCAGGCTTTAGTAGACAAACTTACCTAGACTGCAAGACCAGAGTCTGAGTACATGTCTCTATTTAAACCATGGGAACATTTAGCATTTAAGAGCTTCAAAATAACCAGGCCAAACACTCTTACTATTTATCTAACACCGCCAGTTTCCTGGCTGCTGCCAAGGCGGATGCCATAGGCCTATCCTGTTGCATATTTTCAGAAACATAAATCTTATGAAGAAGTATTTAAAGGTACCAAATTTTTCAAATGCTTAAATGAAGAGTATCAGGAGCCCCTCACTTGGTCCCATCTAGTGAGTTACTGCACATTTAAAAATCTGTACCTTCAGTTTTCTGATCACTGTTCTTGTCTGTGCATCTTTCAAAAACTGGATTATTAATCTACTGTGCCATAAAGTTTCTTTCATTAGAAATTAACAAGTCTGTTCTGACCTTTTCCTGGGTCTAGGTTGGAATTCCATGAGGCGTTTCTTGTCAATCACTATTTTCTTTGCACAGCTTGCAGTGTTCCATGTGTGCTTTCAACTGGGTATTCATGACTGGCCTGTAGATACATTTCCTGGCTCATCTCAGGCATGTCTCTATCCCCAGGTGTGAAATATGTATCTACTGCATGATGTCAGCTCTTAAATCTCCTGGGATTACTGTTCAGCTTCATTTAAAACAAAATCCATGCAGTTCTTCATTCACTTCCTGGAGGTGGGCACAACAGTCTGTGGCACTTACTGCTTTCTCTTGGCTGACCATGGATTGCACATTGCTTTCCTGCCTGTCACACACTATGCTGTTTTGTAAGACTGCCTTGAATTAAAGCATTTAAAGAAGCAGAGTCAGTAGTGGATTTTCACCTCATTGTTTCCTCTTCCTGGATATACCAGAACTGTCAGTAAGCACTGCAGTCTGCATCTTTACACCCAGAGCTGGTTTCACTCCTTTTTCTCAGGCACCCCCACACCAGTGCTTTAGGTGCATATAATGCTTTAGGGAGTTGTGCTCCACTTTCAATTTTCTTCTCGCGATGCCTTTTCTTTCTAATATTTGAGTATTCTCAGAAGATTCCATATCGATCATTTTCAGCAGTCAAGAGAACTCCAATGTGATAGATCTGTAGTTGAGCTCACTCTCAGTCTGCCTTCATTCACCCTAATGTTTTGTCTCCAGCACCCATTGCAAAAAGTTATCATAGAAATATGCTTTTTTTTTTGCCTATTATTTTACATTTCTTTCCTGAAATAAAGGAGCCATAAGTTACAACACTGGCAACTAGAGGCAGAGTATCCAGTTAATATCAAATATCTTTGAATTGGAGCTGACACTGATAATCATATGTGCTCATCAATACCTGCTAGAAGGTGTGGCAAAGGTTGTCAGGCAGCTGAATAGCTCACCCTCTTCAGCATGCAAGTTATTGACTCCCTGATTTCCTTCTTAATTCTTTAATCACCTACCCCATCATGACAGGATATATCCACACAGAAAATAATCCACTTAAAAAGGACACAGATGGGAGTGGACAGAATGGAGGCATACACCTGGCCTAAGCCAGGTAATTGCTCCTACTTTGCCAATTAAAATCACATTGCCATTTTTGCTGGTTTAACAGTAAGCATCTATTTTACATTCAGCCCTTTGTTTCAGAGCAGATGTGTTCATTCTTACTTTTTAAACTATGTCACCTTTCCCTCAACGTGGGCTTAGGTTAATAAACTGTACATCAAGCACTGCTTAAAAGCTGGCTTCGCAGGATGATAACTGATGAGGGAATTGCTTTTAATTACTGTACAAGTGAGTAGATAAAAATCACAGTCCTAATAATCAACTCCAGAAACTGACAGCAACAAAGTCTCACATTTCAAATGTGGATTATTTTTTCTTTCAGCATTCAGCTACAGAAGGCAAATGTTAGTGGTTGGATCATCTTCTGTAAGCAAGCCAAAGTTATGTGTAACATTTTTGGATGCTAATAGGACAGACTTCTGGCAGAACAGAAATAAGAGTAACATTAAAGATTAGAGCAAGCTTGGAAAGGAAGAAAAGTGCTTTTATCAATTCAGGCTTTCAGAAGAACAATAATCTCACCTACATCTGCTGCTAGAACTTCGAAAGTCCAAGGACAGAAAAAGCAAACAACTTGCTTGCACAGCCATCAAGAATCAGAGAGAGCATGAGGCTTCCCAGATTGCCATCAAAACCAGCAGCATTTGGCCCATTACCATCCACACCAGGCTAATGTATTTTTAATAGTTCACCTCCTAAAGAGATACTGCAGGCCATGAGATGCAAAATAGGCAGCCAAAATTGAGCGAGTTTGTGCTATGAGAAATTTCAGGGGATAATGAAATAAATGAAAGTAGGGTTACAAACTGGGTTTGGTGCTCTGGTGAGAGGAGAAAAATGTACTCATAAAGTCCAATAAAACTTTCTTTTTCTGGTTTATTAGGTGTTTGCAAAAACCTCTCAGTTGCAAAGTACAACGTGTTCTTTTTCTGAAGACTCATCTACAGCATAGAGGCTCTGATAAATCAGCTGCTTTCTTTTTCAGCCAACTACACAGTGTATGGGAAGCTGAGGTTACTATTACAGTTAAAACACTAGATGTTGCCTGAAAGCTGCCATGTGAACTACATTTTGAATGTATTTCAATGCGGGTTTTTACAATAGGAAAAATAAACACTTGGGAGCTCAGGAAACCAGGATCTAAAATACTGTAGACATGGATTTGTTTATTTGTTGCTTTCCTGCTATAGATCAGCCTGTCAGGAGACCTCCTTCATGTAAATATTTAAGATATACAACAAACTACAAAAGATCTACAACAAAACAATTCTGATTAAAAAAAAAAGAAAACGAATTAAAGGAGAAAAGAAAAGGAGGATACAGAGTTTATTTAAAAAAACCCCAAACAAACATGGATGTGGCCCTCTTTGGATCTATCAAAGACATCATCTATTCTTGATGAAAAGGAGAAATACTCTGATTGTAAAGGTGTTGCATCCAGGGAATACCCCTTAGTTCCTTGAAACCACAGGTTCTGTAGATTTTAAGTTACCATATTCCTTTTTGACTTTTATGTTTTGTTTTAATGGGGCTATAATATCAGCTCTCAAAAGTCCACCTGAGAAACTGAAAATCCAGGATTTGAGAAGTAGAGAAGTTCAGAATAGTAGTCATCTGAAAGTCTCCTCTTTTTATGTCTGCAAAGTATAATGTTACTTCACACCATTTGGCTGCAAATGTAAATTACACCTTTTTTCAGTTGTTAGGACAGGATAAAAAACCACATAATTCTAATGAGTCATAAATGTTTCACCATTTTTTTCTTCATTTAATTCATATGGTGCCAACACCTGTGAAAACAATCAGCATCATAGCTGTGTGCTCTACTTAAATTTGCTTTAGGGTATGCTTGAGTAAAAGCTTTTATATCTCATTTCTCTACATTATTAACAACATGATGCCCTGAATCATTCTATAATTTAAGTATGCTCATTTCATTTGCAGCCATTTTATTAGGACTAGAAAAGATGCTCAAAGACTCTGACAGTCTTAAAACAGACACACACGCATACCCATTCCTGATTCTTACTGTAACAAAATATCTATAACAAGATCTTCACATTATTTTTTATGTGCTTTGGCAGTTTTGCACCTTGAATTACGAATCCAAACTGTTAGTACAAGAACCACGCTACAAAGCTTTCTCCCAAAAGGCTTTGCAGCCATTGTTCTAAGGTGAGTTCATTTAATGAGAGCGACATCTGCACTGATCTGAATTTTAAGCTTTGCCAAAGGAGAGCAGATCTTGTTTAGCAATGGGAAAGAGCAGTGGTTGGAAGCAAAGTTCTGGAGTCACTAGATGGTGCCAGAGATGAATGTGCAATGGTAACTGCAGTCCTGCTTCAGATACTGCTGGGCAATGGGGTGAGTAAGCTGATCAACAGCACAAGTACACAAGCTAAAGGGCATGATTTTCAAAAATACTTGGGGGTAAATTTAAAAACATGCGTCATTGTCTGAAGAAATAACATAGTGACTGGAGGATACAGAGAAGATCCTAAATCCAACTTGCCTTTCAGTGGACATCAGGCCTTTGACCACCTTGGGAACCTTTGGTAACTCCATCTGGCATCTATATAGCTTGTATATATAAATGACTTCAAACTGAACTGTCTGCAAAGTTTTACCTCCAGTTTTACAAGATAAGTGAAGGGGGTACTGAGCTCCCCCTATATTTCAATGGGACTGTGGCTCAAATTTGCTCTGTAAAATTCTCCGTCTAAACCCAAGCAACATAATACAGATGAGTGAGCACAGGGCATTAAGCTGGAAGGAGTAGAGACCATGGTATTTCCAGAGAGATCCTTTCCCAAAATATACATTCCAGTGTTAAACAGCACATTACAATTAACCTTCCAGGGCCAATTCATTATAAGAAAGCAGGCCAGGGCTGATAAATGCTTCAAGCATAATGTTTGCAGTTTTGACTCATTGCAATAACTCCCTTGTAATCCAGAGTTGGATTTAAATTTAAATTAAATTTTAAGTTACTCCAAGTAACTTAAACTAGCTAAGCTCAAATCCTGAGAGCAGTGCAGGCTCCAGCAGGGTCTTGGGTAAGGACTCAGACTGTCACAGTTCAGCAACTTAAGTCAACCCAAGCTAGTCAATTTAAAGTGTCTGAACTGCAGCCTTCTCTCCACACTGAAGCACAGTATCATCTGCATCCCATGAGGATGTGAGGGCTGAGCTGACCACTCCCTACCATGCCTGCACAATTTCAAAACTGACTTTGAGGTGGTTAAAACTAAGTGGTCTGCTTGTCATTTTTAATAACTTTATTATAAAGTTATTCCAGTAACCTGCACATTTATACATACCCCTTGGTTTCTTCACAGATAAAAATCTATGCTTGTGATTCCTCACCAGTGCCCTTAGTGACAGTTTGCCCAAAAGATACCAATAAGTACTTGTCAGAGGAGGAGCCTTCTTTTTTCTTTGGTTCTCTTCAGACTTCTTCTTAAGAGGTCTGCCTCACAGACATGGGACTTTGGGGAAGAGGGGAGAAACATGAAAACCAGTCCTACCCAAAAAACACTTATCTGCAGATCTATTAATTTACAATAGCATGCACCAGACCCAGTACCATTCAGTGCCAGATGGGTACACACAGCACTGTGACTAGATGACACCAAATCTCAGCCAAACTTTTGTCCACATAATTCAATGCTCTCCATTTACTGGGACCAAAAAAAAAATCAACTGCTTCTTCCAATTTCACTTTTTTCTACCTTTATTCCTCTTGATCTATTAGAGTTCATTTTGAAAGCCCAAATGAAAATCCCTGTGATTTAGACAGGAAATGTCTTCACCTTTATAGGAAAGAGCTTGCCCTTGCAGAAACCATTCAAAAGACCACTCAGCATAGTAGGACTGTGCTCACTTCACATTGTTCAATTCTCAGTAGTTTACTCAGATGAAGGTCTGTTTGATTTGAATTTCTGCTAGGAAATTTGGATAATATGAAAGAAATATATTTTTCATTTCACTGAACTAATCTCCATATTCTTGAAGATACTCAGACTTCCTGGCCAATATGGTAGCCATGAGATGAAGCATTTTCCTTGGTGCCATATATGCATTCTTAACTTTGAAATGGAACAAGAAGGAAATATTTATACTGCCTGTATCTTAATTAAATTTAATTAATTAATTAAGCTTGGAGGTCCTGAAGCAAAGAACAGATGAGTATGAGCTTTACTCTTATTTCTCAATAAAACTAGTCTGTTATTGAAATGCTCAACTGAAAATCAGATCTTTTACTTAGGGGAATCCTCATTTGTCTGGCTGTAAGCTGCAAATCTTTCATAGTTTTAGTTCTTCCACTGTGAAGGCAGCTTCTGTGCTAGGAATTTTAGGAGGACAATCTTGAAATGTTATTAATAAGAACTTAGTGTATACTTCATATTTGATGTAGGTGCACTCTGCCTCCTAATGGAAGTCGCATGTGGTTTTTCCCCCAAGTATGCACTGGTAAGTAATGACCCATCATCAGGCAGTGACTGATGACAATTGATCATATGGCCATCTACAGCAGCAAGAAATTAGAGTAATCTCTCAAGAGAATAATCAGAGAACAATTTTCTAGGGTCATTACTAGCAAAGAAGCTTGCTGAAGAAGAAAACAGTCTCAGTCTTCACTCTGGATTTCATTTTATACACGAGGTTTACATTTGGTTTTAGAAAATTTTATGAGGCAGACTGAAATGTTAAGGGGATTAAGGAATGGGAGACAGCCTTTCACCTCCAAGTCTTCAGTTCAAATCCAGTTTAGGTTAGTAATGAACAAGAAGTATTTACCATTGCTGTTCACTGTCTGTGCAAAATGGATTGGTGGTTCTGGCTCAATTCCCAGCAATAAACCTGCATGCCACAACTGGCAACTCCGTTGCCATTCTCAGCAGACAGTGCCAAGAATTAAATGAAGCATAAGAAGCAACGTTACCTCTCCCCCACTACAGGCCAGGGTGGAGGCACACTGGCAGGAGACTTTTATTAATGGGCCAGAAGGGCACTGCCACAGTCGAGCACAAAGATAACAGTTTAGTAGACTGACAAACCTTTCAGTAGACTGACAAAAGGTCCTGAAGCACCTTTTTCAGGAAATGAATTTACTAGTCTTCTTAAAATAATAAAAAAATCACAGGGGCCATCTAGTGTGGGAAAGATAGTGACTCAGAGTGGGCCATGTTGTTCCTTATGCTAAACTATAGATTAACCTGCCATTATAAAGAAATTGAAACTTGATGTAAATGAAATGGATTCCCAGTAGACAAGGCTTGTCTTGCCTGGGACAATGCCCTAAAACAGAAAAAGAAAATCAGTACCTTTTTTTCCCCAAAAGTCACATGAAAGATCATTTCTCAGTCTAGGAGACTTTGACTCATTAGTACCAAAAGCCATTAGACCAGGAAGTCTGCTTTTCCTTAAACCATAAACTTAGAGTAATTCCACAGAAATGAATGGAGTCAACCACCCACACTGAGCAGCATAAAAGGAAGCAGAGCACACACCAGTCTTCATCTGACCAATACTGGAAAGTAAAAGTGATTAGCACAAACTAAAAAATGACACCACACTTCTGTGCTGAGGGCATCAGCACCATCAACAGGAAGGACACAGAACATCCTTGCACATGAGCATGGCAAGAAAAGAATCCAACCTAGACTTTAAGCCTGGGAGTGGTTTTACCATTGAACAGTGCTGATTGAAAAATGCATGAATTTTATTCTAAAAATAGCAAGATGGGTCAAGAGAATAATGATCTCAGTCTACACAGCTAGATTAATTTATGGTGATGCCCTCTTTTATATTTCATAGGATATTCACTATGGACCCTACATTTTCCATTGCTTTGAACACTTTATTTATCCATATTTTATTACCAGTGTAAACCTAATTATCACAGCATCTTCTGCTGAAAGTGATTGATAGATTTTGCTACTTGCTTGTCAAGATGCTCATGTTCACTGTATTCAGCTATCACACCAAACCAGAGACTGATGACTGCTCTGGCCTATTAATACAAGTCTATTACAGTGCATTGATGCTACTTCTCTCAAAAATATTAATGGAAGCTCTACGGCAAGAGGCACATTTTTAACTTGCTACAATACAATGAGGTCTATTTCATTACAATTATTAACTCTTTCACATTTTACTCAGACTGTCCATTCTTAGACATAAAGAACAATCACAAAGTCTTCTCACTTCTTATTTTCCCATTGTTTTAAAATGTGTTGTTCACCAGCGCATTATTATGAAAGCAATTAGTGATATTTCAGTACCTGTACTTGCAACTGCTGAAATTGAGACAATATTAAGTGCAGACAATTTTATGAAATGTTGAATAGTTACCTTTCAAAAATAAAAGAATCACAAGTAGACAATTCCGACGCTGAAGGACTCAAGACCAGTCATTGATTGTGAAGATCTTATGTTACAGCTCAATTGGCAACAGGCAACGAATGAAATGTATATCTGCAAATAATACGAGATAGAAAAGGAAAATAATAAAAATACCCACCAACCTTGAACCTGCTTAGCAAAGACAATATGCTGTCATTTTTTTTTTGTTATCAAGCAGAACATTCTATTTTTCTATATATGTTCCTCTAAGATGAACTTGTTGCCTTCTGTCACTCAAGTTTTGGTTTGATTCTATGATATTCAAACTGAATATCATAGAATCATGTTAAAGATCCTGCTAAAGAAGGTAAATTGTTAACAGTTAAGATACTTCCAGTACTTTTAGATATGGGAGCAAAACTCAGCCTGCAAGTGAGGAAAATGGATAAAAGACACTGATCTCTAATACCTCAACTTTTTTTTTAAGTAGAACTTGAATAAACCTCTAGTTCTAGAGCTTCCATAGTCACTTAATAGTATTTTAAATAGGAAAAAAACCCTGAAAAATAATAAAATTGACTCTGTCCATGAAAATGCTTACAAACTGTTTAGCTTTAAGCATAGCAGCAATACCTGTTAGTTTTCTTTGATGAAGATACTTAACTTTTAGCAGTTAAGCACGTGCTTAAATGTTTCACTGTGAGTCCATAGCCTTATAAAAACCTACAAGGTATGACAAATTCTTTTGTTTGTAAAATATGTGTAATTTTCCAGAAAATCTAAGTTCAGCAATCATAATCTGAATTAGCATGTCTAGATACTCCACCTGCACAAACTGCTGGTGCTCTGCTGACTTTAAATAACCCATTGAAGATACAGCCTCAGGCCCCCAAACAGTGCTGAAGTCCTTACAGCCCTCAAAGGCGGAAGACTTGGAGCTCGCTCATGGAGGCTGTGCTGGATTTAGTGAGAACGGTTTAAGGTGCTACCTCTCCCAGCTGTCTGCAGCAGCCCCCACCAGAAGGTGAAACAGAGCCATCAGAAGGTGACATGGTCCAGCCCTCATCCAGACCTCTGAGCCAGAGCATTAATTTTAACTGCCAATGGTCTGCAATTGTAACAATTGATAAACTGGCACGCACTTACATCTGCTGCCTCCTCTAGTAAGGTGGAAAACTCTGGCAAAGTGGCAGGGTAGACATTAAGGGCAGTAACCCCTTCCTCCCCCACAACAAAATTAATAGCACTTGTTTACCAGAGCCCTAATCTGCTCAGAGTGGGAAAGTATGTTGAAAGAAGCAACTCCATTTAACTTCGTTTGGGGGGAATGAAGAGCAAGTATTTTCTACATTTCACGAGGCAGTGAATGGCAAAGAATTAGTGTATATACAGTACCCCTTGTAATTTTAATTCACATTGCCCCCTCTCAGTAAATAAATCTTGTTAAACCTTATCCTCTTGGAGACCATCTGGATGAAAACTATTCAGGAAACGTCACCATTGGTACAAGAACTTAAATCTCACCATAAATCTCAGCATGTCAAAGCCAAGCATGCATGCCTTAAAGAAACTCTGCAGCTGTGACTCGCTTGGAGTTGCAGACATGTGTGTGCAAATGGTGCCTCCCAAGAAATACACTGCTACATTTCAGTAACTATTAAAAACAAATGAAAGCAAACTCGGGGATTTTCTCATTTTCTGATGGCTTTATCCTATTTTAATATAAAAGAAACAAAATGGTTTAATAAAAGCTACATGAAATTTACTACCCTATTATAACTGTACTGGTTCAAATGATTTCCACCCTTGTCCTTATCTTGCTCTGATTACTTCTCCCTCTCTTCCAAAGTGCATGTGCTAATGTGGCAACCTATGCTGAAAATCAGAAATCATGATTACTCTGCTCTGTAATCTGATTGCCTGTATAGTTAGACACCTGCCTTCCTGGCAAATTTCTTTATGGTAACAGGGTAGGAGCAGGTTGGCCTTTTAAGCACCAGATATGGTCTAAACAGCTTCAATCTAAGCTCAGTGAGAACACTACTGTTATCCAAAAGCTCATATTCTCCTTTCTCTCTACCCCAAACCTAGTAGAACTGTTTTTACAGAAATGGATTTTGTGTTCAGTCTTCAAAATATGGAGAAACATAATGCAAAATTTACAAGACAATCCATCCAGTGAGTGAAAAAATAGAAAAGTAAATAAGAGAATTAATCTAGATTCAATGCTTTGACAAAAAAAATTTGGGGGCATAAATGCAGGCTTGTTGAAACTAAAGGTTCTGCAAATTTGCTTCATTTTCCCTCCTTTCTATATATGAAAAAAACCCCAACCAAATATTGGAAAAGGAGTGAAATGATTAACTTCTGGTAATTAAAAAAAAACTAGTTCTGAAAAAAATTCAAAAGAAGCTTGTTCAGAAGCATTTTTGAAGTAAGGAAAAAAACTTATTAAACATAGGTAAATCCTAAGCAGCCCATTTTATTTTCATTATATTTTACTTGACTGAAACAGAAGTTTTTTCAGTTTTCTGTCTTCTGAAAATCTTGCATCTTGGAACTGCCAGACATCCTAAAGATCAGCTACTTTTACACAGTTAAAGCAGCTTCAGGGCCTGGGAGTAAGTTGATTGGATGTGCTAGATGAATACAAGTTGCATCAGCCAAACCCAACAGAATATTTCTGATACATATCAATGTACCACAATTGATGAGCCAAGCTTTCTCCAAAGGATGTGCAGAGGCTTCCTGATGAGTCAGCAAAGTAACAATGGGGGACTCAACGATCTTAAAGGTATTTTCCAAGCTAAATGACTCTGTGATTCTAAGATTACTGGACTTTACTCTTTAATTCAGTACAAGTGATGCAGGCTTATTTTTGCAGTTCTGTGCAGCTGTGTATCACCACTGTAAAGCATCTCAGCTTCGCCCACAACAGCAGAAATGACACTGACTTACTAATGCAGGTTCTTGCTTGACTAATTATTGAATAAAAAACAACCAAAAAAAAAGAGGAGCTCAATTAGCCTTAGAGCTAATAGGTGCTACCAACACATGCAAAGGTTTCACTGGTGGCTCCCTGTAAAGTAACCATCCTTTTTCCACAAGTGCAGAGATATTCAGTAAGAATTATCAGCCTTCCTCTAGAAAAGCAATGCCATCTGGGCCTCAGTAAATGGGCTTCAGCATACAGTTTTCTAAGAACTGTAGAATGAACCAGTTCTATCCCCCATAAAGGAAACATTTGGTAGCTCAGAATGCAAGATGCTTGGCAACACATTGTTGACATGCAAGGTGTATTGTTTCTTCTTTTTCAAGCCGTATCCCATGCTGGGCTCTAATTCCTCCCACATGAACCTCTAGACCAAACTGGGGAGCTAAATTAGGAAGGGGTACTGTTTTTCTCTCCTTGAATAGTCAATGGATGGAGACACATGGGCTGAATTATCCTCTGGAGGTGCATATCGCTTTCCAGCATCAATGGAGGAGCCTTGGGTGATTAGGTACTAACTTAGGTGCCACAGTTTATGTGTGAAGTCAGGTGGCTCAAATCCAGGAGCAACTGTGCTTCTCCTTCTGTCCTAAATTGGTGCATGCTGTTGCTACACATTGCAAAACAAATAGCAAATAATAGTAGTTTTTGTGGAAGTGATAACAGCTAGTACAAAAGCTAGTTCTTTGGATCTAAACTCAGAATACTATTATTATTACAGGAATCCAGCCTATTTCATGTCCTTTAACTTCACTCCTTCAACTGTGCAGAGCTGCATAACTGAACATACTGTGGAAGATTATTTCCACTTTTCATGGAAGCTTCACCCTGAACTAGCCACTATTGGAAGCAGGACAGCAAATTTTCAAGGCCAACTTGCTGCTCTGGTACAGTAAATCAGTTGTTCCTACAGCAAGTAGCATACAGATTTTTTTTTTTTTTTAATGCATAATACAAGGAAAGGATGACTCAAACTGAGTTTCACAGGTGAAGTTCAGATGAGTTCAGATCTATTCAAGCCCTCTCAATGTTTCCATATGCTTGATTCAAGTCCAAACATCTAATCATCAGCTCCAAACAAAAACTTCCAATGAAGAAGCAGAGCAGGGAATTGTGAACTCTGTTTTCCAACACTAAGGACTTGAGCACTTTTTTTTATAATCTGTCATTTGTACTTTTTCATACTAAAGGTGACAGTCTAATTCACATATGACCAACACCCATAAATCATGCGGGGGGGAGGAAATATTCATAAATCCATATCAAACAGAACCCAAATTATGACAAATGACATGGCAGTCATAAAATTGCACAAGCACAACTCACCAAGTCATTAATTTCATGGCCGTGGAAAATAAACAGACACATTTTTTTCGCAGCCCTAATAAATTTTAAAAAACTCAAAGAATGGTCCATCTGCTTCGAATAATTTTTAATTTCCTATTCTGTCTCGTTCCCATTAGCTATTCCACTGAGATATTTGCTAAATTCTTTCATTTGCCTCCTCCCATCTGTATTCAATTACTCTATTCCCAAATAGAGTTAGTTTTTCTTTCTCCTAAGTGCAGTACAAAATATCCCCACCTGTACCTTAAAGCAAATGTTATGTGTGTTTTATTATCTGTTAGACTCTATGAGTCATTCTAACTCGATTGCCTGTGCTGAAAGACTTGGAGGGCAATCTGATTTTGATGTTTTCTGGCTTTGGTGAAAAACACCTGCCTGATTCTCATAGCTAATCTATTAACTTGGTAAATGCCTCAACAGATGTTCTAGAATCAGCTAGGGATCAGGGTCTGTCCTCGTGACAGCGTCCGCTTGTAAGCTTGAAATATTTAAATGTTCAGAGATCAGAGGCCAATGATGTGTTTTGGGTACAAGCTTTCACTAAATCATATTTTTTCAGTCAGTCCCTGGAGTGCATTCCACATACAATAAGTGACTGGAGCGTTCTGACTGAGCAGGCCAACAATACAGGCCTCCTTGAACTTTGAAGGGACATGAATTTCAAGGCAGCATTGGCTTCTTTTATTGAAAAATGGAACAAATTTTAGACTGTGCTGAAGCTGTTCCCTTTTAAGCTACATTTCTTTTTTTCCAGTTCCTTTTCTTTCTTCCTAATGAAACCCATTAAGAAAATATAAGGCTTGACTTTGAGACCTCCCTTTCCAAGGATAACTTAATGTCTCCAAGGAACCTGTTCCAAGCTGTCTTCCTCTGTTTGGGTCAGCACTGCTCTGCATGATTCACTTGCTGTGTGCCTGATCCTCCACTTTTTAACACTGATTTTAATCCAGGGTTGCTCCACTGACTCTAAGCCATTCCACTCTGTAACAGCCCCTGAGGCTCACAGACTGGCTGGGATCACCAGAGCAGAACAATCCCTTGAGAAGGCTTTAATCCTCCCATAGGAAGGGTGGGACAGATGCATGACATCAGCATCAAGCTCACATGAACTCCCATTTTGCAGGTTAAGGCACCTTTCTGTCAAGCTTGCACCACCAGAAAAACACAAACGAGAAAGAAAGACTCACAACACAGAAAAACCCACAACTACTGCTGGCCCCATTCTGCTATAAGAAATCTCCTCTTGACAATCAAAGCTGGACCTGAGAGCCTAAAAATGTTTATTACTTTTACGAGCATTTATATTACCTTGATTCTCATAAGAAAAGCTCCGGATTGTGATAAAACGTCCAAATGTTTAAAACTAAAATGGTTGCAAGCTTCACTGCAAAAACTTTCTCAATGAGATCACACAAAAGCAGAACAAATAGAAAACAGGAGACCTTCCTCTGACCTTCACTCATCACTTGAGTCCGGTCACTTCACTTACCCTCTGTTTACCTCCACTTCTTCATTTGCTAAATGGGTTTCATTAATGCAAATTTACTTCGTTGTTTTAAAGCTTAATTAATGTTTGTAAAATGTTTTGAGATCAATACAGCAGTATTACCGATGTATTCAAAATCTCATCTCTGCTGCTTTTTGCTCTTGGAGGCTTGACAAAAGGGATTTCACTGTTCCATGTCTTCAACAATGTTCAGAAGCAGCTCTGTTGTTAGAGCTCTCATATGAGTGATCAGCAGATGGAGTTGGAGGAGTGAGAAGGGAAAGACTGAATCTTACTCTTATTGCTGTTACATATGCTGCTTTCTAGAAAACAAAAACTATGAAGGGAGCATTGATATCAAATACTTAATCATTTAAAGGAAGACACTGAAAGTACAGAGAACTGCTTATGTGTATTTTGAAATTACTGCATTTTTCAAAAGCACCCTTTTGGAAAAGCCATCAGGTTAGCATCCAAGCCTAACAAGAGCTGGAGAAATATTCAAAATGTGAGATGAAGGAGAAGAAAAGTTCACTAGAAGCAGTGTTTCCAACTGAGGATATAGGCCAAAAAGCTTCATTAAGGAGGAAAAAGAGATTTTCTGTCTGTAATCAAACATGAAAGAATGTGTCATTCTTAACTTACCTTCAGTTTTCAGACTGTACTTCTGCTAAAATCAAATGTACCCCCCTCCCTTTCACTGAGAGATTAAAAAAAATGAACTGGTTACTATAAAGATACAATAACAAAGTCTGATTTTAAAGTGTAATCCCTACAATATTCCCTCTACAAATTAGGCAGACATCATAGAATCACAGAATATGCTGAGTTGGAAGTGACCCATCAGGAGCATCAAGTTCAACTCCTGGTCCTGCACAGGACACCCCCAAGAGTCACACCATGTGCCTGAGAGCTTTGTCCAAACACTGCTGGAACTCTCTCAGGCTGGTGCTGTGACCACTGCCCTGGGGAGCTGTTCCAGTGCCCAACCACCCTCTGGGTGAAGAGCTTTTTTCTGATATCCAACCCTGGCTAAGCTTCAGGCTATTTCCTCAAATCCTGTCACTGGTCACCACAGAGCAGAGCTCAGTGCCTGCCCCTCCTCTTCCCCTCAGGAGGAAGCTGTAACTGCAGTGAGGTCTCCCCTCAGCCTCCTCCAGGCTGAACAGACCAAGTGACCTCAGCTGCTCCTCATACGGCTTCACCTCAAGGCCCTTCACCATCCTTGTGGTCCTCCTTTGGATGCTCTCTAGCAGCTTAATGTCTTTTTAATATTATGGTGCCCCCAGGACATGAGATGAGGCTGCTGTAGTGCAGATAGAGTGGGACAATCACCTCTTTTGTCCAGCTGTTGATGTTGTGCCTATGCACCCCAGATATGTTGCAGTCACTCTTCACACTTCTTGTGTATTTTGATATTTTAGAAGTGGTATCAGTGGTTTAGAGGTAGATGTGATATGATCAGTGCATGTGGCAAACATAGACTTTTTCTTATAGCCTTGACAACCTGGAGGCTACCTCCAGACTGAAGCAAGGGTGCATGCCTATACATCTCTTTTGCAGAGGTTAAGATTATGGTTTGGGATCCTCTCTAAACTACAGCCATTTAGAACCTTTTGTTTGTATCCTGCATATCTTTTCTTCAGTAAAAAATTAAAAAGAAAGTTACCTTCCAGATTAACATAAGGAAACAAATATATTTTTTATATCATATTAACGCAGCTCCATTGATAAAATTTTTATTTGTAGACCCTTTGGTACAAAAGAAATACACAAGTTATGAACGAAGAATAATTCAGTATGATGCTGTTATAGATGTCCACAGCAGAGGGTGCTAAGATTAAAGAGTTAACATTTGGGGCAATGGGAGCAAATTTGCAGCAGGCAGAGATAGATGTTTGTTGATTAGTGGAGCAATAAGGACATTGGTTGACTCTTCATGAATGATACATCTGCTGTTTGGGCTTTTTCCCCTGAAATTTAGGTTTTTCATAAGAATGGAGGTACAACATCCAGAACAGAAAAATGATGTGTGGTTTCTTGCATCACAATTTTAGTCAGAAATTGAATTTATCTTACACACTAATAAAAACAAATCAGATCAAACAAACAAGCAGACTATTCTCCTATACTTCACCTTTTTTTTCCCCTGAAGTCTTTAACTGGTCTCAGGAAGATAAATTTATCTCATGCCAAAAGCAGTCTTAAGTAAAAGAGAAAAATTCAGAAATACTTCTGCCAGTGAAACTGTCTGTTACTGCAATGAAAATGAGCTATCTGACTGATAGCTTAGCTTCTATTGTGTTTCAGTGAAAACATGTCCTTGAATTTAGAGCTGTGTAATGACATTATTACATTAAACTTGTTATTTGAAAATAGACAAACAGCTCCAAAAATATCCTGCTACCAGACACATGTTTGGCTTCATCTCTTCAGAGATGACTGAACATGTCATTAAGTTCCCCCTCCTTACAGCTACCAACCCACTGGTTTTCACAGACTGTAAAGCATACTGGTGGGGCAGAGTGAAGCAAAAAGAGAGGAAGAAACAAAAGCTCTGAAGTGTATGGCCAAGGGCTTGGAAAGATCATGAGTTTGAGAAGGGATTGCCAAGTCTTTGGCTAGTGAGTCACACTGAACTCAGAACAGGAGAACATGAGAATTTTTTACCCTTTGATGCAGTGGCCTCTATCAGTAGTTGTCCATCTTCACCACACAAGGGAATCCTCCTGGATTCTCTGCTCCTTCACTCACACCAGGCTTCTCTTCCACTGAGCCCAGGAGCAGCAATTGGGGTTCTCACTTTGAAAAACCTCGGAAGCTGTCACCCTCAGCATCAGCTCTCTGACCTACAACACCAAAATCCATGATGAAAAAGAAACCGAAACAAAACAAGCCCCTAAAAAAAACAGAAAACAAACCAAAACCCATAATCCCCCCAACTTTACAGAAATCAGCCATCCAGGGTGGGTTTCTGCTTTCTAGTTTTGACATCAGAGGAACTCCTAATTTATACCAGGATGGGAAGTCACACCTGGGGAGAGAACAGATAGTTCAATAGTTCTGCTTAAAAGCACAGGATACTTATACTGCAGAAAGGCATGAGGGAGAAAAGAAGGCTAAGAGACAGCCTTGCAGAAATAGCTCACATACACTGTGGCTGGAAACTTGTTGTGAATCCAGGCTTTGACCATCAAAGCAACTGAGACAGCTCCCCACAGACACCTAACTTGTTTCAGCAGAAGTTAGGAGGCTGAACAGGCATTGGAGTGATCAGCATTTTGAGGAACCTGGACTTCATCACTCTGGTATAACCTAAAACCTTTGTGCCCAGAGCCCCAGTTTCCCATCTTGTTACAAGATGACAGGAATCTGGTTACTGATGATAAGCCAAAAAAAAAAAAACACAGTAGTACTCAGTAGAGCATATATACATGTACTCATGGAAGAGTTGCTGTTATGATGGGCATCATAATACTGAAATTAATTTAGCCACCATCCAATTACATGTTCTTTTTTTCTTTCCTCTCCAAGTCACCACTCTCACTAGGCATGACTGCTCACTGAAGAGTGAAGACAAGTAGTAAATAAAAAGCAATGAAAGCTGGTTTACATCTCTTTTCATCCCCTCTACACAGCTCCCTCAACCTTAAAATTTAGGGGAATAAAGACCAGGTTTTCTATGCAGACAATGAAAAGTATATGCATTGAATGTCAATTCTATAGGAAAGAAAAGAAGAGACTGAAAGAAAGAAACCCATAAAAGGAAATGCACTACATTCTTCCACCCTCTATCCCAACAAATCCAATTAAACTTGCCAAGATACACACACATGCCATCAATCATTCCAGATCCTATCCACCCTATCAATATTTCAGCAGCATTTCACTCTCTTACTTTCCAGGACTATGCACGCTCCACACAGCATGTATGCATTGTTCCCCATTCTCCTTCCTTGTCCCTCTTAATCAGTCACAACAAGTCACATTCATTCCTTTCCTGCACCTTGTACTCCACCAAACTAGCTGGTTAGCTGGCACAGCAGAGCTTCTTTGTGCTCCGTTGATGCTTTGGGGCTTGGCTGCTTGGGGGTGGGTTGTTGTTTGTGTTTTGTTAGTTTGGTTTTCTTAGAGGGTGAAAGACAGGATGCAAAATATGGCTGTTTACAGACAAAAGGACACTGACACATGGAAATTGTGTTGATGCTTATAATACAATTTTGCTTATTGTGAAATACTGCTATCCTATTGTAGTGGCCTCTTTTTAATGAGCACAAGCTCATTTTAATCAGTCTACAATAAGGAGACTCAAAATTTCTAGTATCAAGAGATCAAAAAGTTTTTCAGAGACCTTATATACCTGATATGGGCATTCTCAAAGCCTGCCTAGACATGCAACCATTATCAAAATAACTTAGTAATTTGGATTTATGTTCTTATGCAAGCTATTCTGGTTCAGAATAGAACTCAATCTCCTTTACAGGAAGGGGAGATGGGTGATGGTTTTTCATTCTATCTTGTGCACTCTTGGGGCTGCCCTTGGGGATGGACATACATGATAACTCATTTTCAAAGATAAGGATTATTTTGGGTGCACTGGAAAGATCATGGTTGTACCTTGTGCCAGTATCACAGGTCAATCGACTTTCTCTTCAGAATCTCACTTGATATCACCATGAGAAACAGGAAAACTTAACATGATGGAGGATTTTACCAACTGTTGGGCTGTCTTTACTGACATTACAGGCAGCTACCTAAAGTGTCTCCAAAAGAATGGCTGGGCTTTCAGGTAGGCAGTAGCTATTCAAGCAGAGAAATCTGTCTATAAAAATTTTATCCTTTTCCAGTGTTCCCATGTCCTGAACTGCTCCAGTACTGAGTGGAATCCAAGCTTAAGGCTGTGTTCATTCAGTGAGTTCCTATTCTATCTCAAGGATGTTTTTCTTCATTTTTTTGAAAGGCCTAAAGAGCCTAAGTGCAGCTTTGTACAATATGGCTGCAGTACACAAATGAAATGGCACAAAAATACAGTAATACACTGGTGACCACTGTACGTGCTGGCCTAGCCACCAGACAGTAAAGACCAGTCATGCAACTTGATATATTTGGCTCTGAATATATATGATACATATGATCAGTCTGTACTCTTCCTCAAATCCAAACAGAAACATCCAAAGGTTAAAACTTATCTTTCTTTTTCCAAACAGGATTTTTTTGTTTTCTAGAATCACAGCTTTCCACCTACTGAGCTCTTATTTCTGGGTCTAAAAATGTTCTTTGAAGTCCCATCTTCAGTTTTCAAACACACTCCTAAAAATTGTCTCTCTGTATGAACACCCTAACCCCCAGTGAAATTTTAACCTGATGCTGCACAAAATGTGAATTAGAATAAGATTATAAAGCTTCCTTCTTACCAGTGAAAAAAATTCAATTATAAAAGACTCATGGTCTCACTGCAACTTTTACACAGAATGAATTTAAACATTAACTTTGCAGCTTCAGTTTTATTTAAACATTAGGGAATACTGAGTTGCCAATAGCAGGAGAGAGTTCATCTGGATAGCATAACTTCATCTCCCATCTTGGAGAGAACTGACAAGTACGTTCCCTGGGAGGATCCTATTCTGCTTCCTCATGCTGAGGCATAGCATGCAGTCCTCTGGGGCCCACAGGAAAAGCTGCTTGAAAGTTTCGTGCCTTGAAAGGGCAGGCAAGGCCAACTGCATGTGGAGGACTACGGCTTCCTCCAGCAGACACCCTGCAAATCATTTGAGAGTGGTCAGATTAACAGGACCTGAGTAAATAGAAGCTTGTTATTCAGACAGTTCACTGCCTCTTTTCAGCAGTCTTGCTGGAGATCTACACTTTGGAGAGCTCCAACCCACCATCTAAGAGGGAGTTTCAGAGTTCCTTTGAAGCAATACTTCCTAAAAACATGAAGGGAGCTATGTAAACTTGGATCCAGAGTAAAAAAGTAAAAATCTTACTCTGCACAGTTACAGCTTTAATATAGTCCTCAAAGTTTTGAAAACAGACTTCCCTGAAGGTGCTGTCCAGAAACTGTTTCTTCTCTCTCTTAGTGTTTCCCACTTTTTAACTCTGAGAAACTTTCTTGCATAAGGCACAAATCCAGACTTTGAGGGGATAAAAGAAGAAAAGGGGAAAAAGAGGAAACCTGGTGATCATTGCTCCCTCAGGCAATTATCTATCCTGTAAATAATTAGTGTTTACTCATATTTGTAACATGATTATCTGCCAAACACAAACACTACTTGCTGCAAATAGCTCAGCTAGGAAGAACCAAAGTCAAAAAGAGCTTCTGAATGAGTCAGCAATCAGAATTGACCATATAGCACCTGGAGTATATTGACTGCAATGTGACCTGTTTCCTGTATTTGGTGAACAATATGTGATTTCCACATAAATTGGAAAATGACTTTATGACTGAAAAAAAAGTCACAGTTGTGCACACATGCAGTCTGAACGCCAACTACTTATCTCTGGTAACATGAACTCAGCTGACTTGGGGATTGCCTGGAGGCCTCCAGGGCACTAGCAAACACAGCATCAAATGACTTCAGCACAGCCTTTTCGGAGAATTGTTTGACATAGAATGATGCTGTGAGTCACCCTGGTTTTATGTGCAGCGTTTGTGGGAAGCCAGTGCAAAAAGAGAGCTGAGGAGCATTCAAGAATGTAGCTGGCAAGGTGATGACATGTGATTCTAATAAGGAAATTACAGTTTTTCTCAGCCCTGGTTTTGGTAAGGGGTCACTTGCTGCAATGTGTGGAATTTCTTTAGAGTGCTACATCTTGCACCCTATTCTTGGGAATACAGTGGGCAAAGCTCCCAGGGTATGATTGATTAAAATAGCTACCACATGTTTATCTGTGTATTTATCTGATGGTAGAAACCATGTGTACACACAGCAATTCTGACCTTAATTTACAACCAGGTCACATGTTTTCTACTGCACTAGTGATGTTATGAGGTAAAAATCACAGCTGAAAGGAGTAAAGCTCCCTCTGTTTACGCTGGAAGGGAAAATGAGTTCTGAATTACTCAGCAGGCGAGATTTGCCCATGAAGGACTCTTGCATTCTAATATTTGTTATAATGTCTGCTCAAGGAATGTGGGGAGAGTAACACTACCACAAGTGGGTGACTAAAGCCAGCACTCTCAGAGGGAGCAAATAAAGCTTGCCAACAGGGAGTTCAGAGGAGCCTTTATCTTTTGACTTCCCATCCCTCCTCAGAATCTAGAAATATATCTTCCCAAACACTAACCTTGGTAATTTGCCTTTAAAACTTACAGCCTTGAATATATGAGGCTTGGAATTACAATCTCACTTTCCAGAAATGAGGAAGGGCCAAGACCTATAGTCTTATCTTAAACACCCTAAAGAGTATGTGCTCTGTTTTAATCCATCAGCCTGGGTTTTAGGTCCTACACATGGAATCGGTCTCCTGAGAGAGCCTGTTGGCAATTGCCCAGTCAATGTGCACTTGAGCCCTTAATCTGTGAGTCTGGGTGGTTTTAGACTAAAGCAAGGCCCGGAATGGGTCAGCAGCCTCAACATCTAGCAGCATTTTTGGTCATTTGACAACATTAACATAAATGTTGTCATGCAAAATTGTATGTGTCTTCAGTGCTGGGTGAAAGACAACGGGTTTTGACAATCTAAACAGTTTGTCACTTAGACCACTTGGTGTAATGGCCCCTCCTGTCAATTCACCTTCCCCAGTGAGCCTTGGAAGCTACCATCCTTTCTACACCTCTACACTTTCTTATACACCTCCCTTTAAACCAGTCTATCACTGGAAATGCTGTTGGGAAGCTTTGATCTCAACTGTCTTCACTAGCAGGTAGACACTTCATGTGTTCCTCATTCAAAAAGAGGAAAGGCTCCTCCCACAGATTTATTCTGGTTGTATTGCCTGCTCCATCACACCACTCAATACCTGAAACCCCATCCTCGCTTGTACAATTTAGAGCAGTTAGAATATAAGCAACACCTGCATGTTTTATGGAGAAGCAACTAGCCTCCCCTCACTGCCAATGGACTTTGAGTGAATGGGGCAATGTATTCCCAATTAATCAAATTGAAAATTATTGCTAACACAGAACCTGGACAAGCTGCCATTTTTCAAATGAACAAAACCCCACAGTGAATGAACTCTTCTCTCCCTTCCTTCCATTTTCTGACACCATTGTTATATATTAGGTGCAGTTAGCAGAATGTGTTTCCTGGTAAATCATGATCTAGGATTCATATATGAAGAAGATAATAATTTCAGACTTGAACCTAACTCTGTGTTTTCCCTGCAGGAGTGTATGGGGACATGGAACAGTATTGAAATTGTTCATTCAAAAGATGGCAGCCAGATGCAGTCTGTGTCTGATCTTTGCATTAGTTGGGTATTCAGATCAAAAGTGTAGTTTCAGAGCCATCTCTGGCTGGCTCCCTTCCACAGGTCAACTGATTTTTCAAGAAGGTGCTCTGGAAAAGATTAATTTAAATTAATATTTTTAATTAGTTTTTTTTAATTAATTCAAGGTAAACTGTGTTGCTACTATCATGTCATAAAAGACAGCTAGAGAAGAGGCTGCCAAATGAGGGACATATCCATCAGCCAAGAGGCTGATGTGACTAATACCAGTCTCTAGCACAATCCTTTCTGTCAGATTCACTATTTAATGGTTTGTCTTACTTAAAAACACACAACTCTCCCAGCCACCCCACACCAATCCAAACACTGAATTATTTGGAAAGACCTAGGCTGGGATGATGCCTGCAGCTTTAATGTCTCATCTATATGTAGCATATAAAAATATGTATTTCTTAGAGACACATTTTATGTTATGCTATTATTTGAATGTACACACCGTTTCCTGTGACAAAAGATGGCAAAGTAAGATGCAGTAAAGGAATCAACACAAACTAGGAAACAGAGATAAATACAGACTCACCAAGCAACTAGATGCAACAGTAAAGCAGCCAACAGTCCTGAAGTCACTGCTTCAGGCTAAATTCACCCCAAGCATTCAGGACATTTGTTCCAATCTTTTCATGCAGACCTCCTGAGCAAACTGCAGCAATATTCTTCCATTAGCAAGACAAACAAGTCATATTATGGGAAAATCTATAACCTTCTAACTCCTCCCCAAAATGTCTATTGACAAGGACAAGGCTGTTGAACTCAAAGTCCACTGAAAGTTCCTTGCAAAAGACTATGGGATTTCCCTTGATGGAAAAGAGAACAAGCTCTCACAGATGAGATTTAACAGGCTGATGGTTCTTGAACAACCCACACTTCAGCTTTAGGTGCAGTTTAAATGCCAACAGAGGCTAGGGCTTGAATCAGGCAGCACAGCTGAGATTTGGCACACAAGCCCTGTATCCACACAGAGGGTGCAAAGTGCTGTGAGGGCTATAAATGGAGGCTGTGCTGCACTAGATCTGATCCAAGGGCTGTGTCTGGATTAAAGGTGGAAAGGGACTTTGGTTGTGCTGTGCAGGCACAAACCCTGTGGGGGCTGCAGAGACTCTTCTACAGGCAAGTAGAAAATATGTTCAACTCTACCTGTTCAAGTTGCACCTAGACAATTAACAGGCTCCTACATTTGAGTGAACTTTTCTTCTTCCCCTAAACAATTCACCTTCTTGGCCATAAAATATCAATTTTAAAAGGTTAAAAAAATCATGCTAATAAGGAAAAAACCTTGGGGTCCATCTGCATTTTACATTTCAGACAACCCTGACTCCACAACCTCTAGATACCAAACCAGCTTGGTAGTAATCATTTGTTTCAGTAGTTAAGCAAAGATGTTCAGGACATCAGGTGCTGGGATTTGTCACAGAGGAAAAGGTTTAAGGCTCTCCTGAATTTAAAAAAAAACCCCAAATCTTGGTTTCTAGAACAGTATCATGTTACCAGGCTGTAACAATAACAGTTTTTACTGTTGGGTGAATCAGCCTTTCAGATTTACAATTTATTGTAACAACAGCATGAAAAGCCAAGCTGTGTATGAAACAGAGTTAAATTCAGATCTAAAACAAAGGTTGCCCCACAGAGCCAAGGGTCAGCTGAAACACACATTGGATGCCTATGGAGAGGTAGAGCAATCTTTTGATCAAGAAAAAGGAGCAAGACTCAGGGGACATAGGCTCCAATTCCAGTGCATTTCCTATAGGACACTGAAAAAATGATCTCCCTCCTTTCTATCTTTATTTCCTCAGTGGTGTCACAGGTTGGCTTGGGAAGACAGCATAATCCTGAAATGATGGACAGTATTTGAAGAGCAAGGTACTGCTCTTTCAACAGTTGCAGATGAGCCCAACCCCATATGCTTCTCACACACAGACTCACACAGACACACATTGCTTCATTTTATAAGTGAGATTTTAAATGTGATCATCATAGACCAAGAATGTTAATTAAATGTACTGAAGACAATGACACTTTTTTCTGAGTTAAAACCTGCAGAGTCTGGCCCTGTCTCTGGACACAGTGAGCAGGTCTCAGAGTTCTCATTTCAGCAGTTTGCTCACATATATATCAATGTGAGCTGTTAGTTTAGTTAACACTTCTCAGATTTTATGTAATCAGAAACATTTTAGCTGATAGTTTCAAATTCCAAATGAAGGTACAAATTTCAGGTATAAAATGGGATTTTTACAACTTTTCATGCTACTTAGACACTTGTATTTGGTTTACAATTTTCTTCTTACAGTTTAAATATGAATCCCTTTGCAAAGTATGGACTGAGCAGAATCTCAAATCTTTTTTTTACTTGTGAGAGATAAAGAAATTATCAGTTTACCATCTCAGAACCACATTTGTGTAGTTTTGGGCATGAAGGCAGTGCCAGCTGTGAAAATTGGTCTTAATAATAATTTTTTATACAATTAAAATAATTTTTCAACAATTTCCTAGCCAAGAAGTAGAGAGGAAGGGAAGGGTATTCAAATTCAAAATCTCTGCCAGACCACGACATATCATTTGTTTGTGTCCTGGGTTGCAGTGTATTCTCTTACCATCCTCATGAGCTGTTGAAACCAAGTGGGGCAGTGTTTCCTGGCCTCCTCCCTCGGACTATCTTTCTGTTAATGGCCCATCAATGCCCTGCTGCATGACTCAGAGATATCCCCCTCTGGACTATCTTCTGTTTGTGGACCCATCAACACCCGGCCTCATGACTCAGCAACACATTGTGAGATGCCCCACCCAGAAGGGGAAACCAAGCATTCCATCCTGGATATAATCTGAGATTCCTAACACCACAGACACCCTTTCCACTGGATTCCCAGAGGACAGGAGCTACACAGCCACCACTGGACCTTCCAAGGAAGAGCACCCCCTTTCTACAGGATCACTGCTTCAACAGAACCACATCCACCACTACAGAAGGACTGCAGCCACCATATCTGACTGCTACCGCCACCCTAACACGGTGTCAGGCTGTATCCTGACTCTGTCAGTTTGAACCAGTGTTTTCAGCCTTCATTTTTTTTTAATTTCCCTATTAAATTGTTGGTCTGACCTGGTGCCTCCCGCTGGTTTGTTTTTAAACTAGTACATTTGCCTGTTCTTAAAGACTTATTTATTAATTAGGACTGTTCCTTATTTGCAAGTGAAATCAGTGCATGAGAAAGTCATAACCTTCATACTTAAGTACCTCCGCCTTGAGGCACT
The DNA here is from genome assembly GCA_020086605.1 of Lanius collurio. Taxonomy (NCBI): domain Eukaryota; kingdom Metazoa; phylum Chordata; class Aves; order Passeriformes; family Laniidae; genus Lanius; species Lanius collurio. The sequence continues at coordinate 11,939,364 of JACBWW010000010.1, forward strand.
CAGAATGCTCCAAAACAGAGGACACCAAAGATGTCCATCACACTTCCTGAATACTGAATATTAATAGAGATTATGGACTATGTAACATGACACTTTTCTTAGTTAGGGATGAATAGTTGCAATTTTGTTTAAAAAAATGTATTTTTACTTTTCTGACAAGAGCAAGGAAAATACATGAAGCCTTTAAAAGAAAACTAAAGAGTGAAGGGGTCAGGTATATTTCATATTATTTGTTTGCTTTTTAAGAACACACCACACATGTCTCCGTCCTGGGACAACAGCAGATTCACAGACTGTATGGGCAACATCCTCTTCCAGAAGTCACTGCAGATATACATAATGCTCACTTCTTGGGATGTAGTTATATCCTTACAGTAGTCTTCAACAAACCACTGAACAAAGTCTTTGTCATGTCCTTTAGGACTTCTACATAATACAAAGTAACACAGTTTTTCTACTTTAGATAAGAATGTACTGACACATTCATAAAATTTTCGAACCACAGAAAAAATCCATCATGAGAAAATACTTAGCACAAACATGCCCTTCTATTCCAAGGGTACTATCTTTGTGACATATGGGTAACATGGGGAAGTCTGACTATTAGTTTGAAAAGAAACTCAAAATGTAGTGGCTGCTATAAAAGGAAAAAGTCAAAAATTCTACCGCAACATTGACTCTTGACTGTGACATGTCCTGTGTAATTTTAGCCAGACAACAGAGAACAGAAATGCCATCTGAACAAGTTTTCAGAGAAGGAACTTCAAAATTCTCCAAATTATGAAAAAGTTACATTTCTCATCCTTAACAGTGTTTTATAAACATAGGAATAGAGAAAGAGAAGGGTGCTGCCAGAAGGCAGTGAAAGAGTTAGTTGTTTTGAACATGATATGTGTTATGTGGTCAGATGCTACCTATTCATTCCCAGCATGAATTACCTCACCCGGTCTGTGATCTAAACACGTGTAGTTGCTAAGCAATACCCAGTCACAAGGTCTCCTGTAATCCATACCATTTGCTATTTTACTAGAGATGTGCCCTGGTCAGTTTGCTAAAACGACACTTATGTTCCCGCCTTGGGTAATAAAACTCTTATTTACCAGTAGGGCTGGTGGGTCTTGTAAAATAAATTGTTAGAATCCTTCCTCTATAAATAAATGAACAAATAAATAAATAGATGAGTCTATTCTGTCTACAAAAGGTCTTAATATCTTCTCTTCTTCACACTGCCAAAAGTCCACCCAGCACTGAGGCATGCACCTAGGGTCTCAATTATACATGACAGCTTTTAGTGCTGTAAAGAATATTATTTTGAAGGCAGGGGAAACGAAAAAAGGCTGATCTTCCTTCTTGCAATGAAAGGTTTGAAAAGTTAATCAATTTACTAGGGCTGAACAGATCATACAGAGAGGCTCTTTGCATATGTATAAATTCTTGGATTTATTCCTGTCTTTAAGCAATCAGTACTGTTTGACATGAACCTCAGCAGCCAGAATTCTATGTTCTGGTAGAAAACGGAGTGATCACCCTAAACAGAAATGTTCAAGTCTGGGAAAAAGAACAGAAAAATACAGTTTCCTAAGATACTCAAGGATACCCAGATCACCTCTGCAAGCTTGCAGGCTGACAGGACACTTGAACTCTGCACTCCTGCTCAGGTAACATCAGAGGACTATGCTAAAGCAAAACAAGCTCATCTTTCAAAGACATGCAGTTCATTCAGTGCAAGTGTTAAAAATCATGAAGAGAAATGGTACTGAGGCTAAGATTCCTCCCTCTATCTTAATTATCCTTAACTGCCATTGCAATAGCAAAATTCAAGAGGGAACTCTGGATATCTGTGCCCTAAGCAGTGCTCAGGAACCAAGTGAGTTTTTTAATACATGATTTGAAGGTCAAAAACTGCCCCAACAATGAAGAGACACATGGTATAAGGATAGCCATTGGAAGCTGAAAACATTTCTCTCTCAGGTCCTGGTTCTTCAACTCTAACATTGAATCTCATGATCAGTAAGAATCTTTATTTACAGAAGAGTCATTCAGTGAGATTAATGCCTATGCAGGAACCTGAGCTAGCTGAATGTCACTTAAAAAGTATTTGTGATGGACTGTGAAAGCTAATACCTCAGATAATCTTACTGTCATTTCTACAGGTAGCATGTCAAGTCCTGCCCTTAGATATCTAGCCTATGTGCAGTTCAACTCAACGCAAACCTCAGGTGATCTCTCTCTTCCTAACATACTTTCCAAATAATTAGGCCCAGCCCACATAACACATGGAGAGGAAGAACTTTTTTCATACTTTATACAGACTTCCTTTTCCTCCTAAAATGAGCAAACTACTGTTACAATAACTGTTTTAAATGGCAGTGCCCAGCCACAGACTGCACACCAAGAGTGTTTAATTTCTTTAGGTCATAGTGTGACAAGAAATGTGAATTTGATAAACACCTTCAGAACATGCTACGGAGTCACTCCTCCTAATCTACAATGTGAAAAACAAGCATCAGTCAACATAAAATACATGTGATACGGCATAAAGCAGAGTAATAGGTCTAGCACATATGGTAGTCTGAGAAGTGATTTTCTGTGACAGCCAAGTATGACAATGAACATAAGACAAATGAATTTCCTGTACTACGTCCATACAGGTTGCCTGTCCTGCAAGGACTTAATATAGAACAAACTGACAAGATCACCTGGAATTACCTAATCTGATTGGCATTATATGTGACAGATAAAACATCTGTGCAGAGAAAATAAAATGTACTTATCCATGACTGAGATACTGACTGAAACCAGATCAAACAATGGGAAACATTCCTCAAAACAATTTTAACAAGTCTTGCAAAGAGGTCTCAAACAATTTATGGTAATGCAGAGACACGGAACTCAGCACACGTTCAGTTCTAATGACAAGCATGCCACAGTTAATTTAAATATTCTAGTTGTGTAATGCGTAGAGAAAGGACTGGTGTGTAATTTTGAAACTAAAATCATCTGGAAGAGAAATAGGTGAAATAGGAATAATTCAGAATAGTATCTGTAAAGAAAAAAATATCAATTGTTGATCTATCAGAAAGAAAGGTACTTTAAGCATCATTGTCATGTTCTCTTTGAGACTGAAGTTTCTATTAATGAATTTTACAATACTGCTTTAAATCTGGAAACAAATTGTCTTCTAGAAAAATCAACATTATTGAATATCAATACCTGGTGGTTGCAAACAGCAGAAACATAGCAAGTATACATAAAGCAGAAAACCTGAATTTTGAAAGGAGTTGCTCAGTAAGATTCCACTGACACATTCATTATTGTTAGTAAAACTTCCTAGACTAACCCAAAAGTCATGGATTTTTCCCAACGTATACAAATTATCTCCTCCTCTTTAAGAATTTGTTGCCTGTATCTTAAAATGGTACATGAGGTTGCTTCAATTTTGGTGACAGAAGAGCAGAAAATTTTCAGTTATACATACAGATTTAGAGGGAGAGAGAGAGCAGAGCAGTGAACAGGGAATGGGTTGGGTGGAAAGCACTGAGTCTAGATGGAGGATTGCTGTGGTGATAAGGGTGACATGGTAGTTGATGGGAAGGTGCTCCAATTAGGGTGTGGGTGTGACAGCATCAGGGTGATGAGAGGAAAATTACTTTACCAGAGATGCTTGAAATGAACTGGAAGGGAGAAGCCAGTCAGTCAGAACAATGCTCGTTATACAGGTGTCATAGGCACAAGGACTCTGTTTTTCTCACTGGTTACAGCAGGCACAGCATTCAGGCAGCTTAAAAATGCAACTTCCACAGGAGGCTGCATGGGAAGGCAGGGGCCCACTTAGTCACAAGTTGTCTGCACCCACTTCAGCTGCAAGGCCAGGAATCTGCTGAGGGAGCCACAAACCACAGTTCTGCCCACTGTGGAATCATTATAGATTGGGAGATAGCATGATTGCAGTGATACTCAGAGATGTCCTCCATTTGCCTCAAAAATCAGATATGAGTAATTTAATCAGAATCTGCTATCATGAAACTGGCAACTAATTTCTTGTTAAAAATATCAACACTAATAATGCCCTCTTCTTACCTTAGGCCACATCCTGAAGTTTTTCCTCTTGGTGAGCTAGTACCTTCAGCAGGATTGTCAGGTACAACTCAGCTGTCAAGCGTATGTCCTTTAACCAGGACCTTCTTCCAGGCAGCACACCTCCTTTTATCCACAAGTATGGTACCACCCCACGGAAATACAGACCAAACATCTCTAACTGTGAATCATCGACTTCTCATGAGATACAGCTGTTCCAGGGGTTCCTCACTGCAACAGGCCACAGGGACTTTCTCAAATGCTCATCACCTTACAGCCTAATAAGAGATTTCCAGCAGGTAACCCTACCTGACAGAACTCTGTGTGGGTTTTTTTGGACTACTTACACTCATTCCCAGAAATAACCTCAGCTAGAGCTGGCAAGATGCAGCTAAAGAAACCTACAAGAGAGTAAACCTAAAACTGCATTGGCTATGCAAAAAATCTCTCTGGCATACTGCACTACTGCTTCAACACAAGTTTTATATGCCACATATAATAAATGGAAGAGACTAGACTCTGGAGGAGGCAATTTACAAGAGGTGTGTCATAAAGATGCTTTGATTTTCCCCTCTGGAAAAATTTCTGTCTCCCCACTCTCTACAAGGAGCCTGAGTAGACCAGGCAACAAAAGCACAGCAGCAGACTCTCTCCACAGAGAGATGTATCAGAAAAATCATCATGAGTATTTTCCCTAAGAGGGTAGTCTCAGGAGGCAGACCAAAATCTGAACAATAATTATGCTTAACTTTCTCCAATCATTTCCCTGAAATTTTTTAACAACAAAAGAAAGTAGAGAAATGAGTTTGTACATTGAACTACTTCTGTAAATAACATGCAGACAGAGGAGGGAACCTGGATTAAATTATTAGGAACAATGAAAATTCTTTGGGGGTAAATCTGAAAGGAAAATGTATGCTGTGTTCCACTTGGGAGGATCTGTTTCATGTCACGTATGGCACGAGTTTGCCAGGGCACTGCTTTAATTTGTAACAAAATACTTTGTGAATATCCTGGTCTCCAAAGGCAGACGCGAGGAGGAACTAGGAATCTTTCAGCTCAGTGCTTAACCCATCTGATCAAACCCACAAACTTCTCTTCAGCAGGAAAAAAGCATTGTGGCTGTGTTGTCTCAGATCCTGTACATCCACCCTAATATTCTTCCTGTTTCATCTTTCCCTGTATTTTCAGTCTGGACAGATCATTCTGTTGTACTTGAAGATTCACACACTCTCATGGAACTGTTTTATTTCATCCCTCGCTCAGCAAGCCATGCAACAAAAGCCAGAGAAGAAGAGTGAGCTCTGTGTACTGTCAGTGCTACATACTTCTGACTATTATTTCCGCCTGATGGCTTTGGTTTTATCCAAGGATTATTCAGTTTGGGAATAATAGGAGATTTACATGCTTGCACACAGGTCAAATTACAGTCAGAAAGCACATGTGTTGCAATTTCTTCACCTGCAGATTATTCCTGGTGACCGTTATTTTAAAGCTTCCCTAACTGGCAGTGGCAGAAATTACTGTTTGAATCATGTTTGCAGATGAATGCTGATGTCCTCCTGGTGTTCCAGCAGGACACTGCTTTGATACTGAATGATAAATTGTTTCAAATAATATCAGATTAGTTTTTCTAAAGAGCAATTTTTCAAATGACTGAATAGATCACTCAAAGTCAAACTTATTGGAAATTTTTTCCAAGTAGCTATTTCTTCAACCAAGCATATTACTACATAATTTTGAGTTTTATACCATCTCAAGCAAATTAACATCAACTACAATGCCTTTTCTCTCATCACAGGAAGAAGTGCAAATGTTTTATCATTATTCGTGGTATTTCTAAAGATTTTAATAGTCATTTGGAGATATTAAAAAGGAAATAAACAGAGAGCTATGCTGACTTTTCCTCACTCTAAAAAAAACACTAAAATAAAAACAATGTGAATTTCACCACCTGTCCTGTAACAAAGCAGGGAAAGAAATGACAGTTTTGCAGCTTCTGAGGAGTTACTGAGACTGACTGAAATACAACTGTGAATTCTGGATATAAATAATGAGAAGAAAATGTAGAAAAAAACCCTACTACTTTACCGATCGAGTTATTAATTTTAAATGATGACGTACAGGCTAAGGAAGCTTACTGGCACCTAATTTAATTTTCAAGTTTATCTAAATTCTCTAGAACTGCATAGTACTACTCAGACATGAAAGTAGGCAAAGGATTCTCCATCACTTTTTGGATTTTTGTGATTTAAGTATCTCCTTGAAAATATTCAGTCACATGCTCAAACCTAGTGTCCAAAACAAGACTCTGAACCTTGGGTTACACAGGGTTTAAAATTAAAGTAGTAAATGGTCTTTTCCACCTACTTAACATGTAGCAGTAGATGTCTGGGTAGGGGAGAGAAAATTTATTATAATCTCAAAACAGGGCTCCTAAATGCACTCACCAGAAGCATCAGGATATCAGGCACTCCAGCTCCATCAGCTGCACACCAGCAGGGCACAACACCTGAACTCATTCAGGAGGCTGCCACTTTGTTCTTCCTAAGCAAAGAATTTTTGCTGCAGCACAAATGTAGGCCTAACCTCTGGAACCCCCTCCTCAGCTCTTAACCCCATGTGAGGCTTCCTAGGGATGGAGGACACACCTAGGAACATCTTTGGAACAGGAGCTTTAAGACAGAGGCCTATTCAGTGACCATAATAGATCAGATGGCTTTTTGTTTGCTTGATTTTAACAAAGAAGAGCTCCATCATAAATCTTCACTTCAAATTTGATTGCTTTATAATATATCCTACTGTGATATAACTGGCATTCGCACTTGGCTCTTATTAGCTGATACCATATGGTACAATTAGAAGTGGAGACAGAGAGTGACATTTAAACTAGCTAAACTTCATCCATCTATGATTAAACCATCCTCATTCCCCTGCATGCATTCAAGATCCTAATTTAACTTCTGAAGAAGTTCCCATTCAATTGTGCATATCTATTTTGCATTTTTGAAACTCTAGATGACCCTGCTGAATGTCTCTTAGAGTTCCTGTAAGTTGTTTGTTTGCTTTCTTACTAAGATGGTTTCACAGTCTATTGCAGGGCCATCCAGATGGGGAAGCTGTGCAGAGTTTCCAAGCCCTCACATTCACAGAACATGTGAGGCTGACACACTGCCTGCCTCCCACTGGGAGATCTACACCACAGTATTCAACTTAGTCTTGTGGTACCCACGTTGTAGCTATAGCACAAAATAAATCTGCAGGTTATCAATAAAGGATTTTTAATTGGCAAAGCTGTTTTATTTATTCATGGGAAGATAAGTGAGTCATAGAATACCTTCTTTCCTAAAAGGTTAGGCAGTTGCACACAACTCACAAATCTTTCTTGATAATCCTTTAGTTGAACCTGAAATTATATTATGCTTTTGTTCTTTCATGCCTAAAACTGACCAAGCAGGCAATGATTTATTAAGCTTGAGTCTTGAGTCTCCTGCCACACAAACCCACTTAGTCACAGTAATGGTTATGAAACAGATCATGCATTCTAAGATAGGCTATAATTTGTGTTAAAGAAACTTGTCTGTTTTAATCACCAAATTTAATTTGCAAAGCCCTATAAAAGGTTATGAAGTAAAAAGGAACAAAGCGGCTAAACTTTAGGTTGCAATGTTATGTGTTACATGCACTTAGTAGGAGAGGAAAAAAATGATTTTAGAATGGACCCAAAAGACAAAAATCAAATGGCTTCAAATAATTAAATGTAGGATACTCAGGATGCAAAACTGTAGATTGGAAGTATCTGTTTACAAATTATTGAAGGTAAAGCAATCATATATGTTTCACTTCCTAAGTGAAAGACTGAAATTGTAGTCCACTTACAAAAAAGTGGAGAGGCTTTTCTTCAAGGACTGAGTCAGGATTTCACACAAAGTACCATGCTGATTAGGCACATCTTATATTTGAATTTTACTATCACTGATTTCAACTTGTATTCAAGGCTAGATGCGTTACAAAGAAATTTAAGCTGGTATTTAAAAACTAGAACTTTCAGGGAACACACAAGAAAAGAAATAAAAACCTTCAATATTTTCAAATAAATGTAATTTTTCCAGCTATTCAAAATAATTTGAAATACATCAATTCATTAGAACTCACTTTAGTGATATATCTAGAAAAGATTGTGGCAACTGTAATGTTACTTCTCATAGGTTAACAACGCAATTCTTTGCTTTGAAACAATGGATAATAGAAGATATTATCTATTACGACCATTGCAGCAGATTGTAGCAGCTACTTATTATAGAGATGAAAAAGGAGACAGGAAGGGGCACTTTTGGAAGTTTCTCCAACATAAAGTATACATTGACCACAAACATCACAATAGATTTATGGTTTTCCTGTGTGAATGTGCAGTTAGGAGGAGGGAACATTCACAGGGAGGAAACAAATGAAAAGGCAGAAAGAGAGTGAAAGACCCAACTAGACCGAAGTGGAAGATGCAAGGGACAGGCACATCCGAGATGCAGATGGGGAGGAGAGAGCTCAACGCACTCACCGCCAGCAAAGGCTGGCACCTGACAGAAACAGGCTCAGAGACATAGCCCCAGCCAGAAGGGAACTTCCTCGTGACAAGAGGATGCTTGTCAGGCTCACTTGGATCATTTTGAGTGTGAAGGGCCCCCTTACATCCTGCCACTGAAATAGATTAGGTTCCATAAAATAATTTCAATAGCCAGCATCAAGACTTTCCACGCTCATTTAATCTTATATAAAATTTGCTTGTTGAAGAGAATGAGAAAATTAGATTTAAGTCTCAGTCACACATATATCAGGCCAGCAGGTCAGGTGGGAATTTCTTTAATTTGCAACTTTGCAGTTACAATATGTACCTAAGAAAGGGAGATACAGTGAATTTCTGCCTATGCTCACAAGGTCCTTTTGTGATAACCCCAAGCAAACTGCTTCAATTACCTGTATTTCAGCTTGTTCTGTAAAGCAATTACAGCCATATTTGCTCAGTCAGAAGGCACTGTGAAGTTATATGGAAGTATAACACAAATTTTGATCCCTGGGCTGCAGCTGCTATTGGCTGAAATTATTATTATGCAGCAATTTATTCAGACATAGCAAGTTTCTGTAAGAAAACAGAGAATGGTGAGCCATTTTAGTCACCTTTGAAATATTTGCAAGGGACAGATGCAGATCTATTCAAAGGCCTATTCTAGATGCAGATAGGTCTGGAAAGAGATGAAGGAAAGGAACAGTTAGGAGATGAGAGAGCTATATCCACAGCACTGCATACATCTCTGACTGATGTTATTTGTGGGTGACAAAGCCCCACAAGACAATACACACCAAGACTCAGCCTTGAACACAGGCACAAACACCTGCACCTTCTTAACAGCCACACACTTAAAGTACTGACATTCTTTTCCTGTTTCGACTCCACTACTCATTCAGCACCCCGAACCAATATATGATTCCAATATGTTTTATAGTGGCTGCTTTTTAGAAATTGCCCTGCATTCTTCACAACACATTATTTCAAAGCAGCACTCTGAAATGCAGAGATTGCCAGATAAGATTAAGTGGTTTTTTACAAGATTTACTCTGAATTTTAGACCCAGTAATCTTGTTTCTTTTAGTGATTGATGAGAGATCACTATTGAAACCTTCAAGTTAGTCAGTAGTGCATGCAGTACAGATGAAGTGTTGGAGGTACAGAAAGCACAGACCAGAAAAATGGTCTTGAGGCTTCCTATTAAAATATACAGCCTTGCACCTTGAGTGAAAAGGCACAAAGCAACCACCTAAGGTTTTTCATAAAGTATTTCTTTCACAAGAATTACAACAATGAAAAGATGCTGTTATTAAAACACATAAACAAAGAAGTAAAATATCATGTTTGATGAAGTTGATACATTAAATCTCTAGGGTGTCTACTACCTGAAGAAGTCTGCATTGGAATAGCACAGATATTACTAACCATCTTCAGCTGGCCAAGCTATGAGGGTAATTCCTGTAATAAAATAGCACCAGTGTGGAAAAGTTTCAGATAAAGATAATGATGTATTATCCGAGGGCTTGGTGTTGACTGAAGTCTGACCCATATATGCAACTGGAAAGTCTTTCAGGGGGTGCTTTTGTCGGGAGCTGCAAGACAGGGTACTGTATTTGTAAAGATTAGGTGTTTTCCAACACTCATGGGCTTGCAAATACGATGTCAATAAGACTGTAAAACTGGATGCTCTTCATATGAACCCTGAAGCCTATAAGCAAAAAAAGTCAAGTACCTTTACTAGCCATTAGTTTCAACTATTCACTTTGTTTCCATTTATTTTTCTTACAGAGATCTTATTAAATATAGGGGGGGAAATCCCCATGAACAGACAGCATGTATGCCAGTGAATATATAGTTCTTCAAGTTATTTAGACAATATTTTAAAGTAACAAAATATTGCAGAAATTATAATCTCTTTCGAATTCAACATCTAGGCTAATTTTTTTTTACAGAGAATCATTCTGCCATTTTTATGAAAGTTTCTGTCAGTTGGTCAGAACATTTTTTGATGCTGAAAAGAGCATGATTTGTGCTATACAAGCTTTTCCCTGACAACCTCTTGCATGGCAGGTCAACCAAAGACAAATTGTTCCTTTCAAGCTCTACCCATACTTGATTGCTGAATGTTGGTCTCATAGGATCCTGTAGAGGGAAAATGCTCATTTCCCTAAACAGATAAGGCACCCACACAAGTTAGTGTGGGGTCGACTTACCACTAAAATAGTTCCATGGAAGTTGATCCTATTTAAAGTGACTACTGAAGTGGGAAAATGGACATACTTTTGACTGGTTGTTAGGAGCCACTCTAGAGATTTTAGAGAAGTGCAGTTGCAAATCATGTTACCCTTAAAATCTCTTCATTGTTGTGTTAAGCCAGGACCAGAATACATTTTAAAAGAAAGATGAAAGTCCTGACAGACTGGTTAGAGAAGTCCAAGAGGAAACATGGCAGGAAACAATGTCTGAATATTGACTGGGACAAATGGGCATGCGTGAGTATGGACAGCAAATTCAGAGGTGCTGGAAGTCCTAAGCAGCAGCAAACGCTGGAGCCTGGAGTTTCCATCTACTTGGGCCTGTCATTTGCTAAGTGTCTGTCAAAGCTGGAAAGACTGAATTTATTTACACCCTTGCTTCTGTTTTGATAGCACGGATTTAGAAAGGGATAGAAAGTATAAGAAGAGAATCATACAAACATAACCTGACAGATATTGTGAGTGAGATAGGCTTTCTAGTTCTGCCTTGACAAAAATGATGTTTTGCTCTGCTATAATGGTCCCAGACTGCAAAGTCAAAAACTAGTTTTCAGCCACTTAGAACTTGCACTTTGAAATATCAAAAAAAACCCAAACAAACCACAACCAACCAACAAAAAAAAAAAAAAAAAAAAAAGCCAGAAACCAAACCCAAACCAACAAACCAACCACTCAGATGCTCTCAGTAGAAGCAACTAAGAGTGCACATGGAAGACCTTATTACCTTATGCAGGGACACAACTAATTGTCCAAGACAAGACACACTCTCTGGAGAGCCCTTTGTTCTCTAGTACCCAGCACAAATGAACAGCAGAAACAACCTGAATGGTGCTGACCAATTCTGATGCGTGAGGAGTTCCTAAAGTGAACGGTAACTTTCTCCCCTAGTCATTAACTGTTTAGACAATGCTATTTTTTACAAAGGAATGGGAGGAGCAGGGAAACCCAGACTACAAGAGATGAGAAAACTGAATTGTAAAAAACAAACCAATAAAAACCCCAATGCCCACTCCAAAAAAATTCCCCCAAAATCAAAAAAAAAACAACAAACCACCCAAACCAAACCTGAAAACACCTGATTATATCACAGGGAATCCAAACCCACTGCCACTGCCAATTATGAACCACGGAGTTCCCTGAGTAGAGCTGGCTTGCCTCTGGAAGGACATGCAGTACAGCATTCCCCAGCTAGCACTGGAAATGGTACAAAACATCTCTGCATTCAACTGTACACCTATGGCCTAGAGAATTGGGACATGCCTTAGAGTTATTTTCACACATAAATTACCCAAGAAGTATTTATGGCAGGAATGTTTAGAGTGAAGCTTGGACAAGGTCACCAGAACTATCAGCTATTGGTGGACCCTAGGGTATCTTCTCTGCAACCAACTCACAAGTTCTCTTTTTAATCTCCACAGTGGCTGGGAAGACTTTCACATATCTGGCTTCCTACTCCCCTGTGCATAATGGCATAGGTTGTTTGCCTTAGATGTGAACCTCCTTTGACTTACCTGGGCAGAGGTTAAATATCTGGGAAGCCTAAAATCTTCCATCAAAGTGCTTAAAAGACTTATAGCCATAAGTTTACATATGGCTTTACATGGCATACAGCCCAAGCATGCAAAGTTTTTCCTTCCTTTATCTCTGCCAAATCCTGGCCAGACCCTGCCTCTGGTTTCTATGCCACAGGAACTGCAAAACTGTGATATAAGTAGGTCTTCTTAGCTGCTGTACATTTGGTGCACTTTGGCACACTCCAGAGACAGTGCAAGTAGCACATTTTCCCCTCAGGTTCCCCTATCCAAGTGCTCAAAGCACATGATAAACCTAGCTGTGATTATCCCTGGGTGACTCCTGCTGTCTTCTCCTCCCAAGACAGATGCTGGAATTAATACTGAAACTTTTCAAATTTAAAGTTCCTTGCTATTTGCTACCTTCAAAAGATCTCAACAATAACTCTCACTCTAAATCACACTTTGATGTGCTATAGATAACTACATTTGAATTAAATATTCCCCAGTAATACTGTGCTTTTTTAAAGGTGAACCATTATGTGCAGATTCAGCCCTGCTTCAGTGCAGACTCAGTCATGTACAGACAGCTAACCCTGAATAGGTTTCTACAAGCATAATTATCTAGTCTGATTAGGATATGGACTTTATAGTACCACTTTTGAAGCTCTGGAAAAGCAAAATGAAGATTTTAAAGAAAAAGGTAATTGAGTAAGAGAAGAATGATCACTATGTCTTTCGACACACTCTATATAAAAGAGACATTATCCCCATGTACAAAAGGAGTTCAATTGTATGGTTATTAGACATCACTAAATTTTCAGCCAAATGCTTTTAATTGTGACAATGCAAGCTTTTGTTGTGAAGAGAATCTGTGAAAAGATCTGGAGGCTCCAGAACACACACAGAACTACAAATAAAAATATCTATAATGCTACTGCAGTGTTTGCCATTGCCAATGCATTTGGTACCCTGCTACAAGCTGGTTGTCTTTCAGGCCTCTCATCCTAATAACACATTGTGATTCCTAAAATTTACCCAGTGATGTAACTGATGTTAAATGATCTGATTAAACTTTACAACAATGAAATGTAATTTGAAGCGAGAGCAAGCGGTGTTGGAGAGAGACTCCACTGCAAGGACTGAAGTGGGATTTCTATGGGATAAAACACATCAAGAATACAAGAGGGACAGTTCTGCAGAACGAATTTATAATTCTCATTTTACATCACATGCCATGAGGCTTAAGTTTATTAGTATGTGTAAAGACTTCAGGATGATTTAAAATTAAAGATTACTAAGAAGCAGATAGAGCACATGTCTCTGGTATGAATTCCTAGGGATGTTCAAGATGATCCACTTTGCAAAAGGCAGCCTTCCTAACAGGTATAAATGAAGCCTGAGTTGCTAGGGATACACTAACTCCAGGAACTACAAATCAACAGCACAAGGAAAAATATCAATTTATGATATTTTTAAGTGCAATAATAGACTATAAACTATTACAAAACCAGAAAACATAGAAGTATAAATATATAAATAAAATATAATAAAAATAACACCAATATAAAACAATTTATCAATAATAGAGCATACACATATTAGTTTATTCTAGTACTACTACTACAGAAGTTACACCCAAGCTGACATGCTGACGTGTTCATCATAAGATAAACAAACTAAAAAATACTGTCTAATTATAGTAAAGTAAATGTTAGATTTCTGTTGTCCAGTAATTATTTCCATATTAACTGTTTTAAAATTCTACTTGGATCCAATACAGTTTAACAGTTGGGTGTGGGATGCAATCTCAAAGATGAAATCTTATAAAATTCAATGCAAGATAGTCATATTCAGGAAAAGCAGGGATAAAAATCCTTCCAATTCTACTTCAGCCTAAAAGGTTGTAAGTGCAATATTTGTAAGTGCAGTTCTGCTGCCCAAACTCTGTGCTGCAAATGGAGCAACACACATAGGAAAGGCTGCTGCTTCTATTTTTGGGGTTTGTTTAGTTTTTTTTAATGCAGAATCAGTGTAAAAGAGAAATGAGACTGAGATATTAAAGGGAAGCTTGTAAATGAGACATTTACTACCTGAAATCTCCACCCCTCTCACATTTTCCAGCACTGAGGGGAATGCAAGGCCTGAAGCAGTGACATGCTGAGTAGATTTAGCTTCTGCAAATACTAGAAGGAATGAAGGATGCTCGCTCTTCAGTAGGAGGAGTTTAAAACCTGATGGGATCTAATCCCCACCATGCGTGTGGTTTTCTTGAGCTGTGGATTCACATATGTCCTGAACAGAGTGTTCTCGTCCCAGCAGTAACAAATGTCAGATGTGAAGCTGGATTTTACATCTTCAAAATAAAGCATGCTATGTTGCCCTCCAGAATGTTAGCCACATCTTTGGTTTTTATTTACATGACTGCACAAGTCACAGTCATATTTGGCTTCTACTTGTATGAGTCTATGAAGAATTTTTCATTAGAGGGCCTGCACACATGCTGGATTTCTACATCAAGTCCCTACTAACTGTTTCTGACACGGAGTTGCTGCAAGTTGTACAAAGTCAAGGAGCTGATTCTGCTTCCAACTACAAACATCCAAACCGCACTGTCTCTAGAGCATCACTTCACCCTAAGGTTTATTTATGAGAACATGTGTTGATTGCTCAGGTGAAATCTTTAATTTTGTGTGGTAAGCTGAACAGATGATAAAAATACAGAGCGGGACAAACTTGCTGAGCATACACCTCCATACTCCAGCAAAACAAAGACCAACAACAGTATTTAACAGGGAGGGGTAGGGAAGAAATTTTGCTAGCCCAAGGAGGTATGCCATCTCAAACAGAGCAAGTACAACAGCCAGCTGAAGGGATTTCAGAATACAGTTCCTTATAGAGAGCCTTTTCAGATGCTGACTCTAAATTTCCAAAGTGAAGAAGAAGAATCTTTGCAAGGGTTTTTAGGAAGAATGTTCAAATTACAGATGCTTGAAGTTTGTATCCACAGATTTAATTTATAATGGAATTATAGCAATTTGGCGAAAAATAACACAGAACACTATAATTTGTTTTACTATTTATCTTTCCAGAAGTACTGGAGAAATGATATTAAACGGTTCCAGTTTTCTGATGTTTACAATACACTCGAAAGTGCTGAAGTGCTTTTCACTTTCAAAACAAGTGATACACACCATTCCTGAGGAGTGCAAGCATGCTGTCACATGGCTGTGCTAGCATAGTGATACATGTGAAATGAAAATAAGAGTCCAGAATAACCAGAGGCAGAATATCATTGAGTGAAATTCTTTTATCCACTATGGTTCCGGCACTTAAAAGGAATTATTTTGATACCAATGGCTTTGGCAATGCCATCTCAATGACAAAAGTCAAATTATCTAATATTTGACTGGGTAATCGATAATCCTAGCCAGAAAACGTCTGGATTACTACCCCCACTTTGTTTTTGCTTTTATCTTTACTTCTAAAATTGAAATCCAGGAGCCCTTCAGAGAAGAGGATTTCATTCTGACAGATAAAAGGAACGTGATGTTTCCCTGTCAGGGCTGGTGGATTAAAGACAGGATAACATTAGGAAGCAACTCTGCACATACAGCAACCCACCAAGACAGAAATCTGCATCCTTACAGTGTTGTTAAGGCAAGTTATGGTGACACATCACAGTGAAAAATCAAAGATTGATGCAAAATGAATCTCTTTTCTTCAAAATAAAAGTCATCTAAAATTAGAGAAGGGAAATGCTTTATTC
Organism: Lanius collurio; assembly: GCA_020086605.1. Lineage (NCBI taxonomy): Eukaryota > Metazoa > Chordata > Aves > Passeriformes > Laniidae > Lanius > Lanius collurio. The sequence continues at coordinate 11,955,537 of JACBWW010000010.1, forward strand.
TGCTATCTCAAGGCCCATGTACCACACTCACATACCAGTACACATAAGGCGTAGCTCAGGTGCACTTAGCCCAGATCTGTTGAGTATAAAATTTCACCATACAAATACATATGTTTTGAAAAAATTAAGATTTGATTATAACACACCTAACAGGTGAAGCAGTCCCTTGCAAGTCAGCATGAGGCAAAATACACCATCTTCCATCACAAGAATGTTGCATTTCTGTGTGATGACTTACAGGTTTCAAAAGTTGACATATTTTATATTCCAGATTAGAACCTGCTAAAATTTACTATGCAAAATGGGGCTCTGATCTTAGAATTACCAATGTTTTTCTTAATACACAGTTGCCCTGACTTGATTGGCATAGCAGGCAGCCAGACAAGGGTGGGCTTACATTTGTGATTTTACTCTGTTCTTTTACTGGGGGGCACCTAATCTTGCAGAGAAGAAAATACTGTAATTACTGATGAGTGAAAGAGTGAGGTAGCAACTGTGCTTTCTGAAAACTCCAGATTCTTTTAACATACTACACCTGGGGCTTCTTCCCTCTTCTTTTTCCTGCAGTACTTTCTGAACAATCACTTCAGAGGCTGTTGTTTAGTTTATATCATAAACAGCATTTTCTCCTGCCCTCAGGACACCATCAGTCCAAGGAAAGATACACCAGTGTGCTGTTGTCAGGGACACAGATGTTTGGAATCTGCACATTGATTCCACTGAATAGTTTTAATGTGAGATAAACTCACCTACCCCAGAATGAACTGCATGTAAATGAGAAAACAAAGAGCAATCCTTTCTGTTCAGGTACAAGTAGCACCTGATATTCAAGAGTAATAATCTTAAATCTCAAGAACTATTTTCCTTCAGTGGATCCATCTGGAATGGGAGCACTCATAAAAGGTATTGATTCCATGCCAGAGCTGCAGAAATCTTATGGACATGCTGTCTATGAAAAGCTAAGCAGGGGTTTAGGAGGATTGCAGAGCTGATAACTGCTGTTTGGTCTAAGAAATTTGTTCTGGCAATGACAGCAAGACACTTAAAAAGAAAAGGAGCAGAGTTGGTCTTCAGTCCAAGCTAAAGTCTACCGCATCACACAGGACTGAACAAACATACAACATGCATCTTCTTATACCAGCTGCCTTTCCTACAGGAGAGCAGCTTTAAATCTCTCCCTCCTCCTACATACCAGGATATTTGTCTTTTCTATGGCATTATTAACTTCACTAAACAGTTATTTCTCCTGTCTTTGGTAACCCTGGAATACAAACGAAAGCCAGAGAGAGGGAGAGAGAGAGAAGTATGACCTAGGAGAGAGGTGGAACCAGGAAAGATATGTAGAATGAAACCAAGGACATGCAAAGAAGAGAGCAGGAGAAGCCAAACTGCATGCAGTATCCACCTATAGCAATTGTATGCGATCATAAGTAAACTTTAAAAAAGGAATTCTTCAGAAAGACACTGGTAGGAGAGCTAAATGCTGCCAACATAAAATTTATCTTCAGCATCTGGAAAAATTTAATAGAAAGGTGAAGTCAATGTTACAAGGACACACAAACATGACCAATCCCTTTTCCTCTGAGGGTACAAGTGAGCATGGAAGATGGATTTCCCTAGTAAAGCAAATGCTGTAGATGTGTTAAGTATAGAAAGGATAAAAAGGCAAGTTGCAGAGGGAGAGTGTGCATGGAAGTACACACCAAGAAGCAATACCAGATTACATTTGTAGGGCATGGGAGATTCTAGCAGAAGGGACTCTGGAAACACAAATTACTTTGATAGCCAATCCTTAATTTAACTCAGTGACTAAATGAGAAGAAGAGAAATGACAGAGAAGGGAAAAACAATAGGATGAAAAAGAATGTCTCAAGTCCCTTAAACAGACAGACTATTAACTTAGCAGGAAGCTAAATACCATTGATGCTGGAGACACAACCTCACGTCTGTTACTCCTACTTCCAATTATTGTACAAAGCATCTCTTTACATTAGCGCTCCCACAAAAACACCAACTGGCTTGTCATAGATGTGGTCTGTTCCACATGAAGTTATATAGTGAACAAAACATCTTTGGCCAAGTGGCATCACAAAACCAGTAGACCACGAACAACAGGGGAGCTGAATAGGAAACAGAAATATTTATATTGAAAACACAATCTGTGGATAAATAATTCACTCTGTAAAACATACAATTGTTGTGACTAGACACAGGCACAGATGTGAGACATACAGTAAGAAGGGACAGGTCTTCTGCTGCAAAAGTAATCTATTTTATACTCTAAGGATATTACTTTAGTATTTTTACTTTCATATATAGGAACTTAAATCACAGCCAGCTAGAGAGACTCCAGCACCCCAGCAGGACATGGCTGGCCACCTGTGGTCAGTGAATGAAGGTGCAGTGCAGTAGCCACACCAACAGAGCCACAGGCTGACTTGTAAGTGTACCTCTAGTCATGGGTTAAGTGCAAACTTCCTTTTCAGGAAAGACTGATGGATGGGAGGGACTGCAACACAGCCCTATCCTCCCAGAACCAGGGTGCAAACTGTGATACTTTATACAATTCTACACTGCATACACTTTCCAAGTGTTACTACATTTGGCTTGATTACATTCTTGCTTTTTGAGTGTTCATTACGGTCACTCTCTCTGTCAAATAATCCTGACATAGGTTTCCAGCACCTTGAAGGCACTTTTTGTATGGATAAGATGGAAACTTGGGAGCCAGACTCATCTGGCCACACAAACCCACATCTCACACCAAGTCTGCATCCTGTCTCCCTGCTTACCTACAAGGGCACCCCTAAAATAGTGCTTGAAACTCTCACTTGAGCAAAGCCACGATCCAGGCCAATCTTTAGAAAGAGTAATAGCAAAATCAAATACTCATTTAAATTTCTTCTTAAGAAAGGTGTGACCTGGAAGGAATGGTCTGAGACTGTATGCTGCTAGACACACAATAAAATAACAACAAGCTTGTCTTGAATATCCACTAGCTAAAAGCCCATTAACAATCACAGTCCACCATACTTTCCTGACAACGTATTGCCTTATGCTCCAAGCTACTCATTTAGACCCATATCTGTTGATACGTTGGTGTGCCCTAAATATCAGTTTGAGTCTCTAGTAATTATGCTCCATCACCATCACAAATGATCTTTGTTAGTTTGCGTAGCATCTTTGTAGTAAAATACTTTCTACAGCAGAGACATTTGGGGATGGAACAAGAACTGGCATGATGTTTCTTCTTTACAGTGAGTAAAAGCTAATAGAAAGTAAAAATAAAAACAAAACCATCTGAAACCACAAAATAAAGGAAAGAAAATCAAAACCAAGTGTATATATGACTTCAGAAAGAATAAAATTCAGAAAGAGGTCACAGCAAATAAACAAATGTGTAAGTATATTCAAAAAATAGTATGCAGATAAGGATACTTCAGCTTTGTCACATTTTATGTCAGAGCCATTGGACACCTATGGGCAATGTTCCATGTCACATTTTACAATACTTGAGAGCAGAAAAATCAAAGGTCAAACACCAAATCCATGGTGGAGGTGCTTCTCCATTTCTCATTTTACCCTCAAATCTATTAAACCAAAATTTGAAATACTAATATATCACATTCAAAATTTAGAGTAAGTTCAAAAGATTTTCAGAAAAATTTGAATCACAAAGCAACAAAAGAATTTTAAAAGTAATGAAGAGAGACTAGTTAGGAAGCTTTCTGAATGTTTGCATCCTTACCCTGAAACACAATCAATTTCTGTATGAACTGGATGTCAGTGTAAATACTCAACTATTAAGCAAATTATTTTATAGTGATATGAGTAATATTTCCCATGTATATATAGACTTTGATACACAAACTGTATATTAGTTGCATATATGTATATACTAATTGTATACAAGAAAATCAGTTGTGGTAGTAGAGTTAGTAGCATAATGGAAGCTGCTTATCACACTTGTCAAAACTTGCTGGGAGGCCTATTTACTTTCCAGTGTGCCCTGGGAAGCAGTTATCTGTAAATCAGTAGAGCACTTTTGGCTTCCACAGTTCTTACTGATTTATAGCTAACACCTTTACACAACATGAAAAAAAATCCAAAACCCAGAGCAAGGCACATGAGACCATTATTTAGGTTTCTATATCAGCACTTGGAGACAGGACACACCAGTTTTACAGCTACTTCTACAAATTGAATTATACCATATTGCACGCTCGCCCCTACACGCTATATAAAGTGGGGTCTTATGGAGGAAAAATGACACTTTATAATTGTAAACAGATTGTAATGCTGCAATAACAACACATGAAGGCAACAATTAAGATAAAGGAGCCCCTTTTCCTCAAACAGCTCATCTACTTTGTGGTACATGTAGGATAGACTCCAAAAGCTGGGACAACATGCTGGCCCTGCGAGAGACGTTCCACACAGTACAGGAAAAAAAATCAGTCTGCAGGCATTGCTGCTGCTCCTGCTGCACTTGGTTGCAGAAGGCTCAAACACTGATACTGCTTTATGCCCCAGTATTGTGTGGAGGTTCACAGCTGGGAGAAGGGGAATGGCAGTTTTCAAATATCCTTTTTATTTCAGAAATGGAAAAAAAATTCATTACCTGATGAAGTGTTTTTCTTCCCAAAAATTTTCAGCTCTTGGCCACAAAAATTCACACATTAGTGCAAACATAAAGTGCCAAAAAATAAAAGAAAAAACTTCTCTGCCGATGCAAGCTTGCTCCAAGTGCAATATTGTACACATCAGCTGCAATGTACTTATTTTAGAGAAGTATTTAAAAACTGGAAAATATCAATAAAAAGGATATATTTCACACTGAAGCCCTTGCAAATCCTAATTAAATACTTATAAGATTTCTCTGTTCTACCATAAACCCACAAAGTCTTTTAAACCTTTCCACTTCTCACAATTAAATTTATTTGCAAAAATATGTTACAATGCAAATTGCACTGTGTAAGCAGCACTAATTCTTGGTGACATTAAGCAAACTGTATCAAGAAATCAGAGATGAACTCTTGAAAGCTTTAAGTTCTACAGCTAATTCAAAACCTGACACAGATAAAGTAGTAGTAATCAAGAGGATTTGGGGTTTCATTTATGACAGGCAGAAATTTATTCTTTTAATTTTTAGGCGTTTAAAGGAGAAAACACGATTCTTTTTTCCTCAAAGCATCTTTCCCCCTGTACTATTTCACAGCAATCTGCTGGAGACTCTGGGAAATACTTAATCTGCTTTTTTGTAAGATGGGCAGAAGTGACTGCAGGTAGCAAAGTGGACAAATCATACACTGCTGTAAAATACACATCTCCATTGATTTTATTAGAATTAAGTGTACAGAACAACTCATCTTACACAGCTGCTCATTTGAGAGTCCAGAGAACATTAGTAGTCCCCACTAAGCACTGACCTCACTAAAAAGCACCAAGATCCCTGCAGTATTCCTCGGGGCTGATAGAAACAAGCAACCAGCACTTAACATGCTTCTCATATTCTTGCAGCTCAATGTCAAGTGTGCCCTTTAAATCAGTAAACCTGAACTAAAATAAATACTGAAATTATTTACATGGAAGCTGTTACAGGCACAAATTTGTGAATAAATGAGGGCTGTTTAAAAGAGGGAAAAAAAAAGTTTTCTGTTTTCTTCACTCCTGGCCACATGCTATCAAGATGCATTGTAGCGGGCTGTCTCCAAGCACACAACAGTAGGTGCTTTAGGGTTTTTCTTACAGCTGACATGTAACTCCATCAATCACATTTGTTTTTCATCATAAATTACTAAAATCCCAAGATGCTTCATGGTCCACCCTACTTCACACATCCCTGCTCCCCCTTTCTTAAATGTCTTCAGTTACAGAATATACATGAGGAAGAAAAAAATTTACTTTATATTGGTTTAAATGCATAGCTTGTCAAAAATAACTTTTTGCTACAGCTGACACTGAACTTTGTAATTATTCGTGAATGTTGTGTTTTAGAGACTGCCCCTGTGATATTATGGAAATTCTTTTCTCCACATCTTGACTACCTGTGTGCCTCTCTCTGAATAAACAGGAATATCATGTCCTTTTCGAAAGGCATCTCTCCCTCCCTTCACCTTCCTTCCCTTGTATTTTTTTACTCATATTTTAGCCCTCAATTTTGAGGGAACAAACTGTCATTTCACTTTAAGGAGCAAAGTCTCAAGGATAAGGACAGAAGCACAAGGTGAAACACTCACGCATATCCTGAGTCTGATAACGTCCTACAACTGCACTCTAGTAGGAAGGCCAGAAGTGTGTTTTAAGTGAAGCAGAGATTCAGGGAGAAATCATCTCACCTCCAAAGCTCTTGGGCATCACTTTCCTTCCACCCTGAGCACACACCTGAAGGAGCTACTTATAGTCCTGTAACTAAAGTACTCACTAGGGAAGTTAGAGCTCAGGGTTCAAACCCACACCTTACTCCAAGGAGACTGTTCTGCCTACCACGTTGTTGAAGCATTTTAAGTGGGATCATACCTCATCCTTAAAGTGTAGTAATGTGCAATCAAACACACAGGAGGTGGCAAGAGAACAAAGCATTTGAACAAAACAAAGGTATAAGTTACTCTGCATGGCACACACCTGAGTGGGACAGGAGAGGGTAAAACATGAATGTAAATTTAGTCAACTAAAATTACAAAGACTTGATTCCTGCAAATAGAAGATCTAAATCCTGATGCAGACTTTATTATAGAGCACATATCAAGCCTGCTTAAATTCAGTACGAACATAAGTGTCCAGACTCAAAAGGAGTAAACCCCTCGAAATTATACTCCTTTTTTTAAGAAACAAAACAAAAAATGATCCAAGATGTTTCTGTGATTGAAGGCGTATTATGTGTTCATAATTCAAGCTCAAAGACAGATAATACTGGGCTGTAAAATATTGGATATGTTGCAAAGGACACTCTCAGAAGCACCAAATATACCAAGAAATGTATTAGCTCTCGTGTAATCCCCATTAGAAGCTATCATCCCTGTGTTACAGGGCTTCACTGCAGCCTTTGTCATATCTCTGTTAGTCAAGCAGGCAAAAGGTCACCAACAAAATGATCCTAGCACAATATTCAGATTTAATATTGCAAAATAAACATCCTTAAAGGCTAAGATGATAAGCTGATTACAGTAAATGACATTCCTTCTTGCACATCTATAGAAAGAATGAAAAGGAGTCGCACCAAAAAAAAGGAAGAAGTGATTTACAGAAGCAAACGTTGGCTGGCTGGCAGGAAGATCAGAAATACACATGAACTATTTTCTGCAGTGGCACAGTCTTCTTTCAATTTAAAGCTCCCTTTTGTGTCAAGCTGGGAAGAAAGGGTCCACAAGGTATCAATACATCAGCATTTCGTTCTCTTCATGACCTTTCAGAGGTGAGCCCATCTACCCAACTAGGCAATTTCCCCTCTCCCCTTGCATTTCCCAAGAGGCAGCTGTTGAGATAATCACCTCCTTCAAGATCCCAGAGACTCAGAAAACACAAATAATGCACTAGGCCAGCAGTTCAGCACTCTCCTTCAATTACCAATATACATAAGTCAGAAGAAGCAGGTAATAAAATATCCACTTTAAGGTAGACTTTAAGAGGCAGAAAAAACAAACCCACGCATATACCCCCCCCTCTCCTCACCACATAAAAGCAAAAATTTGTTCCCCCCTTCCTTCTTCAAAACACCATCTAGCAAGGAAAACTTTTTAAAAGGAACAAAACATATATTCCTCCTTAGACTCTCCTGTATCAGAAAGGAAATTTATCATTCTGCATGCCTCAGCAATATTTTCTGCTTCAGCCTATATGCCTTCAAATTCCCGTCCAAACATAAAAGCAAAGCGTCGATGAAAAGAAAATTGATGTCCCAACAAGCAAGAGCTCTTGCAGTGACTACAACTAAACAGCAGTTGGCATGAACAGAGACAACATTTAATACCATTTTAAGATATAATTAAAAAAAGAGAACTGCTCAGAAAGAACTCTTTACTATAAAATATGGCAGATACACACTACAAATACTCTACCAATTTTTTTCCCATGCAGTGCAAGCCTAAAAATCTTCAGATGAAAATGTATGGTGGGATTGCAGGAGCCCTTTACAATAACACTTAGGGCCTTTCAGAACATAATACACTTTGGAGCCCCGTTCTCCCTGTCACTAAGGGTGGCACCAGGAAGATTTAAAACTCGAGTTTGTCTCCTCCCTATATCACAGATCAAGTACTAGAAAAGGTTGGGATGCTTCCACTCCGTGTGTGGTCACGGTCCAATTTAGGGGAATTTGATAGGAGGACAAATAAAATCAGATTTTTTTTGTTAAATGTCTTGTCTCCTGTTGAAGAGCTTGAGTAATGCTGCAGTTTAACAGGAACTGTGGAGTGGAGGGAAAAATCAGAGTAGTCTAGCAGCAGAGCAGGATAACTGCAGAGATATGAGCTATTTCACTAAGTGCAATGGGAACTTCAGTGCCAGGAATTTACCAGTGCAAAGCAGGGAGGTATTCAGTTGTCTGGGGTTTGGTACAATTCTTTATTTACACAAGAGCCAGATGCAGCTGGAACTGGATCCAATTTTCTCTTCAGAGCCTAGGATCTTAGTATAATCTCAATGCATTCAAGTACCCGACTGAACAACGAGTGAAAACACAGGCATCACAGCCAACAGTGAGAGCCCACCATAAGGTACATAATAACATACTGGAGAGAAGACTCAGTAAGATGTGCCCATGCCTCTGTTGGCTGTGGCTTAACACTAAACTGACAACCTCCTCAGGCACAGAGTCCTCTTTTCTGTTTTCGGAACAAACATATTAATTTCAAGGTGTAGAAGCTAGGAAGTGATTTATAGTTCAGCTTTGGCAAAAAAAAAAAAAGTCCTTTCACCTGTCTCGGTCATCACAGGTGGCGCCCAAAAGGTTTGGAATTGTTTCCATCCTTGACTGCAGAAAATCTGGAATTGTGGCTTTAGTCTCTCAAAACCACTTGCTGCAAATGGCCTGAAAGAAACTAAATTTTTCCAATTCATCTCTAACCCTTCAAATAAAAATAACATGTTCTTCTATGCTAGAGGTTTAAGGAAAAGCTTGTCACTAGCAATTGTAGTGTAAAGTGAGGCACGAAGCAGGACGCTTGCATCACAAAATAGCTGAAGAGCAACTGTAAGGTGGAGTTACAGCACCTAAGAGAAAACTAACTTCCCGTGAATGAGCAAATTAAAGTTCTACATATTATAAGCCTAGATGTTTTGTGGCTAGAGATTGTTCTGCAAGACATCATAGCACTTTTATGATGAAATTATTTTGTCTGATATGCAATCACGTCCTCTCTGCCCCATTTCACTGAAAACTTATAGGAAAAGATCCTTTAAAAATCCCTCTTCATGCAGGTTAGGTGACTCCATTCCCAAGGACCTGACAGCTTTACTGGCCCTTTAATTCAGAAATGTGTCACAAAATCTTTTTTCTGGAAGCTCAGAAGGAAGTCTGTAGGCAGTCTGCAGGAGCAGAGATGGCAAACTCATTTGTGTTTGATTCCCAACTTACTTTATTCTGTTTAAGAGCCATACTAATGCAGTCATCCTTATCCAACAGTACAATCTACCAAATTCTTGTCACTTCCAAAACGCAGCACTCCCCTCCTCACAAAGCATGTACAGAAGTACCTAGTTTATTCATCCTGCTTACTAGCTGGCATTTGACCATATGAAAGCTGGTCCATGGAATATTCTAAAAGTAAATGAAGTTCTCTTTGGAAAACCAGAAACTTCTACTTATATTTTAATTTATTTTATGTTTTAAATAATGCCAAAATCTAAATAAGTAAATAAGAAGAAGGCCACTACTGTGACAGTTTGGTGCACACATCAATTGAAAGCATATGAGAAAAATAGCCACAAGAAACAAGTAGGTATAGAAAAATCACTCCAGCAATCTCAGCTAAAGAATAAAACCAGCTATTTCAAAATATAAGGCTTAAAAGATTGTTAAGCCACAAGAGGGAGACAAATACACAAATGGACAGTATTTCACACTACTTACAGCTTTCAGTGAAGAAGTTTTATGGAAAACATGGATGTGGTCAAGAGGCACAAATTTCATTTTCACCTTATAAATTAATTTCCTGTCACTAAACTTATAAGGTCCCTGGAGCTAGAGAAATTCAAATCCAAGTCAGGATAACTGTATTGATGCTTGAAGTAACAACATGGTATTTCTTTACATACAACAATTCCAGAATATGAAGCCTGGAGAGAAACCTGAATTTTCATTTTAAGCATATTTTCTAGGAGAAAGAAAGACCTTGTTGCAGTCATGAAACACTTCAGCCATAAAAATCAAACTTTTCTGAAACATCAGGGTTAAACAGAGTTCACAGCGTTCTCAAGATACACTTTTATGACATTTATAAGCCTATCATATGTCATAAATTAATGGCAGATACAGCACATTCTAATTATATCACCTATGTCTATATCATTTAAGTCATAGCTCTAAAGGGTGGATTAAAATGATGAAAACCTAAGGAACGGCTGCAGATAATGGGGCGAGGTGCTACAACACAGATTTACAACCTACTGTCCAACATCACCCTCTGCTGGGATCGGTGAGGAGCAGTCACATGGCAGCATCTGATGAGATTCCCACAATGCACCAGGGGCAGAACAGGACTGGTGGTGCCTTATTTGACACATCTGCACATCACTGATGCACACTTTAAAGCATTTAAGCTGTAAGATTTCATTACAGCTCAGCATAAATCAATCAACTGATGTCATAGAACAAAACAGCAAAGGTACATTCAATGTGTCATAAATAAAATAATTCAGACACCTGGTTTTACAAGACTCTGCTCCCCCCTCACCTGCTATAGCTGACTTTGAAAGCTCAGAGGGCCCTATACAGACATGATTAGGCCTAAACCAACTTTTACATGTTATTTTAAAGAGAAGAATTCATTGGAAAAGAGCCATTTCACAAACCAATGTAAACTGACAACTTAATCCTTAATCCATGTAATTCATATAAATTGGTATTTGCAATATCAGGCTACCCAGGCACCACAGTTTGAAGTTGCACATCTGGCATTTGGTTTGTAATACCACTGCAGCAATATTGCAAATCCCGTAAGAAAGTCCAATAATGCAAAAGGGGGGGAATTAAAACCTTACTTGTGTTTCACAGGTGGACCAATAGTTAGATCAGAGCATCAGTTCAAGGATTAATTCACATTAAGAGGAACATGCCCTCATGCCGTAGAGTGCAGGAAGTTAAGGAAGGGCAGGCTGGCTGCAAATCCCATTGCTGGTGGGCTGGGTTTGACACCAGCCAAAGACAGCTGGAGGGGAGGAAGCAGCTCCACCCGCCCAGCACCTCACCTGACTGAAGCTGTCCCTAAAGCGAGCTGGAGTCCCCAGGCAATGCCACGTCTCAGGCTAGTTGCAGTGGCCTCCTATGAGACCATTTAGCAGGCTACAGTAGCTAGACAGCAGCACGACTCACAGCTTACTCTTCCTGTGTCTCTGTGTGGGCTTTAACCACTGGGCAAATCACCTTTACACCACACATGGTTCCACTCGCTCCCCAGCCCCATGTCCCTGGAGGCAGGCCTTATCTTCATCATTTGTTCATTATATTTTACATTTTGCAATCGGACACAGGACCAATAATGCCGGAAGCGGCTGTATTTAACTCATTTTTAGAAAGAGCCATCCCATTATACAATCCTGTTCTGAGCAAATCCACCCAGGCTGCAATTCTCCCTGACTCCCATGCATGCTGGAGACAGCACACGAAGATGTGTCGCAGATTGCCAGCCCCTCCACAATTGCAAGCTGCTCTGGATTTAAGGTGCACTGCACTGTGGAAACCAACTTCAGTAATTTTTATCTCTCTTATGTGAGTAAGAGATAAAGTAATTGAAGTTCTTTTTTGTTTCATATATACAAACAATAAGTTTAAAAACTGTATTCATTTCATTAAAAGATGAATTAACTATATGGCACAGAAACAGAAAAGCAAGAAATTGGGAATGACACAAGAAGGAGGCGTATACAGACAGCTCTAGATTTCAGATTTCTTTTTAAGTTCAAGCAATCAAGGCTATATTGGGGACTTCTTTTTAATCCACTATGAATGGAAGACATGCAGGTCAAATGTATTAAGAACTTGCTTTCAAATTTACACTCCATTTGCTGATTTGGATTAAATGAGCATAAATAAATCTTCAGTTAAAATCAGTGTGATTATCTCAGTTTGCATCATGAGTTAAAAACTGTATCTATAAAAATCAAAGCAAACACTTGTAATCATATGTTTTAATTGACCCAAAGTGTGAGAAAATAAACATGCTATCTTTAAACCTCTTGTAGGCAGCCAGATAGAATACAAACAATTTATTCCCCAAAGAAAGATGTACAAGCACAGTTTTTAACTAATACTTATTTTCTTTATTCTTAGTAAGTCTGTTTATGTTGAAGAAAAGTTATTATCACTATCATGAATCAGGACCTAAGAAACACTGTGTAGCAACAGACTGAAAATAAAATAACTGTCACCCTTACATGACCCCTAATTGTGCAGTGAACCTCACTGGTGCTAGAGGCGTGCCTCACGTGCACAAGGGTGGCAAAACAGGATCACAAAATTTTCTTGACAAAAGAAATATTATCTCCAGTCTACAAATTTTCTTTCTGAGCAGCAGAGAAGTCAATGCCTTCTGTAGAGTGAACTGTGGAGCAAACCCTGGCATCATCAAAGTCTTATAAGTGAACCCAATTTGCCTGTGTTTGAATTCCCAGTGAACAGCATAACCCATCTCTGCCTAGAGGAAACTAAGCCAACAGCAGCACCAATCTCAATTTTATACAAAACCACAAGTCATGCCTTGAGGATATAAATTTATCCCCTCCCTTTCCCATCAACACACACATTGGGAAGCATGTTATTAAAAAAAATTCATTTCCCCCTTGGATACATTTTTATATTGTATACTAAATTATGCATTTAAAATCAAATAAAAAGAATTTACTGCCTTAAAATTGCTGCACACATCAGAAAGTTCTCTGTTTCTAAATTTTGAAAGAATTTTTCCACCTTCCCACCCAAGCCAAGCAAACATCCAGTGTTGTTACAGCTGAAGCTGTGGGGGAAAAAAAAAAAAAAAAGACAAAAATATTTTTCACGTTAAAAACCTGTGCTTTAAGTAGAAGGGAGGAAAAGTGCACATCTCAGAAAAGCTACTGCTCAATGCCTCCAAACAGGAAAGGGAACTTTTAATTTTGAGGGCATAGCTGAAAAGTTCACAGTTTAGGTCAGTCACAGATAATAATCTTCTGATCCTCTCCTAAACAATGTGAAACTTGGACATTGATTAATTAGCAGCCTAGTCCTGAAGTTGATCTTGCAGCATTTAACTTTTTTCAGTCACAGTTCTCCTTGTTGGAAAGAAACAAAAAATTTAAGCAATACACTGAGACAGTTCAGACATGGCAAATATTATTCTATGATTTTGTCTTGAGGAAGGCAGAGGATAGTGCTGAGAGAGGTGACTTTTTTTCCTGGTATAACAGATTGAAAGCTACACACAGCAGGAAACATTCACAAAACCTGAAAGTGTAAAATATGAAAACCCCAGTTCTTATTTAGAGGCTGAAATAAAAGCCCTGATTTCCTGAGATGATTTCATAAAACATCTCCTGCACCTGGAGTTGAAACTGCCCAAATCTTCCAAAAAATCAGGAGACTTAGATGTTTAAGTATAATTGTATGACATTAACTGTAGGTAGTCATATTTGAACAAGTTTAACTCGGGTTCCTATAACGAGTAACTGCAGCTTATCTCAAGCTTTGACAAACACAATGGTCCTTCTTCCTCTTACACAAAAGGAATTGATAAACTAAGGCAAATAAAGCAGGCAATGATAGGCTTAATTTAACTATATACTAGATTTTTTTTCCTCCAGTAAGTTACAGTTAAATAGGTTAAGAAACCTCAGCTGGACAGGGATGTTGACCCACTGTGCAAATTACTGACATTCTCCTGTGGAAATCCACCAACTCGAGACCTGCTTCCCTGCTGTTCATTATGCCCCTGAGTTTGTCAGTGAATGGTAGCTACAACTGAAGAGAAGTTATATGTGAAAATAGAAAGAAAACAGGAGACATAGGCTTGGGAACATTCTGGGCTAGAGAAATCAAGAGATGAAGTCAAAACAAAGCAGACAATACACAGAAGAAAGGACGGAGGTTTTGGACACAGAAGTGTCATACATGTAGATAATGATGCCTGCCAGAATAGCTAAGAAGGGAAAAGAAAAATAATGTAAAGAGCCTGCATAACACTGACCCTAAGGTGGTCTAGGAAAAGTGAGATGAGCAGATCAAGAGGTAGACACATCTGCCAGGCAAGAGAAGGGGGTTTGGCACTACTCTACACGCTGTGCCACAAAAAAAAAAAAAAAAAAAAAAAAAAAAAAAAAAAAAAAGAGATTTCCATCCAAGAATGCCAAGGAAAAAGAACATCAAACACCCCAGCCTAATCAGTAACCAATTTTGGTTGGAGTTTTTTAATATAACTTTTAACAAGCAGGGTAGCATTACAGAAAAAAGAGTGCCTGATGCAGTAGCATCATATTTTTCCCCTACATGCAGAGACAGTGCCTCTCTTCCTTTCTGGAAACTCTGCAAGCAGAAAGATTCAGGTGGCTGGGAAGATGTCACTTGGAACAGCAGGAACCCAGTGCCAGCTACAGCATATTTATTGGAATGGTTTGGTCATACCCAAACCCTTCACATAACTCCATTACTTCCTCACTCCTGTGGTTCAACCAGATAAACCATATGCTGGATACTGTCACTGAAATGGGTTTAACATTCTTACAGTCTTCCCCAGCTTTCAACTCCAGGCCTCTGGGTTGCACGTAAAGGATACCATCATAATTTAACTCAGCTCATGGACACTGAAACAGGTCAAACATTTGTCAACTCCTTTTAAATGTCTTTTAAAATATTTCCAGAACCACAAAATAAGCCCCCAGAGAAACCTGAACAAATAGTCAGAGCTTGCTAAAGAGAAACGGAAGGATTGCTCTCTCCCAAAAGGGGATAGTCAGGACATCTGTTGAACACTCCAGGTTTCTTTCCTTTCTTAAGGTAATTGTTGACACAGTCCCATGGTCCCACTTACACTCTCAACTGGAAAGCTAGAATTCAGATACCATCATAATTCATTGTTGGACCTTTCTACCCCTAAATTAAATGAGTAATTAACACTGCTCCTGGGACTGTGGTTGGACTCTGGCACTGTGCATTTGGTTGAATTGGAAGTCTGTAGTCTGTAGCAAGGAAAACAATTCTCTTACCAGGCTCAGTACAGCATAACTACCACATACCAGGAAGGGAGGGGGTTTATACCATCAGTGGTGGTGAGTGGGAAGTCACCAATTCAACAGACCGCACAGGACCCTTATAGGAAAAAAAATAGTCTTGCCATGATCATGTCTGCTGCAGCTCCAGATTCTGTGTTCTCAATACGATGAGGGTGTGACAGACAGGGGATCTACATCAGTGGGCACATATCATGACAGGTGGTAGAAATCCCAGAACAAACAAAGCTGCTCAGGAAGAACGTGTCTTTTCCTGTGCCCCACTTGTGCTGAAAACAACAAATTAGCATTTCTACCGCCAACAAACTCTGCCTTCTGTGAAGACAGCAGGTGTTGTTCTGCACTGAAGAAAAAACATCAACCTGTGTGTTCTCCTCCTGTCAGTAAATCTAATTATAATAACAGTTGCCATATCAATGAATGAAGAGATACAGGTTTTCTGCTCTGGCAGAAAATGTTTGCACAACCTCCTCTTTTGCCTGGTGAAAGAGTAGTTCGCTCCCTTCCCCGGCACTCAGACCCACAATCAGATCACATTAAAAAAAAAGAGCACAGAAATAATGGTGGAGTTGGACTCAGAACTATGGTGAGTTGATCTGAGCAAGAAAATTCCTTTCAAGCAGGTTATCATACAGGTGCCTCAGTAGTCAAATATGAATGACCCTGCTTCTCATGTTATTCACATTAAAAAAAAGGGCTCTGCAAACCCAAAGAGCTTTGCTAAGAAATGAGAATCTAGCTGATGCAACTCAAATTCTAATACACTCACAAGCTTTATTCAATGGAGCTGACATTCTCACACAGTTTTTCCAAGTCCTGTAATCACCTTCAGCATGGCCATAATTTGACACTAGCTGAGACACATACCCCTAGTTAGTGGACTTTTATGTAAAACCTGATGCTCAGCATGTAAGCTAAAGATCAAATTGCTCAAATATTTGTGAATGTTGGTGACAACAAGTCAGTCTGTCTTCTAGAGATTCTGCCAAGTGAAAATTGCTGCTGCACTGTAGATGGGGGAAAAATCAATCTAGCCTCATGCCAGCAGGCAATCACCAAAACTGAATACTTTTAAATGAAACTAAGAATCAGACAAAAAATTTCGTGGTATATTCATGGTCAATAAAATAATTTAAATTGTGCTGTAAGTTCACTTCTTATAAAAGCCTTGTGCATTCATACAAGAAATCAGGATCCAGCCTTTGGTGGTGAGCTGCATCCCACAACACATCCTGGAGCAAGCAAACATGCTCCATCTAACCTACAAAGATAGAGTGAGCACTGTGTGGAAAGTTTCCTGCTACCTGGAGAGCTGTCAAATTCAGTTCCAACCAACAAATGCATCTTGCACAACTATGTGAAAGCACTGCTGTTCTAGTGGGAGATTAAAGGCTGTCCAGTTTTGAACTGTGTGACAAGAATCACACCAGTGCTAATTCAAGAGGAGTTGATTGTCAGTAGAAAGTGATCAACACTTCACACTAAACATTTCATATACACAACAAAATTTGATACTTCTGTATTTGTTTGTCATGGTTCTCTCAACTGCTCCCTAATGACATGTAGTCAAGTGTTATATTTTGAGTTGCATGTTTCACATGAATCATTAATGCAGCAATACAGAATGTAATGTTGTTCCTAAAGCTGCATTATGCTCCTGGAGACAGTGTGCCCATATAATGTTTGTACAAGGAAAACTACAAAAGAATGGGCATGGGCACATGCTTGACTCAGAAGCTGCTGTAGGAAAGGACCCCTCATGCTTCTTTGCATTTACCTATCTTCATTTGTTTCTTTGTGCTTTGTTGTTTCAGGGTGTTTTTCCAGTTTGTCTACACTTACATTTGTTTTGTTTTTTTAAAAAACAGTTTTGGGATGTTAAACGGACTGGCTTGAACTAAGTCAAACTGGTAAGTGTTAGGCAATCTCTACAAGATTTTTGCCATGTGGATCACAGACGGGAGGATTTTGTCTCAAAAGTTAGTGATGCGTGCTGGCACAACCCAGCTAACACTTCACAGGGTATCCCCAAGGAGCAGCTGGTCCTAGTTTTTAAGACAAACCTGCACATATTTTGTGTGTATCTCATTTCCCAGACTTGTTGCTAATGCTACAAATAAGATGACTCCATCAGCCAGGAAGGCCAACCAACTGGTCAAAAAGATAATTTACAGTTAATGTAAACCTACTCAGCAGGATTACCAGCATATTTATACACTTACAAGCACTCATGAGTGGCATATGATGCTAATGGACATTAAAAGGAAGGCTGCATGATGAATGATGGTAATTAATGATTAAAGCATTACACAACACGTTTCTCTGGGAGTGCCATGTTAGTGTCACTAAATTAAGATCCATCAACCTGCAGCTTAAGAGGTCTGGGGGTTGCAAATCACTATTAAAAAAAAAAAAAAAAAAACAGGTATTCTTACTCTTGTACTTTTACTCTTGTAAACACACACAGGAATATTAATACAAGAATGAGGACAACTCCAGTTTGACAAATATATAAATATGTGCACTGGGAGTGTGCATGTGATCCCTTTTCTGAAACCTTTAGCATTTCCTGGCTTACAAACCTGCCTTCCCCTCTTAAAATGCTCTCTTAAGACATTACATTAAAGCATTGCTTGCATCAGTAACTTTGCTTATGTGTATAAGAAAACATGTATTTCCTTTCCTACTATAAATTTACAAACAGCATGCACAATGTCTCCCTGAAAGGAAGGAGGTGACAGAAAATGTGGTAGGCTGGTCACTGTTAAGCTAGTGAGTGATGTGAATTAGACATCAGAGCACAACAACAGTGAGTGTGACACTAGTGGCTAGACAGCAAATATGACTCAGCTTCTCCTCTGAGCAGGTGTGGGGGGCCTTGTGATCTTACAGTGCCCAATGCCAGCTCAAGCTGTGCTCCAGCTGCACTCAGCCTGGCCCTTGTTGCTCCAGGTTCACAGGCTGCTGCCCACCTGGCCCATTACCAGTCCTGGAGAACTGTCAGCAGAGGGGAGCAGATACCCCTATCTCAGCCAACTCCTTTTAGCATTTGCTGTCTTAGCCCAAACACAGTGCTTGAATTTAATGGTATCAATTGTCTAATGGAACCGATAAAATGCAGGTACACGCAACAGCCTGCCAAAACTGCTGTAGAAGCAGGAACCTTTAAGAAGGGAAATGGGGTGGACAGATGGACATGAAAGAACATTAAACTGCAGCAAAATGATGAGCTAGAAACTGGCCAGTCAGACTCCTTGCTTGACATAATGTCTCCAGGTGGTCACTAACAGCCTGTGTACAAAAATCAGGTGTTGGGTTTTTTGTTGCTGTGGGGGGGGTTGTTTTGTTTCAGGTTTGTTTGTTTTTTTTTAATTATTTCTTATGCATGTTTATTCTCATCAAAGCTGCAAGCCTTAACAGACCTATCTGTGATGATTTTTAAATCCCATATACCCAACCTGTTTCTAGGAGGATTAGGTGGCACAGTGCTAAGAGGCAAGCACATGCAAGATGCAGGTCAGCATTAGAGCTTCCTGACACAGTAAAGATGTGAGCAGGTCTTACAGGAATCAATTCATAGCTCAAGAAATCCATTTTCCCTGTCTCCCGTGCTAACCAGACAAACTTGCTGCTTTAACTTAGTATCTACTGGAATGATGCAGTCTCTGCCAATCTGAGTAAAGCTAGCTATTACAGCAAGAGATGCAGGTACTGGAAGAGTTGCCTTGATTCTGAAATCAAAGTTATTCCCTGTATCAAATTACCTTTAAAAATAACAGAAGTTAATTTAAAACTCCTACAAATTCAGAGAACACCATGGTATGCAGCTGCAAAGGATGAAAGATACACATCCATTTCTCCAGCTCTATGGTCAATCAGGTTCATTTCATCAACAGTCTACAGTCAGTCTATAGCCTATAGTTTTCCATTCTCAGTACAAACACAGCACAATGTTTTCAGAGCATGAGAAGCAGCCAGTTAGAATGAGAAACTTGAAGTGATCACTTGATCCTCATAAATGCTGCTAAAGCTGATTTCAGGAGTGGACTTTTGTCTTCCTAATCCCAGTAATTCCTTTAATTGAAACTGCAGAAGTTGTCTTTTTCAGTCAGGAAATGCTTGTTCTTCACTCTTAAAGTGACTAAAAGGTTTTTATTCTCAGCCTAGAAGTTATGTAGGATTTGCACAAAACACACTGGCTGAAGGACCAAGAAAAAGCAATGATTGAACAAAAACTTACATTAAATTGTCAGACACTTCATTTTCACATATTGAAAAGCAGATGTAATACTGTGAAGTCTATAAGGATGGAGAAGAAAAAACCAAAAAAGGCAGGGAATTCTCCTTCCTCATTATTTTCCAGGGAGTTAAACAAAAAAAATTGTGGTGATGAGTTGTTATGAAGAAGTGAAGAGGAATTATGCCTAACAGTGGTGTTCCAGTTACAAGAAGAGTAGAGAACAATTAGGACTCTCAGGTTCCAAGTTCTGTTTTATGCTCAGTTAGTGACTTTGAATAAAACACTTGGTGCCAGGTTCAAGGGCATTGGGGCTACTGAAGGACATCCTTAATGTCAGTGGGACTTCCCCATGGGATCCTGAATCATTCTAGGGCCAGATTAAGCAATGCAAGAACCATCATAAATCCGATCATTTGCAAACAGCATGTAAATCTTAAAAAAAAATAAAATTAAAATTCACCACTGTCAGATAAAACCTAATTAAGTCCAACAGCAGGAATACTTATTTATGATTTCCAAAGAAACTTAGCCCATGGTGTTATATGCTTTCCTAGCAAAGAATGTCACTTTATCCTGGAGCAGCAGCTGGAGAACAACAAAGGGTGCATGGCCTATGCATCAGGATGTCAGTCTCTGTGAGACAGAGATTCTTTAAAAGATATTTGTAGTGGTATCTTTAAGAGATGGTTCTCTGAAAAAGAAAGGGTTCTCTAAAGAGTCTTTCCAATTATTTCTGCATCCCAAAAATAGCTGGGAAGAGACCTGAAGGATGAGAGCTGGCAGACTTCCACTTCTAAGAATCCAGGCCACAATCCACCTGCTTTAGGATATTTGATCACGATCTAATTGCAGCCTGGTGCTTGTAGGGCCCAACTGATGATACCCAACAGACTGTATTTGTTTTACATGAAGAAATTAATTAAACCTTCAAAGACAGAGAAGTCAATGGATGTCCATGGTAATGAGTGTACCAGTGCCACTTTAAAAAAGACTTTTGAAAGAGAAGTCAGAAAAAAAATGAAAATACCCTTGCTTTCATCCACAAAAACAGAAGGAGAAACAGATTGCAGATGCTAAAGAAATTACGATAACACCAATACATTCACCAAAAGTACCCCGTTATCAGCAGTATATCTGAAAAAGATGATTTACAGGTTTCAGTAGCACCACTCTAGATTTCAGCTGGTATAACTGAGATTGGATGGCCTGCTGCCATTAAATTGCACAAAGCAATATGCAATGGCTTTTTTGCAAGCAGAAATACAGGGCCAATAAAACGTTTTTCCAATGTGCCTCACAGTAAAGTGAAGTGTTTTGTATAACAAAAATTTTAGAAAGCTGAGCAAGCACAGTAAAGCAAGCCCAGTTCTAAGAACAGAAAAGTCAAGGCATCAAAGTGAGGATGAAAAAAGGAAATGTAATTACTACTTTATCTCCAACTACAAAACTAACAGAGATCACAGGAATGCAACTCATAAAGCCCTTATGAAAACATATTCCACGATTTAGTGCTCAGGCCCTTTCACTGTGGCCTCTTCTTTCTCAGTTTTCCATTAACTGGAGTAGACACAGTTGGTCGTGGCAGTTGGGTGAACACAAGTAATTGCACCTTTCCACCTGGGGACACCAACACTGAAAGTAAACAGTTCAAATGATTATCAATGCTTTTCCATTCCTATGTACCATGATAAGAATTTAAGTTGTTACTAAAAGCAATGATTATTTCAGTTCTTACACATACATATTAAACTAACACTATTCTCTCCTCATAGCTACTGTATGAGACTACACACAAACTCTGGCAGGCATGACACATCAAGCTCAATCAGGTCACCCCTTTAGGCTTCTCTTACATATATTTTTTACAGTCAGCAGTCGCTAAAAAAAAGGAAGGCAATGTCTGCAACTTGAAAACAGAGAGTATTATGCATATTAATCTAGTGACATTGAGACTTGTCAAAAATGGCTTTATGCAACAGGAGACTCGCAGTAGATGGGCAACTTCAAGCACAGGCACTTTTGTCTACATCTAGAGATGTGAAGTTATCCACATGAGAATTTACTGAGCACTCCTAACTACTCTGCTGACTACCACAGAAGACAGGTTTGAGCTTTTTCTTTCTCCATTAAAACCTTTGTCTTATTTCACAGGAGCCTAAAACTTTCCATTTCTTTCAGGTCTGGATCACTTAAACACAATGTACACAGTCTAACCAGAGAGTTACTCACTTGTACTTGTGCCCAGCCTCCTCTTGTATGAGGAAGCTCTTAGAGTATTTGCTCTTTAATCTCACATCTAAAGAGGAAAGGTCCATCTCCAACCACCAATGCCCTGCAATATCCAGAACTAGGATCAGCATAAGAATTACCAAAGGGCAATATTTAATCAGGATGACCAAAATTTTCTTTTGTAAATTTACAGATTTCTACAGCTTTTACTTCTATGAAAAAATGATTAAATGCTTCACCTAATCCAGTACTATTTCCAATCCTAATGAAACCAGGGGAACAATGAAGAACTACCAATAGAATACTTTCTTTACTTTTTTTTTTTTTTTTTTGAGTCAAAATACACACTTAATTTTTTGTGAATTTTTTTTGGCAAGATAACCAGCTGAATGCTTGAGACTTGAAAACAACTTGGTGACACTCCTTGAAGAGGAAGGAGTTGGGCAAAAGAAACTTGTCCTACCCACTGAGAATTACTGATAACACACCTTAAACATAATTTTTTTTTCTTCAGATGAAAATGGTTTAACTTAGCCTCAATTGAAGCAGAAAACTTAAAAACCACAAATCCTTTGGTTACTCTTATTTTTTAAAAACAGGGAGGAAAAGCAGAAGAGTAATACTTATACACAATTCAAAAGGTATTACATGTTGATGTCTACCCCACTAGCTACCTCTGATTTTCAATTTTTATTTTAGATACATTAATATTTTTCCTTTCCTGCAGAACAGGGAGGACTGCAAAGTGAAAAGACTTGATTTGAACATCTTGAATAAGTGAACTTAACTGCATCAATAAGGTCATGATATAGGTCACTAGAAACATCATTTTCACTAAGCTGGCAATAAGTTCTCAGATTTGACATACGACTTCTCTGTCACAAGATGTTAATTATTCCCACTGAGGTAATATGCAGGCCAACACACAGAAGTGCATATTCTCTTTTGATTTATTAGAAACTGTATTAATTTACAAGAATAAACACAGAACTCATTAATTTCAAATAATGCAATTTAACTACACGGAATTACACCTGTTCCTTAGCTCTACCACAGAACAAAAAGACATCAGGTATAATAAAAACCTGAAAAGGATTAAAATATTGAGTCAGGCTGGGGACTACTGCCTCTTTTTATTTAATGCATGCATTGTCTATTACGAGCAATTTTCTGAAGGCTATTGCTCTTGCATAATATGCTGTATGAACATGCAGAGGGTGGGGTCCCAACAGCCCCATTCTTTTAATTCACTGAAGTGGAAACAGTCAAGAACAAATGGAAAGCAGAGATCAATTGCTCCCACTGGTGATGTCACCAACTATGAATTCTGTGGAATTAAAATGAATTTACCATCTTGGCTGTGTTATTATGGTTACATTGTCTAACATTATGAAAAGTACATTCATCTCATATATAAAATTAGCTGAAATAAATGTATAATTTTTCTCCTTTTGAAATACAGTACACGGTAATGATACTTGATCTGTTCTAGCAAGATGTCTCAGGCTCATTCTTTAACAAGACACAAAACAGCTGTCAGCAATATCAGGAAGCAAATTCAGGAAAAAAGGTAAAATTCATTTAACCACACATCAGCAACATCTGGAGCAATCTTGGAGAGCCACCAAGGAATCTGACAACCCCACTCTTCCACTAGTCTACTTCCAAAGGTGAATTGCCTTGCTTTCAAAGGTGTAGATTCCAATATATAGTGATAAAAGAAGAGATGTAAATTTGGTCTTCAAAAGCAAGCTACATAACTCAGTGTTATAAGTATTGAATAAGCAGCACCATCCAACGGAGAGTAAGCATCTAAATAGGAAAAGAAAACATTTTGTTTTTCTTTTCCAACAATATTCATCATCCAGTGTTTTATAGTAAGAACCACACCATGAGTGACTGCAGCTGAGGGCTAGACACATGGCAATCTCCTCTGTGTAATAAAGCCTAACAGACTTGGGGTGAGGAGTAGTCTTATCCACTCCAAGAAAATTCAGCTATACTTATTCACCACAGCTTCTAGACAGCTACAAAGCAATTTTTTTCTTTTGGATTTGTGAAAAGAAAAATGCTTCTTATAGACAACTGTCTCTCCAAATTTGCCAAGTTTGTGCTTGGAAATGAAAGAGAGATAAAGTAAATGCTTAACTGGTCTTAATAAAATTTGGGAATGGAAGTTAGAAAACATGTGACTATTTTGCAAGGTAGTCAAAAAAAAAAAAAAAAAAAAAAAAGGCTTACTTTCATTGCTAGCTCCTAACGGGTAAATGGCACACAGCAAGCAGTTCAAGTCACAAGGGCCTCTCTCATTATGTTGATACAAGATACATACTAAACTTATGGAACAGCATTACAAAAAGAAGATAAACTGGGAGAGACAAAAGGAGGAAATAAAAGCTCTACAAAACTTTAGATTCAATCAGAAATAAAAACTCCTATTAGCAGGGAAGAAGGAAGGAAATTTCAACAAATCTGAAGGAAGGAGCTTTTACAGAGTGGAAAGAGGTTGCAAACGGCATAACATTGGAGAGAAAACCTGCATGATGAGGACAACACTGCACAAAGACACTTTGCACAGCCTGGACAGCAAAGACAAGCACATAAGATTTAGTTAGAAAATCAGCCCTTTTACAGTCTACTAAGACAGTACTGATCCACCTCACTTAAATGGAAATGACTGTACTATCTGATGATGTATGAGTGTTCAGAAAATAACTTCAGATATACTAAATTCATTGATGGGCAGCTAGCAGCATTGAAAACCTGCTTCCCATAATAGCATTTCATTCTAACCGGCAAAGGACAGATAGTGTCCCTCAAATACAGTTATAGGTAAAAAACAACAGGTGAGCCAACAAAAAGGAAAGCTTCAGGCACTTTCAATCATTTTTCAGCAGTTCTGGTTAATTGGGAATGTCGTAGTTGACTGGAATTTAGCAAATGTACTGTCCATCTATAAGAAGAATTTGAAGGAGGATCCAGTTAACTACATGTCTGCCAGCCTGCCCTTAGTGTGAGGAGAAGGTCATGGAGCAGATGATCGTGAGTGGCATCACACAGCACATGCAGGACACCAGGCTAGCAAGCCCAGTCAGCTTGGGTTTATGAAAGGCAGGTGCTGCCTGACCAACCTGATCTCCTCCTACAACAGGGAGACCCACTTGAAGGATGAGAGAAACACTGAGGACTTAAGTAAGGCCTTAGACACTGTCTCCCACAGCTGTCTCCTGGAGAAGGTGGCAGCCCATAGCTCGGACAGCTGCACTGTTTGCTGGGTAAAATTTGTCTGGATGGCCAGGCCCAGAGTGGGATGGTGGATGGTGTCACATCCAGCTGGTGGCTAGTCACCAGCAGTGACCCCCAGAGCTCAGTTTTGGGGTCAGTCCTGCTTAACATCTTTATTGATGACACGGATGAGGGGATCGAGTGCACATTCAGTCTGCAGATGACACAAAGCTGGGCAGGAACGTTGATCTGCAGAAAAGCAGGGGGATCTGGACAAGCTGAATAGATGGGCCAGGGCCAATTGTATGAGGTTCAACAAGGCAAAGTTCTGTGTCCTGCTCTTGGGTCACAACAACCCCCTGACAGTGCTACAAGCTGGGGCAAGAGTGGCATTTTCTCAGTGGAAAAGGACCTGAGAGTGCTGGTCAAGAGCAGCTGAACTTGAGCCAGCGTGTACCCAGGTGGCCAAAAAGGCCAACGGCATCCTGGCCTGTATCAAAAATAGTGTGGCCAGCAGGACCAGGGCAGTGATTTTCCTCCTGTATGTGGCACTGGTGAGGCCACATCTTGTATCCTGTGTCCAGTTCTGGGCCCCTTGCCTAGGTGCTGCAGGGTATAGAGAAGAATAACAAAGGGTCTGGAGCACAAGACTTAAGAGAAGCAGCTGACAGAACTGGAAGTGTTTAGCCTAGAGAGGAGGCAGCTCAGGGGAGGCCTTCTTGTTCTTGGAAACTGCCTGAAAGGAGGTTGTAGCAAGAATAGGGTTGGTCTGCTCTTACACGTAGCAAGTGACACGTCAAGAGGACATGGCCTCAAGTTGCACCAGGGGCAGTTTAGATTGGATATTAGGAAAAGTTTCTTCACTAAGAAGGTGCTTAAGCATTTGAACAGGTTGCTCATGGAAGTGGTTGAATAACCACCCCCGGAGGTATTAAAAAAATGTGTAAACGTGGCACTCAGGAACACTGTATAGTGATGGACTGCACAGTGTTAGAGTAATGGTTGAACTCAGTCTTAGAGATCTTTTCCAACCTTAATGATTCTCTGATCACAGCTATCTAAATGGTCTGTATGTCTGTTTGGACTCTCACTCCACAATTAAAAGACAAAAGACTCCCATGAAAAGGCTGTTTTGCAAGACTAAGATTCTCCTTTCAAATTTTGTTCTTATTGTTTATATTGCTGTAAGATTCAGATTCTATCACATTGAAAACATCACGGGACAGCCTTCTAGCCCAGAGATAAAAACCTTAACACAGCAAATTACACAAGGAGTGGAAAGAAAATGGTGATGAAATGCATGCCAAGAGACAAAATCACTTGTCCAGGATGCAAATTGTAAGAACCACCAGGAAAACAATTGTACGTGTCTATGCCACCTTCTGTTCCTAATCTGAAATCAGGAATATGTCTGAAGAAATACAAAACTGTGCAAGGAAATTATGTGCACTTTTTCTAATCCAGATCAGTCGTATGGCTAATAATAATAACATTCTTAAGGAACAGAATAATTGTCTGTTGAGGACAAATGTGAACTGCCCTCTCCTGGACCAAACTGGAACACTCAAATATCTCATTAACCTGATTTCATGCCAACAACACCCCAGAAAACATAAAACTACTTTGAGCCCCTGGAAATTCTTTGAGGATGGACACTGAATTCTCTGACCAGAATCCAAACAACAGGCATCCCTGTGAAATCCAATGTAAGGGTTCATACTCTCTGTAATCTGATCCAAGACACTGTCAGGCAATACCCATCTGTTCATGGTAATACATAATAATGGCTTTTGAGCTATAAACTTCAAGTAAGTGATGGACTATCACAGATCCAAGACTTACTGAAGCTTGAAATAGCAATAACACACAGCCCCCCCCAATACAAACATCAACCAAACACACTCATTGCTGTCACTTCTAGCAAAATGGAGAGAAAAGGGGTCTGGGAAGAACCCTGCTAACAGAACACTTGGCTTCCCTTTGTCTTCCTTCTACAAGGAAACCAAGGTGACTATACAAAGGATATTCAGAAACATCCTGCAACAAGGCCAAATCCAGCAAGCTGCTGAGTAAGTACCTCCCACAAGGTGCTGAGTGCCCTGACTCCTGCTTCAAGTTATATCGTGTAAGCCTTGACATATTCGGACACATGGAGGACACCCATTATTTTAGCCACTTGAAAGGAAGCCTGATTGATATAAGGCACCCACAGGGGCAGTAGAAGATGGCTGCAGTCTGCACAGTGACATAGGAAGGTCAGAGAGAGAGGTAGGGGCACTACACTATGTCAGATTTTAAAAATAAATACCCCCTCCCCCTACCAGAGCTTTGGAAATGACCTACATATCATTCTGTCAAAGAGTTTCAGTGGTGATGCAGACCAACCTAATAATAACGGCAGCAGCCCTGATTGGGACGGGGGGGATGCAAATGTGCAACAGAGAGAGTTTGCTTTTCCCTGTATGCCTGTCTGGAGCTGTCAGCAGCAAAGTGTTGTACTTGGGACCACAATAACAGCTTTCTTTTTGCTACTTTTTAAAAACATTAAGTAGCTTCCATCAATTAAGTTTTTAAAATACACAAATCCCCTATTAAACCCTATTAGTAGTGCATAGTTTACTAGATGTACAGAATGAAAGAAGCATTGCCTTCCGCTAGTTAGTAAATATACCTAAAGATAAATTTTTTGCTTTGGTTTAAGAGGCTGAGGACAAGTAAATTACAGAAACAATCCTATAATATACATTTTCTGCCTAGAAAACCTAGTTTCAGAGTCAGTATTTCTAGAAATGTAAGTACTGAAACAGCACTTTAGTTGTCAGTAAATTCATTATCACATTAACTAGGTCTAAATTATTAAACCTTAATGATGTAGGTTCTCAAAATGTGTTGGGCTTTATTTTCCCACACAGAATCAATGTTAAACATTAGCAGTATAAATTAAGTAATACTTTACTGTGGCATGCTGCTGCTTTGAATTGAGTTACTCCAGGAAGATGTATATTCATGGCTACAGGCTCTCTTTGGCCTCCTAGCGAGGATGATATAGTTTATCGTAACAAATGAGCAGTCGACCTGTAATGACTTAAATGATGTATACATTTTTGCCAATGAAAATGTACCAGTGAGGACCTTTCTGCTTAAGGGAATGAGAAGAAAACAGGAGCATGTACTATAAACATAATTTCCATGAAAGCCTGGGGGAGCATCTCCCTTTACACAGTTTAGAAGCATGGCGCATATCACAAAACATTTTAGGATAGTTAAATTAATAGAATATAGACTCAGGCAAATTTGGGAAGGATAATTTTTTAAAAAGAGTATTTCAGCTTTAACCCTGTGCTGCTTTTTTTTTCTTGGTGTTCAATCTGAACTGTGTAAAAGACAGGAGACTATACAGTTATCATCTTGACACAATTTATGGGTCCTTAAAAGAAGAAAGTATTTATATTGTGAAGTCATCGTAACTATTGTCACATATTATTGCTGGGCTTCAATTTATTTTCTTGCTATTTCTTTTACACATCCAAAGGGCCTAAAAATTGCAACACATAGTTTATCTGATAGTCCAAATGTTCTAGTGGTGCATGCTTTGCAGTGATATTTGAAATAGAGAGAGCAAGGTAAATATACATATAGAATTCCTTTTCCAGGATGTCTAAAATCAGGCTGAATAGTCATGGATGCCAGCTTGTCAAAGCCATCAGCAACTATCAGCAACATACACTAACAGGTTGAGAACAAATTAAAGACTGATAATCCAGGCCACTTGCTACAGATACCTTGACTAAACTGCAGTACTCAAAGACTATCTCACCTCATTTGCAAGTGTGAAATGAATGCTGCATCTGCCCAGATACAGAATCAGAGAGTACTGAACTGCAAAAAGGTCCGTGATAAACTGAGAGGTGACCGACTGTAGTCAGCATAACAGAGAGCTGCTTTCTCCTCCAGTGTTTGAAATATCAGGAGGTAAAAGAAATATTTCCTCTAACTATCAAGAAGTATGAAAGATAAGTTACCAGAGACAGATAACAGAAACTTACACCTGACCCAGGAAATACAGAGAGAAAGTAGGAGACAAACTTACTAATGTTAGCAGTGTGGTGCAGTCCCATGGGTGGGATGTGGAGATCCAGATGTCTCCTGCCTCTGACAATGTCCAAGTGAACCAACATTCTCTCACATTTCAGTAATAATTACGCAATGACTTTTCAACAAAATCTTGCTAAGCAAGACCTCCCAGTACTGAAAAGGCTGCTCATCTCATCTATACCAGTCAGAGTGAAGAATAAATAGATACACAGGGCAAGTTCCATCTCCATTCAATTAGAGGACAGAGCTGCCAACGCCAGTTGGACCAGCTGGAGCATAAAGATGATCACAACACTACCATACATGGTCGTATATGATGCTCTTTTTTCCTGCTGGGACTGTGTGTGCAATGGACCTTTGTATATGAGGCCACTATTCTGAACTGCACTCAAGTAGGTCAACAGAAGATTTGCATCCCAGCCTTCCCAGGAGAGCAATACACTATCAACATAAGGAAACACGTTAGACAATCACAGAGAAGTTTAAGTCTAAACAGCCACACACTCCACAAACAAAACTAATAAAATCCCCTGAAATCCACAAACAAACAAAAGAAAACAAAAAACCCCAAACCAAAAAGCACCAAAAAACTCCAACCAAACCAAAAAAAATCCCAACCTAAAATCCAGGAAGCTCTGGGAAGGCAAAAGGAAGATAAACTGCATTTTCAGCTAGTACCCAAAATATTTTTACCTCTACTGCAAAAACTTGCAGTCACATTCATATATTCTGAAATTACTTACAATTAGCCAATATTTCACAAATGTGAATCACTGCCTTGAGTCATTTCACACCTGGATTCCTTTTCTCCAACCATTGTAAAATCCACAAATGACTGATATTTAGAAGTAGGAATATGAGATGCAACCTTAGCTATCATCCATATTACATAGTAGTTAACACATTAAAATAAAAAAAAAAAAAAAAAAAAACACAAAGAAACAATCACCCACGAAAACAAGAAAAGCTATTATGTTACTGGAGAGTTTAGCAAAACTTCAGATTCACCTTTTCTTATCTACCAGGTGCTTTTTGACTAGAGATGCATTTTTACACATTTTATTGTTCTAAAGGCAAGGAATTTCTAGAAAGTTAACAGTAAAACAGACTAGTTTCAACAGTCTTATCCTGCCTGCAATAAAAGTTTATGCTTTATGGTATCCCCAGCTGCCTTCTAAGGACTCAGATTTACGAGTCTTTTTTGAAAAGTTAGATTAGGTAGGGATGCTGGCTTATGGGAAGAGGGACATTGGCTCTTGGAAAAAAAGATATCCACAAACATCTCAGCCTGGTAGAGTACCAAGCACTGCTAGTATACATCAAATATCCCCAGAAATGCTTCTACAATACTGTCTGGTTACATCTGCATCTTTGCTACAGTATCATGTAAAAATTACCATGTAATAGTTTCTGTTTGAGTTGAGGACTTTCTTATTCACATATTATTAGAAACAGTTTGAGTCAAAGGCTTCTTCCAGTAACATTTGTCCTAAAGAAACTGGCTTAACAGAATTATGAATCAATCTACTTCTACATTAAAATGCTTATTTAAAAAAAAAAAAAAGATTGTATAATGCCTTAGGAGTCTTCAACTAACAACTAATGCACATTGTATTAAAATTATATTGTTTGAGCTGCAGAAACTATCATAGTCATAATGGTGGCTAGACACAAAATAGAACTAAACCCGGATTTCCATTTAAATAGTATGCTTACAACTGGAATTATTTGTATTTATATATTTCCTCTTGGGTTTCATTCCTGACACAGGGGATCTTTAGCTCCTGTAACCCTATTGCAGCATTTTTATACAACAATTCAGGCACACACTATAGTTTAGAGAACATTTCTAACCCATGGGAATGAGTTTCCCTCTCATGTAACTTTAAGGACATAGAGTGCTATTGCCTGCAAAGTAGTAATAAAGCCCTTCCTTGACTCATTTGGTTCAACCACAGTTCTCAAGTCTATCTGTTCCACTTGTTTAGTAAACTCACAAAATGCAGCAAATTGCTTCTCTTCTCCTCCTATCTGAATACTGCTCAGAGGACCACAGAAAAGGGTCTGTTTCCAGTTTCATATTAAAACTGCTCCATCAGTGCCAGCACCATGACCAGTAATGGCAGAATTAGGCTGGGCATCTCTTGAGTGTTTTTAGGTACCATGGCAACGCAACAACTGTAGGCCTGGGTTTGAAGGTGTAATGTTGCCATCTATTTACACAACATCTAATAAACAACAGCTTTGTGCTTCCTGTAAAAGGAAATTCACCTAAAGAATGAAAAAGGGGTTTAATCTATTTCTAAAGAACAGCAAAAGCTCCAAAGTTCTGTCATTATAACATTGCATCTGGATGGAGAATGTACATGTGCACCACAGAGAGTGATAAATTCAGAGAAATAAAAATTAAACACGCCAGATACCAGGCCATCAAATGCTAAAACTATCATCATCCCCATACTACGTATTCCAGAGAAATTAAACAATAGGTCCAAATTTAAAGAATTTACGTGTAACAATACTTTTTACTTCTGTAATGGCCATCCCTTGAGCACACTGCCAGGATCCTGCTATATAAAAAAAAAAAAAAAAAAAAAAAACAAAAAAACCCCAGAAAGAGCATATTGCCAGCAACCAATTGACCAGTTGAGAGGGGGCCTTATTAATGTATACAAATAGCTGAATGGAGAGTGTCAAGAGGATGCATTCAGGCTCTTTTCAGGGATGCCAGGCAGTGGGACAAGAAGCAACAGGCAGAAAGCGATGCAGAGGAAGTTCAACTTGAACGCAAGGAAGAATTTCTTCCCCATGTTGGAATAGATTGCCCAGGGAGTGCATGGAGTGTCACTCACTGGAGATATTCAAGAACAACTATCTGGATGCAATCCTGTGCCTTGTGTTCTAGGATGACCCTGCCTAGGTAGGAGGTGGGACCAGATTCACCCATTGCTCTTCCTTCCAACCTGGCCCATTCTGTGATGTAGGGGCCACATTAACGTTACTGCATATCTCTGCAAAATGTGGTACCTCAGAAAGAGGTACTTCAGAACATGAGAGGGACCACAGTAAGAGGCTACAGTCACTGCACACCAACCAGATCACCAATGGGCATCCCAGAGAATCAGATACTGAGAAAACAGTGAGACATCCCAAGACACTACAAAGTGTAGGAGCTGCGTTTGGCTCAGTTCTTACACTGCTCCCACTCTGGATCAATTCACTGTACACACAGAAACTGAACTCCTGTANGAGAAATTATATTGGAGAGCAAAGGCTCATTTATCTTTTTAAATTTACTTTCATTCCCTTTACACTAGGAAAAATAATACCATCCACAATTTACAGAGAAATAAAATCAGTCAGATGAAAGGCTTTATATAAAGTGTTATGGTAACATGTTCAAATTAGATAAATTCAGCCTTTTTTAAATTCATTAATCCCCACTATAAACTAAACCAAATTTTAACTCTACATATGTAGAAAATGTGATACAAAGGCAGGTCAAGTGACCTGAAAACAAAGAACAACTCTTGTAAGGAGGGCCAAATATTTCTTTCACTTACACCAAGATAACAGCCAGGAGCTGGAAGTTATTGTCCTAGTTTTGCACAGATTGACATTACAGCACAATCTGGTCAAAGAAAAGAAACACATGCTCAAGTTTTAACTGTCTCTACACTCTAGAATGTGTAAATTGAAATATCTTTCCTAACACCATAGCTCATCTTCACTATGCATAATTAACTCCTGCACAAAAAGAACCTACCTACCTAATATACTTATTTATTACCAGCAATTACAAATTCACTCCTATGTCAACTGATTAAAATTAACATCCTTCAGTTACAGCATTTGGAAGAAAATATTTTGAAAGTATTTTTCCAGTCTTTGTAATATCAACTTAGATTTTTCTTTAGAAAAATAAATCCAGTGTTAGGTCAGATCTCTGTCCTCCTCATAACCACATAAAGCCTCTTTCTTTTTATACAACCTAGTCCTTCAGTGCATCACCCACTATGGTTTCTGTTTCATGTCCTGAGAAAAACCCATCATTTTAATGACTCAGGTGGGGTTACTGTTTTCTTGTAGGAGAGTTCAGACTCTGTGACAAAACCACCAGAGTACACATGTTGTCAGAAAACCTAATCCAAATCTACTGAGCTGAAAGACATTTCAGTTTAGATATCAACAATTAAGTCAATAGTTATGCCCCTTCTCCCCTAACTGCTCTCTCTCCTTAGATTTTTTTAACCTTTGCTTTGTCACACCTGAACTTAATAGCACCTTTAATGCAGAAAGAGCACTGGGATTTCTAATTTTCACAAGACATGTGCTAAACTACTTGAAACTGATAAATACACCAAATCACATGTGAATATGATAGGGTTTAGAGCACTTTTCTCCTTACAAATTAGAAATCATCCTGGTGAAAGAAGAACCAAATCAAAGGACACTGCAGTCCTTCCTAACCAGGATTCTTCCTGTTTTTTCCGCCATACAGATATACCAAACTTCTTTGCAAAGCAAAGAATCAGAGAAGGATGAATCAAAACACTCAAAATTTCCTTAGATAGCCTGGAAAACCCCTTTTTCAACAGAGACAATTTTGAAGGAATCAAAGCTAGAATGTAGATTTCCTGTTTCTCCAATCACAAGTATAATTGCTGGTTATACTTTCTCCCATGTGATGCAATTCTTCAGATACCAGTTCTGGTATGGTCTGGTTAAAACCAGTACAGAGTGTTAAACTTCTGCTGGAAACTGCACAAATAAGAAGTGTTTAAGTGCACTGGGGGACGAAAGCTTTATAGGTCCAGAAACATATTTCATGTGCTCAGTTTTGCAGCACATACCTGCTTAAATCCTTATGGCAACATCACATGTAGCCACAGACAAGGAGCTCCTAATCCACCAGTCTATTCCTGTATCTTTTTTTTTCTCTACACACATTCCTAGTACCAAACAGCGGAACTAAAGCTTGATAAAATGACAACAGAAGATAAAGCATTTCTTAAAATATAAGAAACCAGAAGCAAATGTAATCACACTATTTCTATGCTTATGTTTGGAAGGCAGTGCATAAATAAAGGAATATCTCATTTAAACTACAGAGTTGAGTTTGATATCTAGGTCTGGGTAAGCTGATTTTCGATGGTGACTTTTTTTTTTCAACACAGTAAAAGAACATTTATATGTTCAAAAATAGTACTTTAGATGTTTTGTTTGCACCAGTAAATTAGGGGAAAAAAATTAAAATGCATCTGAATTGATATTACCAGAGCAGATTTTAACTCTTAAATATGTCAGCTTAAAAAAAAAACAAAAAAATGCCCATTTAGGCTGAAAGAGGGAAAGGAAGTGCCAGCAGACAGGAGATTTTCACTGGTACAAATGCATCATCCAGAGTTTCTTATCTAGAGCCCATTCAAGCCATGTACCACGAAAATACCTTTTCCCCTACCCTGAACAAGAAAGCACTTCTTCATATTAAATGTAAACCCAAGTCAAATAATAAAATTTCAAATGTAACTGCTTCTCTGGGTGCTCACAGACATCAGGTGATCTCTTGAACAGATCTTTCTAATATACGTCAAGACCATTGCACACAGTCATGTCAACCCAATCAGGAATCTGCAGAGTGGGACAGCCTGCCACCCTTCAGATGCCCAAAAAAACTGGATGGCACACTCCAGGTAAAGGATGACAGTCCAGAGAGGTTCGATTAGGAACAGAGATGGAAGGAAGAGGAAGTCCTCTTTTAGCACAATGAACATACAGAATAGCTTTTGCACTGATATCTCATGAAAAGGCAGCACAGCAGAGGAGCAAAGGTCATACTGACATTTACAGGGGCTGTTTTGTCTAAACTATTCTTTCTTAAATTTGGGAAGTGTGTGTTGTAAGAGATTTTTTTGTCTGTTTGAATTACACATACCCATGAAAGAGAAGAGATGACGGAAAATGGATATTTCTCCTCTTAGAAATACATTATTTCCATCCCTATCAGGATTTTTCTCTATAATTTTGCAGTAGCTATGAAAAGATTACTATCTGCATTTTGGTTAGAGAGCTGAAAGCAGCAGCAAGCAAGACTCCAATCCAGCAATACCATTTTTTAATTATTGTAGCGATTTTTAGTGTGGGAACAGCAGGAATTTAGAGTCAGTATTGACTACACCCCTAAGTGCTACCATTTAGTTAAGTTTGTA
Source organism: Lanius collurio (assembly GCA_020086605.1). NCBI lineage: Eukaryota > Metazoa > Chordata > Aves > Passeriformes > Laniidae > Lanius > Lanius collurio. Next base: position 11,990,949 of record JACBWW010000010.1, read on the forward strand.
CTTAAAAGATAACACATGCTGAATCGGTTCGTAACTTCTTGTCACTCTACTTCACTCACCCACACATGCCTTTACATTTAATTTCCAAGCCTGGGAAGAAGGCTATAAGCTTATCACGGAGACAGAAGCCCTTTCTCTGGAACGGGGTACGCACAGCTGAGCACTTGCTGTGGTCACCCCACCTTCACAATCTTCAGACATTGTTATGAGACAGGTATGTCTGTGGAAAACTAGACTTAAAGTAATCTAAGAACAGCCTTGTTTTAGCATCCTGGAGGCTGATTCACTCTGTTTTGCAAGCAGGTTTCACATCCAATGCCAACCTCAGTGCTGCTGCAGTCAGATTACAAACATTTCAGCTGGCTGCTTTGAAATCAGTTCATGCAAGCTCTTCATCAGCAGCTCTCAGACAGCCCTGCTACACCAACAGCCACCTCACACCCCACTGCTTTGACAAGTACTTCACTGCTGAGAGGGGACATTGCCCAGGAACTCCTGGGAGCACAGGGAAGGAAGGTGCTAATGAAAGGACAGCTCAGCCCAGTGGGTGTAACATGAAGATCCTCTGAGCCAGCTTCACTCAGGGAAGATGCAGACAGAGCAGAGAGCAGAAATGACACACCAGTCTATGAAACCTCTGCAGGATGCACTATGGCAATCCCAGGTTTTTGTCATCTTCTCATCCCTGCTCCCCACAGTCAGCCCTTTGCTGGGCTAGAGCATCCCCAGCACCACAACAGCCTTACCTGACATCCCCCAATGCATGGCCAATCCCTACTACTCTTTCCTCCCTTACAAGATAGAACCTACCTGCAGCCCTCCCTTTGATGATGCTTTCATTTGATTATAAACTCTTGTGGGCAAAGAGGATCTTTTATTATGTGTTGGTACAGTGCCCAGAGAAATGGAGTTCTGATCTCAAGGCACTACTGTAACATAAATAACAATAATTCACTCCTACTAGCCTTCAGTAACTCCAGGAGTTTCACTGGGAGATGGCGAGTCATGCTAACACGCCTTTCTACAGCACAGAAATAAATCAGAATTGCACATTCCAGTATTTTGGGGAGAAGGAGGAAACAGTGAAATGCGAAATGAATCTAAAACACATTTGATTCTTTAAATCTATAATAAATCTAAATGATTCACCAGAACATAAAACTGTCACATGCAGAGTCAAGGACTGAATATTCTATTCATGTGCAAGAGTCGTTTATTCATTTATAATTAGATAAAATGAACTGCAATTTTTTAAGAAAAAAAATTGCATGTGGCAACAGTAATGTATTACAGAAGGGTGGCACTTTGTTACTATCCATTTGTTAGTTAGGACACTGGAGCTGCAATTTAATAGACAAGAAATAAGTACAATAGAGGAAGGGAAAAAATTAAATTCCGCGTGATCAGCAAGGTTTCGAACAATCGCTAGCCAACTGAAGTGGGTGCCATATCTATAAGTCATTTTGTTTTATAGGCCATTAGGATCTCCTGAGAGAGGCTGCATGGAGACCGCTGCTTTTTGTTGAAATTAAAATGTCAGAGAAAAAGAAATAGAACAAAACAGGGAATCTGCAATTAATTACAAGGCCATAAAAATTCAATAATCAGGAGGCAGTGCTGCTGTAGGCACAGCGGTATCTGATTCAGGCTAACAGGAATGGAATACATTAATCTTTTCAAATTAGTTTTTTAATCTGACGGGGATATATAGTGACGTGTTCTTTTACTGTTTGAGCAGAGCTGCTGTCTAATATATAATGCTGAGTGTCTGGAATTAGGACATCTATAGCCGTTTTGTGACTGCAACATTTTCACCGCATTTATTCAACCCTATCTGTACACCTGTGCTACAATAATCAGGCAAAATATGTTCAAAGTTCATATCCTAGATGCAGCTTATGAAAAAAGAATTAAAATACTGGGATTAAGACAAAACAGCAGGTCCTCAAAACAAGTTTAGCTCAAGGCTGCTTAAAATTACAGTCTGCTCTTCAGGATAAATCACTAGGCTTTGAAACTAGCTTCCCATCCCTTGTCTACACTGAGTTCTCCCTTCCCCGCCACTCCTCCCCCCTCCAAAGGTGACTTGCAAAAAGACTGTTGTCATGCTGCCATATTTTGCATCCTTTAGCCCTATATATTGAAGCCCTAGGAGTTTCAAAGATTACAGGACTTTGTTACTTTTCCCACTAAATATCCATTAAATCCCTCAGACCTACGCTCCTGGTGAATATTTCATCAGTCTTCCTGGCAGCCCTTTTAGGGAGCCGAAAGAACACACTACAGAGTCTCATTTAAACACTCAAGGTGGATCAATGCTCACTGGACACTGGTTATCCAAAGCATATGCTCAGTCTCAGAGTTAGAGGAATATACAAAGATTATCTGACACTAGTTTCTTTACAAAAAATTCCTTTCCTATTTGTGGCTGGGCTTTACCCCCTAAATCTACTGAAATTACAGTAAGGAAATAAAGACTTTCCTATTAAATGAAAACCCAGGAGTCAGGTCCCTCTTTCTCCACCTGCCCAAAGATCTTTTTTTAAAAACTATGTAAAACCCACCAAAACCCTACTTCTACACTTTCTCTCACATGATACATTGGCAAAAAGGCACAGAAAAGCCTCTTTTTACATTGTTCATAAATTACTTTTCATGTTTTATAAGAAGAGTCTCTTTCCATAGAATCACTCTAACACTGCCCTACTGAAAAGAGCAATATGATCGTCAAAGCCTACTGGCTCAAAACTTTCCTGTAGGTGGCTAAAATCATTGCCATCCTATTTGTTCTGGGCACACTCATTTTGCTCCATTTGAGGTCTCATTCCTGTCAGCACACAAGGAAAAACAACCTCCCCAGGTAAACATTAAACATCTAAGCTCAGGCTGAATTAAGACCTCAGACCTTTGTCTAATTCCATTTTTAGTTTACAGATATTAATTTTTTCCAATCAAATTCCAGTGCACTCACTTGATAAGTTGTTTTTCAATTCTTCACAGTTCCTCAATGTAATGTAACATCATTTAGGGTTTTTTTGTTTTGTTTTGTTTTTTTTTTATTTATTGCTTTTTCCTTAAGGCAGAATAAATGAGCATGCATGCATTCTTTTCATGAATTCTTCAAAAGGATAAAAATATGCTCATGTGGATGTAGATGAAAGAAACGAAGAGGGAGTGAGGGAGCAAGCAAGCAAGGCCTAATACTTTGAGATAGGCTTTGCAGGCCAAAAGAGTTAGTAGCTCCATTTAGGAAACATATTCCAAGCATAAGAAAGGGTACAAAAAGCCTGCAACAGGCTTTCATCATTTTCTATACATGACTTTTAAATCATGATGACAGCAGGGCTTCTGCAGTTAGTTTATCTAACACATTTTTCCTACAAGTGTATTCCATCATATTCCATGCACATGAATACATCCACATTCAGTGACAACAGAGGGTGCAAACTTACCTCCACTGAGGTCATCAAATAGAATTATAACTGCAGCAATAATCTCCCCCTAGACCTCCATAATTAATTGTCCTAGCTGTCTACTATCCCTCAGTATTTAAAAATGTGCTTTAACAATTTCAGTGCAGGACATCTACATTTTGTCATCATCATCTTCCATTATCAAATTCCTCTCATCAGAATGGGTCCCAAGATGCACTTTGCTGACTACAAAAGTCATGCGTGGTGAGAATGCACCCTTGACAATGTTTGAACACGGCACCCATTCCATGTAACATCATCTTAGTCCACAACAACTAGGATGTGCTAGACAAGAGCATTGTATGTGACCAAAATTTCAGGGGAAATTCAGGTAGACATATTTCCTGAGCTGTAGTACAGCCTGTAGTACTGTGGTTCTCATCTCTGCTACACTTATGCTGCTTCATGGGAGATACTGTGTGATGAACGGGCCAAGGAGAATTAACTCTCATGCTCACATGCTACATGTAGCCTCACCAGCTAAGAGGTAAAACCAGAGGTAGAAAAACTGGCTTAAAATCAATACATTAAAACATTTCCCTATTCATAAAGCATAATAAGCACATTGAACAGAATATTACTCCCATAAATGTTAATGGCTCAAAATGATTTGCAGTATCATCACTGCAAATTGCCCACCACAAGTGTTGAATACTCAGAACAAGCTGGCTCTCCCTGCTCATTCAGTTTACTTTTCAATCCCAATGAGACAAACATAAGCAACTGGAGAGAGACAAAAAAATAATGTTGTCAAATTTAAAATGCTTCCAACATAATACTACTTCTGTTTCAAGAAAAACAAAGCATGCACAGGGCTATCATGGAAGGGCCCCCGATACAACAGAAACAAATTTATTTCAAATTTTGAAAAGGAACTTAAAATGTCAACCTATTGCACAATTGTCCAGCTCTGCTTGACACAGCATTATTTTGTCTACACAACACACCAAAAGTTTTGAAGACTGTTTCACAGCTGTGCAGCATTATTTAGAGTCAAGTATCCGCAGCACTGAAAGACAGGCCAGTAGATTTAAATAGCAGATACCCAGCCCTGAAGTGAATAAATCTTAGGAGACAACGGCTGTAACCTGTGCCAGTATCCTTACACCTCTGCTGATGCCTTAAGATTCTGACCTTTGTGTTTTTCAAATCCTCTACTGCTTAGAGTGCAACTCTGAAGTTTCTTGCAGCCTGTAGTTTCTGCTCTCAGGCTTGGTAGACATAACAAAGCCTCTCCAGGCCTGCACTCCAAGGACACCCAGGCTGTCCTAGGCAAAAAGTATAATCCAAACAGCCACTAAGGAGGGGGGGGGAGGGAAGGGGCAAATGGAGAGGAAATGACATCATTAGGATAACCTATAAAAGTGTAAAGAACTTGTGTCCCAGGGTCCATCTTGGGATCCATTTTGGCAATAGCCTGAGTCTCAGGAGGTTCCTGGAAGGCCTTTCAATAAATACCTATTTTATTCTTTTTCTCCAATCCAGTCTCTGTTTCTAGGAGGCCTGAAAAGGCATCACTGCTACTACTGCAGTTGCACCAATGTCAGTGACTGGGAGAACATTTGGAAAAAAAAAACCCCGCTAACTTATGTACAGCATCCACAAAAAAAGTGTAGAATCATTCCCTTGGCTCTTTTTTTCCTGCTGGACAGACTCTGAGGATAAACAGATGTCTCTTGAAACACTTCCTGTTGGCAAGAGACAGCAGCCTTAAATTCCTTTAGGACAATGACACATTCCAGTGTAAATATTCATTGTGACTTATGGGGAAATTAACCATGCAGCTCTGATTAGCAACAACAGAGACACGAATAGCCAGTATCTACAACTCAAAATGGATATTAAATATACACCATTGTTTCTTGCAGTCCCTTTATTTTAACAGAAAATTAATACATCTTAAAAATTGCCAAAAGGAGAAAATACTTCCCAGTGTCTTGCATTCTGTTCAGCTAAACACTAAGTGTTTAAGTCTTGTGATATCCATAGGAATTGCTACATTTATATACAGATGATAATCTGACATATGTTAACATCAAAAGAAAAAAAACCACTGAGTTTGGAAGGCTAGGCAGTCTTTCAGTTGTAAAACTCATTCCTGGTGCTATCAAGATTTTTTTTTATGTAAGAGTCTTCAAAGTAACGTATATGATCATAGTAGGATATTAAAATAAGATACAAAAAGTAGAACATTATAACAAGTTGATAAGAGAATAAGATAATGAAATAATGTTTAACCAACCTGAAAGCCTTCTACAATATGACTAGCTCAGTAGATGCAGGAAGAGCAGTGGATTTTGTTTCTTGACTTTTGCAAGGTTTCTGACACTATATCCTTATAGACAAACTGAAGAGGGGCTAGATAAAATGGCAGTGGTGTAGGCTGAAACCTGGCTGAACTGCCTGGCTCACATAGTTGTGACCAGTGCATGAAAACCCAGTGGAGGCCAGTCCCTGATGCCGTACCCTCAGAGGTCAGCATTTGCATCAGTACTGTCTAAAACCTCCATGAATGACCTAGATGACAGGACAGAATGCACCCTCAGAAAGTTTGCAGATGAGAAAGTGGCAGGACCAGTTGACACATGGGACCACAATGCTGCCATTCAGAGGTACCTTGACATGCTGAAGAAGAATGGCATAAAGTTCAACACATGCTATGCTCACTGTGGAGCTCCCCAGTAGGGATGGGGGATGGAAGGAACTGACACCAGCAGACGAGACCGAATCCAGAAATTGGCCACAGAGATGGTCACAGGACTGGAGCACTTGATATCCAAGGAAAAGCTGAGAGATCTGGGTGGGACTTAGCCTAGAGGAGGCTCCCAGGAGATCTTATCCGTGTATATAAATATACAATAGAAGAAAGTAAAGATGACAGATCCAGGTTCTGTAGCATTCAGTGAAAGGACAAAACAGCTGGCACAAATTTAAATACTGTATGTTCCATTTAGCCACTTAAAAAAAAAGAAAAATCACCTTTTCACTGTAAGATTGATTAAACTCTACAAAAGGCTACAAAACTCTACAAAAGACATTTTGAACTCTTCATCCTTGGAGTTCTGCTTAACATGACTGGGCATGATCCTGAGCAGCCTGCTGTAGTTGACCATGGTTTGAGCTGGCATGTCCTTTCCAACCTCAACTAGTTTGGGTTTCTATGAAATATTCAGTAGGTATGTATCATAAAGATGACTCTTTGTACTATGATACCCAATACAGGGTCCAGCCATGAATGCAAGTTGAATGTTAACGTGTATATGTTAGGGGCAGGGGAGGGGAAATGGGGAAAAAAATAGAAGTCTCTCTCTTCAAAACATTGCTCAGTTTCTCTTAAAAAAATTATACATTTAATAAATCCCTTCTCTGCTCTGATAGCCTCACAGGATCATGGACAGGCAACATATATTTCTTCAGCATCCTTTAGGGTATGAAGACATACACTTTAGCCTTCAGTCTATTAACAATTTCTGCATTCCCCAGACAGTTGGGAAATCACTTTGCATATTCTAGAAAGGTAGCCTGCTGCATCAAAAAGCAGCCCATTCTCACCATATGCCTACCTGTATGTAATGCCTCCTAGACAAGAACTTACTTCTATATAACAGTAACGAAGATGCGTGTGAATTAACATACATAGTCTCAGTCATTTTATGTGCCATCATTAATTCTTTTGGTAGGCAAACAGAAGAAAAGTACATAAGCATGAAAACAAAGCAGGCCAGAAGTTGGGCTTCGCATATCAGTGAAAAAGAAAGGGAATAGTAGCGAACGCAGAACCCAGACATGCTGGATAACAAAAAACAGTCAGAAAAAAGAAGTGAAAGAAACCCATCTCACACAAATTATGCAGAAAGGTCAACATGCATACTGCAAGCCTGGATGTCCCAAAGTGCTGATGTTCTGGGCATTCAAATTCAGCCGGTAGAACTGAGGAACCTCAAAATCCCATGACTAGAGACGGAAGCTGGGAGTGGGGGTGGAAAAATACAAAATAGAAAATCCAACAGGATAAGGGTTGAGCTAGAAATAACCACCTAAAGGCACTGAACAAGAACATAAGATAGGAGAGCTGAGCTCAATGAGAAATGCTGGATTGACATGAGAATGGAAGGAAAATTAACAAAGTGAGCGTTCCAATAACTGAATGGTTCTCAGAAGTCATCTCTGCCCAAAAAGGCAACCATTAAGCGTCATTTTGACACGCTGTTTAAATCCAGAAACCTTGTAGAAAACATTAGCTTCAACCTACTGAAAATTAATTTAAAATGCAGCCCATGTTTTGGCATTTCATATTGACACAGCATGCCCTGTCTCTCTGTTTTACTCTCACATGTGCAACAGAAACACCAACCTTTCAACGATACACCAAAATAACAGATGGCACCGGCAAAAGAAGCCAAAAATGCAGCATGGGACCTTACTCTGACTAGCTCATGGTGTCAAGAGATGGAGTAGTATAAGTACATCATTTACAAAAAAAATATTTTGTTGCATGAGCCAGGAAACTTGATGATTTAATTAGCCACAGGAAGTTCGTGACTAATCCATTGTCCTTTGAGCCTTTACTAGGCTAATCACTATTTCTTTGGATTCTCAAGACACCTTGACTGCCATTCTCCACCCCCACCACTTCTTAATCTTGATGTGCAACAGCCTCCAGGAGGCAGCCAAGAATTGCACCAGTCTCTGTAATAGACTGTTTACCCAGAGCTTCCATTGATAAAATATTCTCAATTGCAAAGGACTGACAATCATGGGGGCAAAATGACAGCTCTGATTTCTAGTCTGCTCAGATGCATCTGTGCTTTGGCTGGAAGAGCTTGCAAAAGAACGTTACTCAAAAGGTAAAAATGCTTTAAATTAAAACGTTATGCTAAAAACAGAATAAGTCCCCTGGATGCATCATTATTTAGCCATTTACACCATATCTAACAAGAAACTGTGTAGATGTCTTGCACATTTCATGGCCTCTCTCTTTTGGCTCCAGTAACAATAGAGGGAAGATGTTTCCACTCAACTGCTGTAGATCATCAACCCACCATTTCTGTGTAGCATTACCTTGGTGCTGTCCCTACTAGAACCACAGAAAAAAATCTCATTGTTTTCACATGACACAACGTACTGACTCAGCACTCCAACTACAACATGCATATTTTCTAAACAGCAACAAAGCATTCAAAAGAATGAATTTAAATTGTGTAGAATATAAAAAGGTAGAAAGGATGAGGGCAAAGGTTCTCAGTGTTGCCAGAGAGCTAAGTTTATTTTGTCAAGCAATCTAAAATGTGAACACTGTCTTAACTCTGATAGTGAAGCTAAGAACAAAAGTTACAGCCATGAAAACACTCCTACACATGAAAAATTTATCTGTATGTTTCAAGAAGTTGAGGAATATTTGACCTTTAGAATTAATGAAATAAGCACAATATTTTCTTTGTACTGTGTTGAAATGAAATTTTCACTGTTTTGAGAACCTCAAACATATTTTGAAATCTACTATTGCTCACTAATAACAGCAAACTGATAACTGAGAGATAGCATTTTTTGATATATAAAGCCCCTGAGAATCAAGGGAACTGGGTTCAGTTCTCCATTTGGCCACACTCTGTAGCCTTGGATCTGGTAAAGTCTCTTAGCACACCTGCACTTCAATTCTTTGTGCTGGAAACCAATACGGTGTTTTACTTTGCTGCCTGTGTCAAAGAGTGGGACATCCATTGACAACACTGTCATTTTTAGACCTAGATGAGTCAAGTATGTATTTAGATAAAAGACTGAAAAGTTTTGACTACATGAATATAATTTATCTAAGATATTTACACTGGGACTTAATTTACTCCCAGATTTTGCATTTCTTAATTAGCAATATTTATTCCATTGAATTCTACAGGCAGAAATGGTCAGATAAAATTTCCCATGTAATTCACTGCAGAAGTTCTTTCAGTACTCATAGTTCTTAAACTGTATTCTCCTCTAGTCACTCTTTTTACATTTCTAATCCAGAAGCCATATACAGAATGCTAAAGCAAATGTTTAATTAGCAAATAAACAATGAGGAAATGACAAAGATCTGCATGTATAGATCACAAATACAGTGAGATGAATCCACATCAAGTTAGTCAGTACAATTAATTTTCACTGTTTCCCACTGTCTGGATGATGGTCACCACTGAGATAATCTGTTTCTATGCTATAAATACCGTTCACCTGCACCCCAGCTCCTCATTAACGGAACAATACTGATAAATTGGAGAGACATCAAATATGAGCTACAGAAATGATTAAGAGACTAGAGGGACTGATTTATAAGGAAATATTAAGACTTCAAAAAATGTAACTTGGTTTACTGAAGATTAAGGGGACACACCCACACACAAACATGATTAGGATCTACAAGCATCTGATGGGTATAAACATCAAGAGGCAGAAGAATTATTTACTTTGGTTAAAGACAGAGTAACAAGGAGGGACCACTTAGTCCTAGCATTAGGGAGAAGCTTTCAGAGTGAGAACTGACTGGCTGCTGGAAGGCCATGGTAGGTGTAACTTGTTGACTCACACAGCAAGGAGGAAGCTGGGCTCAGAGAAAACTCCATAGCACAGCAGCATATACAGCACTACCCTCAGTCTGTTCTGGTCTATACTAGGCAAGCTCAAACACTCAACATGGGCACTCAAAGCCACTGTTATAAGAATGCTTTATTTTTTGCCCAGTCACTCCTACATTATTCCCCTGTGAGCTACCCACAGAGAAGTAAGCTTCATCATGTGTGGTGTTCAGAAACAGATTGGACAAGCATTAGAAGCTGTACTACAGGGGACTGGCCTCAGGGGACAGATTAGATGACCTCATGCAAATTTTTTTTCTTCTAATTTATGCAGTCTGATGAATACTCATCTCTTATAGAAGGTTCATCAATGGTGCAATGATTGCAATAATCATGATTTGATACAACAGTTTTCTTCCAAATTAGATGGATAATACAATCTTTGTCTCATTCCTGCCTTCTTCCTCCCAACTCTAATTAACTTCTCCGTGCAGTGGCTCAGGAATGCATGTAATCCCTCCTGGAAGGGTTTTTCCCTAATCCTCCATGACAGGACTCACAGCATGCTGATATGGACTCCAAAGACAGATGATTCGGTGCAACTAGAGAAGCACACAGCAGACTTGCTGCAAAATCCTACCATATAGTGCTCTGCAGTGATGATGAATTTGAGGCTCACCATTTTTTGTTTGGATTTCTTCTTTGGATGTGGGGGGTGAGGGTTTGTTTTTTACATTAGCATATAATTGACTTCTGAGTTCACAAAAGAAAGAGGCCAGCAACTGTCCAATTGTGTGGGATTGACATCAGGCAGGTGGAGAACATTAAAGGCACAAACTTTATGTTTTCAAAGTCAATAACTGAACTGCCATCCTGTCTTCACTGAACACTTGAGCCATGTGAGGAATCCCAGTGACCCCAGCCACAGGAACAAGGCTTTCAGAAAAGCTGTAGCAGCAGCATGAAACAGCATAGAAACTAATCTGAACTCCAGTCTGGATGCTAACAGCTAAACTCACTCAAAATTTTTTCCTTCAATGATTTTGAGTGAAAGGAAACCAATCAAGTTAAAAATAATCTAAAAGACTCATATTAGAATACCACAAAAGGCTGATAAAGAAAAACAATTAAGTTAGAGTGGAAATAAACTACTTTCAGGCTAAAAGAGAGTGTCACAGGTGAACCACAGAACAACAACAACAACAAAAATCTAAATTGAAAGTGACCCTGAAGATTATCAAGAGACAGTTTTAAAGCACTATGATAAAGTAGGTGGAAGAGAGATTTGAAGATGACTCTTAATGTAAATGTATGAAAAGTTGCATTTTAAATGTTAACTAAAAACAAACCACAATTTTTCATGAAAAACAAATTAAACCAAAAAGTTCCCAAATAAACTGGGAGTAAGAGATTAGTAGGACAGAGCCTGATGAACCTTGAACACTAAACTGGGTATCAAAGAATATCAGCAATAAATTAAGACTGTAGGTGAACAAATAAAAATTCCACCATCCAGCAAGTTTCAAGAATCCAAAAAACATTTGTTATAAGTGACAACGGGAATTGTACAGCATACTGAAACAAGTGCTGTTGAAAAAAAAAAAAAAAAGTCAAAAATAAGAGAGGATACTTCCAATAGTTTATTCAGATTCTTGACTAAACAGTGAGAAGCCCTAGTTCTATTAACATTGTGCTCTAGAATAATAATGGATTGGAGGTGTTTTGAATGTTGGTCTGGAAATGGGTAGGTTGTCAGGTTTTAGACAGTTCTCCAGAAGTTCCATATGAGCCAGATCAGAACTGTTCTGTCACTATTTAAATAAGAACCATATGAAAATTTAATCTGAAGTTTTGAATATTCAAATTATGCCACATTTAGCAGTGCTGTCATCCTTACCTGTAACCTCTTAGAAATGCCACTCCTAGAAATTATTAAAGCAAAGAGGAATGTGTAGAAACATGCTTTCAAATTGAAAGGACTCTAAATGAATTATCTCAGGAAAATCACTTGACTCCCTTTTCCTCAAGAAAGAACTGGATGAAGAGTAAAATGGCTAAATATACAGACCACACCAAGCCAAATTCCCTGACATCAGAGCTAGACATCATGACTGATTGCATTCAACAATTCAAGGAATCCAGAATTTGGAATTCCTTCACAGTGACTCTCACCACGTCTGAAATATGATGGCAGCTTCCTGTGACGTACTGAAAGGATTCAGTGTAGAAGGCAGACAGAGAGATAAGAGGGTTCAAGGTGCAAAAGAAAGCTGTGATTTAACCTGACTGGCTTTGGTTTGGTATAAAAGGAGAACTATTCTACTACAGAATTTCACATTGGAATTAATAGTTGGTCATTAGGCTATTTAACAAAGCAATTTTGATCCATTATATAGATTTAGAAAAGAGAGTCAAGGTATCTATGGAAAACAATGTTGACCTGCTACAGATAAATATACTATCCATATATGAAAATAGCTGCCAATGACATCAGTCAGTCATTCTAATTTATGCTCTGCTGCTGTCTGTTGGAAAAGCAAAATTTCTCCAGAAGATGATGCTGAGCTCTGCCGTGATTGGTTCAAAGGAGGGTCTTACTTCCAGCACCAAAAGAACACAATTTGAGTTTCACTTATGAAGAGGATATGTATTCTGTGACCATAATAACATTTTTTTACATTTCTATTTGCCAAGCTCTACATACCTTCTACTCTATCTAGAGAAAAAAAAAAGTAAAAGGAAAATTACTGAAGTAAACATATCAGCTTCACATGTTTTAGCAAGAAAAATAGTGAAACCACTACAGACTTAATATAGACAAACATGAAGCGTGTAGCAAAACAAATTGATTCCACTGAATTTCCAAAACCAGTTTTTCTTCAATATTACAGACAAATACAAAAATAACCCTAAATAAGATACATCGTACTAGAATAGTCAAAAATACTCAGATTTAATAAGAATTCATTATAATTAGCCAGCAAAACAATAAACAATAAAGCATATACATGCAGGAGAAGTTCTGAGTGATAGAACTGGCATAAGAAAATGAAAGGGAGTAGAATGCTTCACATGAGACTAGGCAATAGTAACTATATCCTGTGCAGCAACCAAAATTCTTTTTAAAACACACCTAAATCTCCACCCAAAACCCCTCTCTTGGAGGATGACAAGTCAGAGAAAGAAATTGAACTGTCAGGCAATTTAAGACTGCAAGTTATGATTATCCTATTCAACTTAATACCCAAAATTAAGGTGTGTAAAAAAAATTAAGGCGTGTAAAATTGAATTCCCTTTCAAAAGGGCCACCGCAACAACATAAATGTATGATTTCATAGTCAGATAAAGATATAATAGCCATCTCATAGACAGGGAAAAACCCAGTGACTCCCAGATTTGCAGTAGGTGAAGCTTAGATTAGAATCCACCCCTTCAGTATGTTGGCTGTTCAGGCATAAATCTATTTGAATTGAAAAATATTTATCTTCAGGAAACCACAGAGCAGACCTTAGAACTACGGATGTATTTTTAAATCTCTGTGCAGAATATGAGCAACATTGCTTCCTTTCATGATCTGCCATGTCAGTCTCCTCTGCAGAGTTACTGTAAAAACACTGATGTGAGGTTCCATAGTTCACCTCTTTCAGTAATTTCAGATCAAATATAATGAATTTATAAAAAGAGGAAAAATACTTTTTCTCCTAGCCACCAACTCTGAAAGCTCATCCTAAGCTGAGTTTGCTCCTCCAAGCCCCTAACCCCTCCTAATTACTAATAATTACAAATTAAGGTCCCACTGAACAAGCCAGGCCTCTAAGGTAAAACTCCAGTACATTCCCATTGTCCCCTCTGGGCTTACACAGGTGACAAAGATCCCCAACAGTTCGGAACACAGTGCACTATTCAGCACAGGCACACGAGGAACTCAGTCTAGCTACCATCTCCTCTCCACCCCATTAGCTTGTATTCCAAAATACTTCAATGAAGGCTACTAAGAAACAATTGCTTTACTTTCCAGTTGGAAGAGAAAACCAGACTAAGTTTCCCAAGAGCTGTTGGTGTATTTTGATGACACTGAAATTGAGTAAAGAATGGTTTACTGAGTTTTCAGATGAGAGAGAAGGATATTTTTTGCTGCTAGAAAATTGCACATTCCTACATGAATCCAGATGAAGCAATATTTCTGCACCTATCTTCATTTATTTTTGTGGTTCATGAACTGTCCTAAGACAAAATTTTCCTGAGAAGTACAATTTATAACAAACAAGGAACTTCTCCTTGAAGGAGAAGGAAATCTAGGTGGGGGCAGGGGAATCCTCCCCTAATTTTAAATAAAAGGTCGTCCAGCAACAATGCTGTTGAGGGCAGTACATTATGAATACTACTTGACTTACAACTTCTGTTACAAGACAAAAAGTTATGAATCAGATGATGAGCTGCAGGGTACAAAAATCTGAAAGTGATTGCTTAGTTTGACACAGTTCTGCCGTATCTTAAAACATGTTGAATTCCCTGGGTTCCTGTAGAAGAAAGCCCTTAAAGGATTAGGAAGTAATGTCAGAGACAAGGCTATTTGCTCAAATTTATTTTCTTTTTAACTTATTTAGCCATTCAGGTTTGACATCTCAAAAAATAAGTTGTTACTCCTGTCAATATGATAAATGAGAACAAAAATATGAGAGCATGAAAAATTAGTATGAAAGTAGATAGCTTGTATAACATGGGCTTTATCAGTAGTGAGAAAAAATTTTCATGAATCAGAAGTTACTTAAAAAGTCTCCTGGTAGCCCTATGAGTTTATAATCCTCTTCAGTTGGGCAATTTATTTATAAGAAGAGACAGAGGGCCTTGTCTTATAGCTCTGTCAGATTAGATCCATCTTATGGCTTCTCAGTAGTGATATTACAGCTAACATTGATGAGGGAATGAAATACTTTCAAATATCAAAAAGACCTTCAGCCAAACAGGCCTTTACTTGCACGATATAAACATGAACAGTTGAGCAATGGAGCATACAGTGTAATTTGTGGCAATGGGAATGACACAGAACCAGAGACAGAAACTTCAATGAGAAACTTCAAATAAAAAAGGAAGAGGTGGCATTCTAGTTTATGAGTGTAAGTATTTCTCAACAGCCAAACATTGTTGTTTCTTATCCAAATATCTGGAAATGAGATACAGCAATCAAGTGCTAAGCACAGATTCCCTGGACTAATTATGCCAGACAATCTGACATCCAACTAAACTACGAATTTCACTGCAACAGGGGCTGCTACAGAATTTAACAATACAACCTGCTGTTCTTTCACAGACACTAATGTAGGTCTCTATTTAAGGCAGTATTTAAGTTGTGTAGACAATTGTGTGTCATTACACAAGATAGTTTAGTAAGATATTCATTACTAGTGGGTCATCATTCACTTTATCAAGGCAAGAAGCCAATATTTCTCCATGTTCCTAGGAGGCTGATATTTTCTTTCATTAAACAATACATGCTGGTGCAAAGCTGTAAAATAAATGGTTCCTGACCTAACTCTACAGGACAAGGTAACACAAACAAACTTTGGTATTCTTGCCAACCATAAATATTTTTATTCTTGGGGTTGACTTTGTACAGAATGCTGGTCCTATAATAAATTCAACTTCAGGACATGACTTTTTGAATGAAACCCAAACCTACTGTTTGCATTGGAAGAGTCTAATTAAACCAGTCATCTAAATGGATATGATTCAGAACTGAAACCCAGAAAAAACATTACTCTTAGTTAAAAGCCATGTCATCATTGGGAGTTCCAACCAAATCAACCAAAAACTAGTTGAAAGAAAGATGACTTATACTATCCAGTGAACTGAAAAGTATCAAAATAATCAGCTACACCATAATGACAGGAACACTGACATTGGTTTCTGTGATCTAGAGGAACATCCATCAGTTCACGTGCAGGTAAACCAAAAGTTCTGGCAAGTGTCACTAGCATTATTTTTGCAACAGCTATTAAAAAATGTTCTCTCACATAGAGAATCAAACCAGTCACCTACTGAATGGTCTACTTGACTTCAGTGGAAACCAGGCTTAAGCAAAGACTGTGGGAAGAAACCACACCATGTTACAGTGAAGATAATGAGCAGAGAAAATAAATGAAAATTTCAAACGCTGGCAGAGGATTTCCAAAATAATAGAAGGAATTGGAGGTTGGATGTGCAAGTCCCATGTACTGATTTTGAAATGTTATCCCTTAAGGAAAAAGCAATGACATAGACAGGGCTCCAAACATGACACATGTTGATTCTGGAGAAACTCAGGAACTCACAATGCACAATAGATGGAAAAGTAACTTTTGATTTGACAAATTTTGTGTTTTCCAAGGTGCCAAATTCCTGACTAACTCATCAGAAAACATGAGAAATCACTAGCAGAACCTGGTACTATTTTTATATTATATCCTTCTTCACACACCTTTTACATGTATTTGGAGTTTTAAACATTAACATGGCTCCTCTAGGACCCTTAAAAACTGGCAAGAATTTCTCAAACATTAAAAAAGTGGGGAATCGGTAATGCAAAAGATTCCTCACCTGTTTTCCACATCAGGTCTTCTAAATTCTCAAAGACACTTAACTGATTGTTTCCAAGCTGAATAAAGTAGAATCCACTCTCAAATAAATGGAAGGAATTTTCAGTATTAATTGTAGGAGCCAGAAGAACTGTTCACTACCTAAAACCTGCAGTTGCATCAATTACTAACAGTAACTGTCCTTTATCAAATTCTGTTCTGCTTATGGTTTACAAAGTAATTTGAACTCTGATGTATCAGAAATTTAAGTTACTTCAGTTATTTCAGAAAGACTTTTAAAAAGACTTTAAAAATTGATTAATTTTGGGTTTTAAATCAAGAAGAAAATAATCTTAAATTGACAGTAGGGCTTTTTTTATAGCAAGCAGCATAAAGAAACTCTCAAGGTTGTGCACAAGGAACAAAGTAGAAAGGAGACTTCAATCCAGAGACAAGTTTGCCTGAAGACAGTAACTGACAGGCCTCAGTCTAATGCTGTAATTCTCTGACTTCTTGATTCTTGTCTTGCGAGCAGGGAAACCCATGCTTCTTCCTCTGTTGTGATTTGACCAGTGCCTAAGCAAATCTATCAAATGTGAAACAATCATACTCAAATTATAGCCTGAAAAAGATTATACTTATCTGTCCTAGTGATATATACAACATGACCTAAAGAATATTTAAGATACAAATTTGATGCTGGACAAAAAGCAATTCTTTTCTATATCAGTATACCAAATCAAATTCACTACATTACTGATGGAGATTCATTATCATCTAAGTGGTTTTTCAATGCTTTTCTTGAAATGCATCCATATTCTTGAACATAAAATTCAGCAATTCACAACCAGACCCTGTTAAAAGAAGATTTCGACTAGACAGAAAAACGGCTTTTCAGATGACACATACAATTTTGTCAACAACAAAACCTTCTGAAATACTTATTTCCATGATAGAATATTTAATTTAACTTCTTCAGTTTGTCGGATAGGCTACATTTCATTCTGACTTTTAATTTTGTATTACACTTTATAAAAATATTGGCATATTTAATATTATATGATGCTGAAGTGTTCCAAGATAAAAGCATTCTGACAGCTCTAAAATGAAATGTTCCTGACTTTTCATGCTATTTTACACCCAATGAGAGAAGAAAAAATGTTTTTTTCAAAACATTATTGTTACCCTCAGGAACAGCAAACTTGTTTGTCAGCTAGGTACATCCACAAAGAGTGGCTTCACTACACTAACTTGCTAAATCCTGATCCATGGGCATCCACAGACAAACCAGCACTATCTCCATGCCCTAAAGATAAAGTCTAGAATCAGAACTGGAAATGAAATTACATTCTATTTCTACTTCTTTCCAGGGACGGTCTGAAGTATTATCAAGTATTTGGATCATTTAGATCTGTTCTTTGCCTAGAGAGGATTTTAGTCTTGAGCATCTTTCTCCAGAACAAAATTTTTACTAAAAGCATAAGGGAAGAAAGGGACTTGCAGGCAGAACATTTGGCAAGCCAGCAGTTTCAAAGCAGCACATTATAATTTTGTCTCCTGAGGAAATTAAAGGCCTTCTCTATGCTTTTGTTTAAGCCAGCACCCAGTGAGTTCAGTGGATAACAGAAGTGTAGAAACGTATTTCAGGAGCACATTTGAATGAGGTGCTGTGGTACACGTGATGACTATCATTTGTCAAGCAACTGAAATTAGGGAGCACAAGAGGGGGGAAAAAAAGCCACACAAAAAGACCTAGAACTTCTCCCCTTCACTATTTTTTCATAGTCTTGTGAAGCCAAGACTCCTCATAAAGGAAATACTCCAGTAACACACCCTTGTGAGCAGGCTGATAAATGACTGCTTCGGGTGGCTGAACTGCTCAATATCACTAGCATGTTCAATTTCAAAGTCAAGAGAAAAGGAGCTTTTTCAAAAACTGTTACTGAGAAGCTCCTGCCTGGAAATATGCATCTATACATTGTTGCAGACTACTTTCATGAAAAGGAAACAACATTGTCCAGTTGCCAGCTAAAATTTCTTTTATGAAAATAGAAATTCAATTTCAATGCTGCCAACTACAGTATATTGATGGCATTGATGATACCACAAGTTTGATCCACAACTCTGTGAATCACCCTCCTGGGAGCACAGTGGCCCAGGCTGTGTGAGACAGCAAGAGTGCCACTGTCTACTGAAGGAACCCCCTCACACTCAGCTAACCAACCAAGTCGTCTTAAGGACAAAAAACCCTTCCTCCTAAGTGCCACACCACACTTCTCTGTGCAGATGCTGCCCTCCATTATTACACACCTTAGGCAAGGAAGCTTTTAGCAGCTGATTAAGTGGCCACCTTATTGACACAGGACTCTTTAAAAAGCAAAAGGAGGATGCAAAGGATAAAAATCACCTGTCAAATAAAAGCAACTGAAAAGCTACAAGCAACTGAAACAGCTACATTAACCCAAGTACATTATTTTATATGTGCAAGTTCCTTATTTTAAACTCAGCAAATTGCAGCTGCTTCTCCTTAAGGCTCATGGGTCATTACTGATGAACCCAATTCTTTTCCTTTTGCTCCAAATTCTGTCATGCACAGGGCAAGCATTTTCCCCAACCCACTTTGTACCATGTGACTGCTTAGGTGCTTAGACAAGCAGCACATTACACATCAATGACATTACCACAAGCCAACAACTGAGGTGCAGTCAACAGCTTCTTTTTTTATTGTTAGGACAACATAAAAACCTAGCCCGTTGCCGTTCCATGAACTAGCAGGTGATTGAAGGCAAGTGCAAGGTTAAGACCTCCTGAAGAGTTAGAGGAAACTATTCCACATGGTGGCAGCAGTGATCTAAAATAAAATGAAGTGCCATGTTCCAAAACACATTCACATCTGCTTCAAGTTCAACACATACAAATTCTTCCTTTCTTTGATAACCTCCCATACTTTAGTTTCTTTTAAACACCAATAAACTTGATGTCTTTCTGCTCTTTTTTCATGTGATTTTCAACTTTGTTGCAGGACTGGAAACAACTTCCAAGTCCAGTAAAAAGTCAAAGCAGTTTCTTTCTTCAGTGAGGTTGGCATAAATACAAAAAAATAAGCTAAACAATAGTCTGAGAGGAAAATGACTGTCGTCCAGTATATATCCACTGCATTTCTCCATCAAACTTTCATAAGAGTAGTATGGAAAAAATGTCACTTTCTGCAGTGGGTCGACCTTAGTGGTCATCTGGCACCCAGCCAAAGTTGCTGTATCACTACCCCTGTTCAGCTGGACAGAGGAGAGCAAGTGTAACAAAAGGGTCAAGATAAAGAAAAGGAGCAATCACTCAACCATTACTGTCACAAGCAAGACAGACTCAATTTGTCAAATAATTAATTTATTGCCAATCAAATTAGAGTGGGATAATGAAAAGTACAACAACTTAAAAGCACTTTCTCCTCCACCTCCTCCTTCTTCTCAGGTTTAATTTTACTCCCAATTTCTCTACACACACACCTCCACACCCTTCCTCCCAGCAGCACAAGTGAACAGGAATGGGGGTTGCAGTCAGTGCATCACACATCGCCTCTGCTGCTCCTTCCTCCTCATGGGGAGGACCCCTCACACTCTTTCCCTGCTCCAGCATGGGGTTCCTCTCTCTTGAGACAGTCCTCTACAAACTTCTCCAGCGTGAATCCTTCCCACAGGCTGCAGGCCGTGAACTGCTCCAGCATGGGTCCCCTCCACAGAGTGCAGTCCTTCAGGAACAGAGGGGCTCCCTATGGGGTCACAAGTCCTGCCAGCAACCCCTGCTTCAGCAGGGACTCCTCCCCATGGGTCCACAGGCCCTGCCAGAAGCCTGCACCAGCACAGGCTTCCCTCAGGCCACAGCCTCCTTTGGACACATCCAGCTGCTCCAATGTGGGGTCCTCCGCGGGCTGCAGGTGGGTACGTGCTCGGCCGTGGGCATCCACGGGCTGTGGGGGCTGCCTCACCCTGGTCTTCACCTGGGGCTGCAGGGGAATCTCTGCCCCAGTAGCTGGAGCACCTCCTGCCCCTCCTTGTGCACAGACCCTGATGTCTACAAAGTTGTTCCTCTCACATCTCCCCACTCCTCTCACTGGCTGCAACTGCTCCTGCACAGCAATTTTTCCTTCTTCTTAACAACCTTATCCCAGAGGTGCTACCACCATCTCCGATGGGCTCAGCCTTGGCCAGTAGCAGATCCATCTTGGAGCCAGCTGGCACTGGATCCAACAGACACAGAAGAAGCTTATAATACCCTCTCACAGAAGCCAGCCCTGTAGTCCCTGACATGTGCTATCAAAACTTTGCCACACCAACCCAGTACACCTTCTCACAGTGTTCAGTGAGTTCAGTGTTCCAGCAAGAGAAGAGACAGACGTTGAGCCATATCATATGGCTTTTGATGCCAGCTACTGGATGAACAATGTTACAGAAATCTTGTCCCTAGAGCAAATCCTAGATATAAAAATATGCCCAAGGATTCCTTCCTGTCAGCAGGAAAAGTGTGTTATCAAACTCTATCATACAAACAAAACAGCTCCATGATAGAGTACTATGGAGAACTGCTACAGCTAAGCTCCCTTTCAAGATCACTTGGAAGAATAATTCACACAGCTGCAGACTAGTATAGCATCAATTTTAAGTTGGTGGGAGACCTGGGAGGAGTTGTGCTGTTTAGGTTTGTGTTGGGGGGGAGGAGTTTTGAAAGAGGAGAAAAAGACGAATTACTTTGTCTACACACCTGGTGCACAAGTAATCTGCCTTTCTCTTAGTGGTTTCCTCTTTGCTTTACCACAGATTTTTTGAAATTAAGTTGCTATGCTGAAAACTGCATACAGAAACTAAATGTTCCCCCAGCTTCTTTTAATTGCAGGTGAACTAGTTGTAGGAATTTGCTGCCCTAAGCAAACTAGGAAATGAGTGGTGTTCCCAGCTCAGCTGCTTGTGCACCACAGTCAGTGAGCACTACTCTGCCCTAGGAAACCACCTGCTCTGAATGCATTCCAGTGCCATCTGCCCCTTGGATGAGAGAATACACAGCCCTTACAAGAACCTCTGGTGACTTATACCAGAGAGTTGATATCTGTGGTCTCCCAGTCATGAGACAGGACAAGAAAAGGGCAAGCACTTATTAGAGCAGGGAATTATTCATATTTGGCTATCAGAGAAGAAAACCCCCCAAAACTGCTCTCCAGTCTTAAGTAACTTAAAGTAATCAAATTTTCTAAGGAAGGCTTTCCTACACAGACTTGAAGCATGAGAGAAAGGAGGGGGTCAACTGAAGGAAAAGGCACTTAAATCCAGTCAGTTAGCCTAGGCAATTGCATTCTTTTACAGTCATGGCCCTGACACTTCATTTTCCCTTGGGCATCTTCCACCTGCTCTTTGCCCAATTTGCTCCTTGTGTTTTAAACTCACCCAAGTCATCTTGATCCTCTGAAACGCTTTATTAACAAATAACATAACTCAGCTCCCTTGAACTAAAACAGAGCTATTTCCTTTCAAACATACAAGCACCTACAGCTTAGCCTTGCTCTTCAGCTTTTCTGACCTAGTGGCCGATGGCTCCTTTGGGCAAAAGCATAGAGGAGAAGTCATGACATTTAAATGCTAGAAGGTGGGTGCACATGTTCTCAATGTGCCTCTGAAGACCTCTGAACTAAGAGAATCTTCATGTCCTCATGGATCTGCTGCAACAGCTACATTTACTAAGGGATTTCACAAGTGGAACTTTGCCCTAGTTTGTAACACAAGAACATCCCCATTCTAAACTGCAGCCTTTCAATTAAAATTGCCTATGGAAACCCTTTTCTTAAATTTGTTGGGGGTTTTTTTGGTTTTTTTTTTTGGTTTTTTTTTGTTTTTTTGTTTAGAATGTGCAAATTTGCTAAAAAAATCAGTTGCATTGATTGATTCAGGTCTGGGGTGGGGAAGAACAGATCTTTTAAAATTTCGGTAAGTAGTTTAAAGCTCATTTTCCCTTTTCCCTTCATACTGGTGTGTTTGAAAAAGCAAAATCCACTTGTTACCCCCCAATTTATCATCAAAACAAGCCTGACATTAATTGCATTCTGTTATTACAAGCAGAGGTCATATGTGCCTTTATTAATAGAGTTTGCAGCTCTTATTTTTATAGATATTCCATGTGGGCTAAATAACATTAGGAAAGCTAAGGTCAAAGCCCAGTCATTTCAAAGGAGCAAAGGGAAAAATTTACAAGACATCTGGTGAGAACAGTTTATAGGGGGAAGCAAAGCTTTTCTTCTGAGATTACACCAATTGAAGCCTAAATTGGGGAAGAAAACCCAAAGGGAGACACATTCTGCTTGGTAAATCAATACTGCTCAGAAATTCAACAGATTTGATCCTGAATTTCAAATAGATTATATCATCCCACATTCCAGGAAACTTCCCTACAAATGCATCGTTTTGATTTCCATAAAGTACCTTTGGATTTTCTCTCCCTCAAGTTGTTCTCCTCTCTCCCTACAATAAAGTACTCAAATGTCCTGTTCAGGGGTTTGTCACTTCCAAGTCATCACAGTTATTTGTCACCAACCCATACCTACCCTCACAGATATGTCCTCTCAGGTCTGCTGGCATAATTGCTTGTGAAATCATTTCCTTAAACAATTTCAAGCAAAGTTATTTGCCTGGGTCAAACATTTTCTTCTTAGCCAATTGATTTAACCACTGTCCATTCAGCAGACTGGAAAGGGAGCTGATCCAGCTCAGCTGTCAGCCCCACCCTGGGCTCAGAGTGAGTGTTTCTCAGCTGGGTCTATCAGTCCATCTCAAGTGGCCCTACAGCTGAACATGAAACTAAAACTAAGGCAGCACTGAATCATGAGTGCAGCAGAATAAGTGAGATGGGACTGAAAATCCCATAAACCAGCACTGCCACTAAACTTTGTATTGTGTAAACATAACATGGACATACAGAGAGGACTTTTAAGAGCCATTGTGCCTGCCCATATATATTTTCTGAGGTAACACACACAGCTGTGTAAGAGTTTTTGCATATATAGAGTAAGACCTGTGTAAAAAGCTTTTCTCCTGAGCATTCCCTAGGCTATCTGCACCTCAGAAATAAGTTTATGCAATTCTACATCCACCTTGAGCTGCAAGATCACAGTGAAAGAAAGATTATTTTACATCTCTCCCACCTATCCACTCCCTCCCCTCCCAAATGCCAAAAGGTAGCAGTAGATTTCAAGTTGTGTACTAGAGATACCAAGTTCTCAACACTGAGTGAAACAGTCATCAAGAAGCATAAAGTTCCAGTAACTTAAGCTAAATCTGACCTTAATTTAAATTTTTACGCTAGTCAGGAGACAGTTAGTGCTGTTCAGATACTCTCTGCTTGCTTTGCTACCCATTTCCATGCTGACTGCCAAACCCCCATCCCTGTGGGATGCAGTGTGTATGGCTAAGACCCCACTAACTCATACAGAGATGAGCACCAGCACTCAGCCTCTGACCTCTGCATGCTCCACCCCATGAGCTGTAATACTGCAAACACATTAGCAAGGTCCTCTTTTACAGGTTATGTGGCAGGACCAATGGTGGGTATCAGGATGATAAATAAGCCGATTCTGGCAATCCTAAAATATTGGAACAATGAGATAGCAATGAGTGCAGCATATCACAAACTATATAGCCCAGAAAAAAATCACCTAGTCTACAAACAGGAAATTTCAAACTTTGCACTAATTCTCATTACATGAAAAAACACAGCTCTCTGAACCACAGAAAACTATGTACAGTTGCTCAAAAGTCTACACAATAAGTGTCCAATTCTCTACATTTGTTGGAGTGCTGACTGCAGTTATATACATTGGTTGTTTTTAAAAAGGTATTCCACTACTTTGCGTTCTATGAAGGGTAAAACATTAAGGCTCTCTCTGATAAGATGTTTGTCCCGTAGAAAACTTAGAGTTATCCAGCAGTTTCATTACAGTTCCATATTAAAAGATATCATGTCATATGATCATCATCATCTTTTAAGTGACACTATATAGATGGGGAAAGAAAAAAACAAGAACAAATGAAAACAAAATCCAATCTTGTCTATAGGGCACAGAAGGAGAAAGAAAACTAAATGTGTTCTCATTTGCTTACTCCTTTTTGTCTTTCTCCTGTCTATCTTTAAAGCATAGCTGGTCCCTCTTCTCCCTCTCTTATTCAACAATTCCTCTCTAGTTCCAGGGGAGAAATCTGCTGGGAATCCTGCTGAGAGTTCACTTTGGGTGAGGCTAAAAACTGCCTATATTAGTCCTTCTCCATAAATGCAATACCTAGCTTCAACAGTGTTCATACATCAAATCTGCATAATCTGCTTTAATTACCCCATAGCTTCATCTGTCTCCTTCTATTACTCTACCTCCTCTAATAATATTTCCATTGCTGTGGAATATAAGGCTGGGGTTTATGCATCTTCAATAACTTTGCAATTAAGTAGTCTGGCATAATATCTTGCCCCCAAAAAACTGTGTTATTCAACTGGTTTCTTTATAGATGCTAAAGATATGCTGGACAATCCCCTCTTCCTCCTCTCAGTGATTTAATCAACCATTACGAATATAACACATTGCCTAGATTCTTTCCTTTTAGCACCCGTTTCGGCCCTGTCCCCAAATATCTATTTAAAGACTATGACCTATTATTTGCACGGCTTCAAATTAGAGCAAAAACTGTACATGGCCATCTGAAATATCTGTAGCCTGTAGGTTTGCCTCAGGCTAAATCATCTCCTGTACTAGTAGTCAAAACAAGTACCTTCTCATTTATTAAAGATGTGTTGCATTCACATATCTCCAGCAGCTGGTGTGGCTAACTACATAAAAGACAAATTACAGTCAACCATTTCGGATGAGGTTCACATCAGACTTTTAGTTCCCATCTCAAGAAACATGTTAGAAAGAAACATACATTTCGATTTAAAAAAAAAAAAAATATGATGATTATTTAGAAATATCATCTAGAAATCAGGTCCTCAAAAAAACAGGAATAATATAAAGAGGCCCAAGCTCCCAGATCTTTGGAACAGAGATCTCAGTCCAACCATAGGATAAGCAGAACAAGTAGAGTAAGGCCATGATAAAAGCATATCCTTTAGGCTAGTGTCTTTAATTTAGCCATTTGGATTTAAAGTTAACTGTGGATGAGGCAAAGTCCTTTCCACAATGTGCTGGTTTGGCCAAATTTAGAAATAAATACATATGTATAGATATATAATGAGTAGGTAGTATGGTATCCAGCATACGAAAGGACATCGTGCTGCGTTTCAGTGACCCAAGTACTACTGTTCAGCACATCAATATTCCTCAACCTGTTACAATATAGAAATAACTCACCAGATTTGTAGGAAAACAGCTGGAACATGTCCAAGGAGAGGACACCACTGATCATACATCTTTACCATAGTGTCACCTTATGAACTTTAAGGAAGTTACACACAGACCAAAACTCAGGCCCAGGCCTGAACCCAAGAAAGTCCCACAAATTTTTTGTGGAGATGGTGTGCTGGAAGACAACACTGACTGAACACTTAACTGTTTTTTCCCCACTTGGTCCCTTTCAAATTCAGTGGTTTCTAGCTCACACAGAAACAGTATTCTAATATTCACATTGCTGTGACTGGAAGGTAGAAGTATATTTAACTTTTTCCTCAGAATTTATTCCTAATGGCCCCATTTCTGCTCTGGTGCTTCTCATGCCAAGTCTTTAGGAACAGGTGATATTTTCCTTTCTTACCATGCTACCCTTTCTGACAATAGAGCCCTAAATTGCTTTTAGAACCTTCTCCAAAACCCATCAACTTTATAAAGCATGCAAGGACAGAAGCCAACCAGCCCAAAATTGCATAGGTTTGATGAGAAAAATCACTACATAAACAGTCTGCATGGCCTCAGGTAAAAACATTGCAAATGACCTCAAGATGCTCCCAGAGCAGAGCATTTACACCTCCATGTCCTCTTGTTAAAGGGTCTTTTGTGTAAAAAACTGTTAAAGAAACAAATTAAAAATAATTAAAAGAAACAAACCCAACCCAGAAAACCTCCACTGGTAGAGTTTCTGCAACCTTCCTGAGTATTCTATTTCAGCATCCAGCTGTCATTAGCTGAGAAGTTCCCTCAGTATCTCAGCTAAGAACACCATTATTTTGATTTACCTGATCGGGGAACTTAGTAACATGATGCTGGAAAAAGCCTCAAGTTTAATGGCTCAACATTTCAGCTCAACATTCCTAAAATAAGTTGTTCCCTGAAAAAGCTGAAGTGCATATTTATTAGAACAGACACACACTTCGATGGGAAGAAGACCTGCTTGGAGGAGTCAAGGATCTGATCCTTAGTCCTGGGCAGAAGTGTGGGGGGAAATTAAATTCTTTAAGTTAATTCAAGTGTACTTTGCCAACAATAGGATACAGAGACCAATGATATCCCTGCAAGAAGAGTAAAAGGCAAAAGATAAAGCTTGAGAGGAAACTACTTGATAAATTTCAAAGCAGAAAATATTTATCTTCTGTAACAGTGACTTTTCCTCTGTTGTTCAGGATGACTAATGTACTACTGATACTATATTTTATCTGATGGATACAGATTCAGTACAGTGAGAGCTACTCCTTGCAGTACTATTGACAAGGTACCTGCTGATAAACTTCAAGATGGTCTTGTTCTGAAGTTAAGGGTGAACCAGAAATCAGCTTACTCACAAAAAGGCAGCATTTAAAAAATCATGTATGGAAATCTTATGCATAAATTACTTTGTAACAAGATGAAATTTTACCAATATTAAGATGAAATTTTACCAATATTCTTGCTGACACAATCTGGTTCCAAGTCACACAAGTCTGAGTCAGAATTAGAACAACTTTGATATGCCAAGAAACAATAGTTTCATTATATAATTTTCTTAAGCGACATGTATATTTAAAATTAAAGAGGACAGTATTGAGAAGTGGGTTTCTGCAGTTCTTGTCTCTTTTCCAGCTTATACATTTTTCCTTCACTTTTATGGCTAAGAGCCTACACTACAACCTGGATTCATTTCTCAGCTCTGCAGTTTAATTCCTGGGGGGCCTCTGTCAGTCATTTAACCTTTTTAAAGCCAGGGTCTCAATTACTTCTGTATCTGTCAACTCAATTGCTCTGTCTCTGAAGAACAGTGATAGTACTTATCACATCTTGCTTTTGCTTGTCTCGCCAGATAGCAAACTTTTTGAGCAAGAACTGATTCTTAACATGTGTCAATATAGCACATAGCATGCTGAGGTCCTGGCAGTTGGCTAAACCAAACAAAACACCCCAAATTCCTTTCCCTCCTCAATCACAAGAAACTCCAAAATGTTGTTTGACTACTTATTTTAATTTTTGTTCCAGATTAATTTTTTTCCTCCAGTATCTTCCAGCATCATTTTATGTGAAAGGAGGCAGCTGATCTTACAGCAAAACAGAGGGAGGGCTTCATGCATTAACTCCACCCTCCTTGCAGTGCAAACCAGGTTGTTGTGTGTCCAGTGGAGGAAATCCTGCTCAGCAGAAAAGTCATCATCCATATTGCGGAAGAATCAAGCACTGAAATAGCTTTTTAACTGAAGCAAGTTCAGGACCAAGGATTTTAAGTGATTTTAAAATCTGAGTCATCTGCACAAAATGACCTGAGTCATCTGCACAAAAGCAGGACATTTTGTAGGCCCAGTTCAGCAGCAGCAGATACGACAATGCAGAAAGTGATCAAGGTACACCAGAGTTAGAAGATCCTCCACCAATTCACACCCTACCCTTGCTACTGGCCACCGTGACAGAATTACAAAATAACAGCCTGGGGTGCACAACAGGTAAAATGAGATGAGCTAAGTGTCCCTTCTGGCTTTATTTCCCAGCTTAGACAGCAAAGGAAGTAAGATAGTTAATGATATTGAGCCTAACATCAGCTTCTGGCTGCAAAGATACAGAATTTTCTATAGACACTGCTGCTCTCCACCACACAGCAGAATTATAATCACTTGGGCTCGTTGCAGATTGCACCTGACAGCATCTTGATTTAAGGGCTTAGGCATACCTGAGATATTCCACTAAGCACTTACTTAACCAACATTTTCTGAAGACAGCTACACATCTGTTCTACTCAAATCTTCCTAAGAGAGTCTACATTTTTCATTTCTACTTGTTACTCTGCCTTGGACCCTCACAGTTTTTCAAGAGAACAAGCCCTTGTTTTTCAGCACTGTAATCATCTGACTAAGAAAAAGACTTAAAAAGTGAAGTATATAAAATACGACCTCTTTTCCAAGTGACACGCTTGACTCCTTTCATCAAATTCATAGCAAAACAGTTACTTGAGTTTTCAGTGCCATAACTTCAATTTCCAATTGATTGGGCAAATGTACAAAGAGAAAAGGAAGGTGTGAGAAGTCTCCTTAAAACAATTTCCCTAATTTTCATTCAAATACTAGCATTCCAAAAAATGCCACACTATATCCGTGCTAGGAATCACATTCCATTGGTAAGACATGAAATTCTGATCTAGCACAAACAAAAATCTCTTTCCAAAGATCCCATCAAGACATGACCGGAAACACAGACAAAAGCCTGAGGTAGGCACACAAATTCTAAGACTGAGCTAAAATACCTGTTAAATTTTACAATCTAATATTGCAAGGATTCATAAAAATATATAAAAAGTCACCATGTAATTTTGCCAAGATAATTTTCTGTAAACTTCCACTTATTCTTCATGCCAGAGTTCTTGCAGTTATTTTCCTAACATTTTTTTTAACTCATATCAGAAATTAATATGGCTCATCAGAGAAGCTTTGGTGCGATAGTTCTGTGCTAAGATAATACCCCATGTATAATAATTTACATTAAATCTTTTTGCTAAATACATATTGTTCCCATCAGTGAACAAACAGCCTATCCAAACATCCAGATAATTTGTTTTAACAGTATGTTACTGTTCTCGGGTAATGCAACAAAGCAGGCAATCACAGATGAGCGAGCAATATGCCAATAAAATTGAAAGAAATAAATTAGTATCATGGTAACACATGTGTCTTCACAATTAATAAATTCCACTCCATCAGTCTGTGATTTAATTATGCATTATGTATAGGGCTACCATGAATCATTCATGTATTCTGTTAACTAAATGGCTTGATACCAAGCTTATGATGAGAATATTTACATAAGTGTTCGTGAAGAGTAGGATCCTTAATTAATTTTTAGTTCCTAGGGTTTTGTTGGGTTTTTTTTTTTTCTTTTTGAGGGAAAAGGGTCTTTTGAGAGTGTTACCTGGGTTTTTGGAGCAGGAGGGTTGAGTGTTTTGTTCTGGTTTGGGGCTTGTTTCTTTAATAAAAATGATGTACCTTTTCACCAGACAACATCGCTTTCTGTTCACTTCAGATGTAATGAAATGAGTTTTTACTGCAATAGTCCCTAGCTAAATGTGCTAAGCAATTCCTTAATGCAAATCCTAATGATTTTATGAAATCCATCTCTGTCCAGTGTCTGCCAGCAGAACCCTAAATGAGGTTACTCAAAGTCCTGTGTCTCTGGGGTCTCCTCATTCTCCTCACACTCTGTTGCTCCTTTCTGTCAAGAACTATCTCCATCAGGACTTCCCATCCCTTGACAAACTGACAGGGCTGCAGATTAAGATGTAATGTTTCCTAAAGATGAGGAAGGAACATATAACAGGAGCAGAACACCATGTAGGCAGTCAGGACTACACGACTTGTATCTAGAGCAGTGTAAAAGAGTAATACTTAGTTATTCTCGGCCTGGAGGAAATAGTTGGTCCCTTACTTTCAGGCCTAATGAAGGGATTTACTCTTTCACAGTGTCTGCTTTAAAGACTGTTCTACAAGTATTTTGTTTAACTATAGTGAGTTATAGATGAAACACTGATACAATGACACATGACTATTTAGGGTTTGCTACTTGTCACTAAGACCAAAGTTATCTGAAATCATAGCAGACTTCAACAGGATCAGGCATTTTAAGAGACAGGAAAACCTTTCAAAGGCAAAATAAGAGCAGGAGGTCCCCTTCCATCCATCACTTATGGCAGATTTTCCTCTAGTCCTATTACACTAAAACTTGAGAACAATTATGTGAAGACAAAGATGGTCTTGTTCCTGAAGCTATTTAATACAATTCTTCTACTTCTCTTTAACAGCTATTTTATGAATATGGCATGGACAAAGAGTTCAGAGATTTCAGTCATATAATAATAAGTTGGATAGTTCTAGATGTCTTTTCAAAGTTCATCCAGATTCATCCTCTCATTTCCAGTGAATTTTCCTGAATGGCACTAGAAAATGCTGTGACTCCATCACTTCTTGACTGAGGCTGGTAGCCTAAGGAGCTTTGGAACCCTTTCTGTTAAACTCAGCCGTAAAATGCCCTAAGTGACCTTTATTATGTATTTCAACAGGAACTAAGGGGAGAACTTGGCTGCAGTTCAACTTGGATTTGTTGACTTCATTTGTCCAGAAATACTAAAATGTATTACCAAATATATCCTGCCCTAAGCTGCAAAGTAGAAATACAGTTTGCTCTGACCCTCCACTCAGGCAGTTTTATCTGAAACATCCTGTCTTAAAAGAATTCTCCAGGTTCTTATACAACACATTTCATCAGGCCTAAGCAATCTGCAGCATGTTCTAATGCAGAATACTGCCATCTCTAAGGCTCCAGTACTCCTTGCAAAGTAAATACTATCCTGCAAGTCTCCAGTGAAGGGGTAGCAGGAGACCAGACCACCTCCTCCCTCACCACAAGAGTTTTTCTTTCCTGATATCCCTGAAGCTATCTTTCTGTGGAGCCTTCTGGTCCTGCAGGAGGCAGAAGAACAGAACATCCCTCTTCTGTTCTTCCACTGCTGATTTCCTCACTAGGTGCACGGCCAGAAAAAGCTTGGTAGACTTGCCCCAGTTACAGAGTCAGCTAGTAAAGGATGGCTTCAAAACACAGCAGGTACTGCTGAGGCCACTTTGCAGAGTTTCCTGCTTAACACAATAAGCTAAACACTTCAGAAAGGGCATACATGTTGACATCTAGAAAATATACTCTGGCCCATTGCCAGTTTAAGGGCAGTAGGGGGAACCCTATGTGTGATTATTAAAAGTTGCAGTTAGTGTCAGATGACAGTATTAATTTCAGCTGTGTAACTGCTACAAAGAGCCTGGAGGATCAGGAGTAATTTTATATGCTGAGAAATAAGCAATTATTTTGAGAGACGGAGTGAAAGATGTAACTGTTATCAACAGGATACATATTTGGGGATTTCAGGATTATCTAGTTCCTGATTCTAGGAAACCCTAAGGTTAAATCCAGTTTGAGCACTTCAAAGTTTGAAGAATGCAGGCAGCATCTTCTCTTCAACAGCCTGGTCCTTGAGGGAACAAAGCCTGAGTTCTATAGAAGGCACCTGCAGGTATACCTGAAAACACACAAACCACGAGATTCAATGCAGGACTGAGTCAAAGGAACATTTTGACTGTCTAGAAAGGATTAAAAACACAACCTATGTGTTGTGGGGTGAATAACTAGAAGGAGCGAAGTGCTGGACTGATAGCAGGGCTCAGTTTGTGTCAACAGTCATCAGTGCAATGACCAATGGATCATTGCAGTGCCCAAGAACTTGTTAGAGCTAACAAGGAAATCCCACAGTGAGGTTACAGCCACATAAGTTTTGAGGGTTTTTTATAACTTTCAATCTACTTCTCTCTACTTGCAGTATTTACCTGGGATAAATAAATCCATGTTTTCAGCAAACTATTGCTGCTGCTGTCTTTTGAAAGGCTGGTTTGTGGAATCCTTTCCAAAACTATAAGAGGGATCAAATCTATCTGGGCCTGCAGGAGGCAGCATGCCCCTGCCCAACAGAGATGCTGCATGTTCAAGCAGTACCTTATAAAAACAAGAGTGAAAACTGCAGCTTAAGCAGCTCTAAGGACAGACATGGAACTGGAAAAGGCAAAGCTTTCTCATAAAAGAAAGAAACATACACATGCAAACCACTAAGACCAATTTCAGTTGCAGAACATGCAACTCCTTTCAACCAGTTTGTGTTGTGCTGTTAAAAAGGCAAAGCACCCAGCCTTTCTTTACAGGATGCAGCAAAAAGCCTTGCTCAGTTCTAAAGGCAATCAAAGAAAAATCCTGACAGAGCAGAAGAAACAGAATGAACTGGTGTTTGCAAAGGCAACACCTTTCTCCACATTACCATTGCCATCATGGATGTTAACTTGACCTTCTGCTCCATGGTCCACACTCATTCCTGTATAAAGGAGGGGGATAAGGTGGGAGAGCAGTAAATTTAAGAACATGTTCTGCCCATGCCCTCCTTGTTCTCATTTTTCTCTCTCTCTCCATGAACACTTTTCAGTTTTTTTTCAACAAATCTTTTCAGTTTGCTTTAATAGTGCTGCAATTATCATTTATGATTAATCCTACCCACAGTGGAAAGCTGCAATCAGAGTTTCTTGCTGGAGGGCTTGTACTTAGTACAGTGTAAAAATCTGTAATGCATGCTGACATGCAATAAAAGTCTTGGGGGAGGGTATCAAAAATGAGATATCTGGGCAATAGGTAAGGTAAAAAGGGATCAGGATTTCTGTTTCATGAGGATCCATGAAGCTTTATGTGTTTTTTGAACATAGCCATTCCAAGTCCGTATACAAGAGGATCAGATTCTCATCCCCATTTTTAAGCTGTTGATATGTATAGCTTTAGTTATGGGGGGTAATGCATGAGACAAAAGTTTTCGTATGATGAAGTCTCAGCAGTCCCTAAGTTCAAGCACTAGGAAACTGGCAACATCTGGATTACAAAGAAGCTGAAAAGGGAGAAGTTGTCAAAGAGAAAGTGCTCACAAGGCAACACTTAACATACAACTAAAAACTTGCTCCCTCATTATTGAAAAAAAATAAATGGAGTTTGTGCCCAGCAGCTACATCAATTAGGAACACTTTCTTAAAAGGAAGATATAACAGACATTCCACAGAAAATGGTTTATATTACCTACTGTGGAGAATAAAAGTTGCCTACAATGTGCTCATGCTTCGTACTAGATCATTGTACAATTTCCATCCTATCCAAATATTTAAATAAAATATTTTAGTGCACAGATATTTCTAAACAATATTGGCTTTGGACAATTTCTCCACTGTGCACTGAAGCATAGAAATTTTTTTTCTAGACCAGTTGAAAGACGCGGTAGATAAATCCTAGAGAAAATGTCTGTAGTTGTACCAGTTCAGAAGCCTGGGATTTCCAGCTTCCTGGGATGCCTTGAAGCATAAGAGCAATGTGTCTCAGCTTATTAGAGAAGGGAAAATGGAGGAAGAAGCTTGACAGTTTTCTGGCCAGACTCAGCCTATGTGTGTTATGCCAAGTCTGCTCTAGAAAATCACTTTAGTAAAAGGCTTCTTTATGTTTCTGAACTAGTTTGGTTTCATGAAATATTAAAGATCAGCCGTCAAAAGGGAACATGTCAGTATGAACATTCCCATACAGAAACATCCCACACTTAAGTGACATGACATTAATGTCACGTTCTTACCCTATTCCTTTCCCATGACTGCCTGCTGCCTGGGCCTTTAGAGAAGTCATGGCTTGGTTTTGAAGATCTGTTGTTTCCTGAACCTTTGTCTAACACAAGAGAAGGGGAAGTGCAATAGGACAAGTTTTCTAGCAAAAGTAAATTGTTTCAGTTGATGAGAGCTATGAAATCTGAGACACTACAGTTGTACTGTAACATTTTGGGGGACCAAGCAACACACTGCAGATGGTATTTAACTTGCATGTGTTCAAACTAATGTACACTGCAAAACAATTTTAACTTCTCCTGTTTTCTCTTGAGTTGCTAACACAAAGGGAGGCCTTCCAGAAGAATAAAGGCAGAGGAGTCAACCTGAAAAATCACAGTAAAGTTGCCTACTCTCTTCCCACTCAGAAGAGTTACCAAAGCAGACAGCTTCCCTCTTCCTTGGCTCCATCTAGCAAAACTTAGAAACTATCCACACACAAATAGGCAACATGTAAATCAAACTGTCATCTGAAATAGCTCAAGCTCAATCTTCTCTCTGGGAACACAGGGAAGAAATCAAGATAATTGAAAGCAGATCTAGGAAGATGAGCGGAATCAAGGGCTGCATAGGAACTAGAAACATTATTTTTGTCAGTTACAAAGCAGTCTGTGCTCTCTGCCACCACACAAGGCCACATAAAGGGGGCTCAAACAATACCCCTTACTTTCAGTGTCTTTTTCATGCAATGATTGAAAAGCAGTTGCCTAAGATCGGGAGAGGTTCACTAATGAAGTTAATGACAGAATGCAATGATGATTAAACTGATTCTTTTGAAGTAAAGCAAAATGCAAAACTAGAAACAAATTTCCAAGATGCGAATCAATTTGGCATTACAGACTTCTAGTCTATTAAGAAACTAAAATCTGGTAAAAATAATTCAAATTTAGTACATGGGATTTGGCATTTAAAAAGGACAGTTTCCACAGAGCAGATTCATACAAATTACATTATCACACACAGAGGCCAATATCTTCCTCATGATTAGAGGTCACCAGCACCCACTACATCTAGAAGTGGTTGTCAGTTTTATAATTAATTTGTGCTGACAGATCCATTAATTGGAGCAGATCACAGTGCCCAAGCAATGTAGGTCACAATGTTTTAACAATACTAATACAAAGTAGTCCATGTTTCAAATGACCTCATGCCAGAGCCATTTCTTTTGCAAAAAAGGCCTCCACAAAGTAAAATCCTCGCACCTTTCTCCCTTACATGGCAGTCTCTTATCATAAGGAAAGATCAAGCTGAGGGCAGATGTGGGAAAAAGTCATTTACTATGCTAGTAAGTAGTGGAGGCAAACGCTGCACTGTCAGTTGCAATTTAATCTTACAAACTGTTTCATTGGAAATTTTATGTACAGCAATAAGATTTCCCTACTACACCAAAAATAAATCTGTCCATCCAATTACCAGCAAATTATCAACCGTTAACTTCATTAGTGAACGGTAATTTTTTCCTATCCCACAGGGGGAAAGGAAGCTAGGAAAATCCTACCCCTGCCTGACTTGAGTGCAGTTATAGCGAAATTACTTTCAATTCATGACTCTTCATATGCCCAGAGTGAGTTCCCAGGTCACTAGAGTGGAGTGACTTTGAAAGTAACGCAAAATCATGGAAACCTGCAATGGCAAAACAATCTCTGGACAGAGTAACGCTACTGAGTCACACAGACACACAGCTCTCTTCTGGCTGCACTGATGCACCCTATGTCACTCTGCAGAGACATCAGTTCTGCACCAGACACAGCTGGCCTGAGGACACAGCTCCCTGTGATGCGAGGACGTGCTCCAACTCCCAACATACACCTGGGCTGCCCTCAACAGCCCAAAAGGTGAAAGTTTAGTTGGAGCAAGCTGAAAGGTAAAACACTTAGAAATCAAAGCTACAAGTTCTTTATGAACATCTAACCCCTATCTGTTCTGTGGGGACAACAGATATGATTAATTACAGACTAAGTGACCTAAACAATCTTTGCACAAGTTTCCACTCATTCCAGGCACTCCAGTTTTGCATGCTTAAATATCAGTTAAAAGCTGATATTTTGTCATACACAAGAAGCTTTTTGGTCCTACAAAACACAGAGGCATCAGCCTATATATTGGTGATTGCCACCTACTGGCATTTTACATATTAGAGTAAGGTTTACAAATATGCACAAAATGGAAACTAGGCAGCTTCAGGTAATCTTTGCTGAAGCACACAGGGTAAGTATTTTTCTAAATCCTAGCTTTTCTTAAATACTGTGAACAACAAAGAAAGGAATGAAGCTTCACACAGCCACTATCCATGACTAATTTAAAATATTACAAACTCAAAACTTGACTTAAGAAAAATATAGATGCCCTTTTAAGGGTTTTTCTGCCTACCAATTATTATCTTGTTGACAGAAAAGTCCCTCTTCCTGCTTCACTGTATTAGAAATTTGAAACTTTAAAGCTTTAATCTGAGTTGGAGCTCACTTAAAAGATCTGCAACACAAAGAAGTAGAATAAACATCACCTAAGACTTTCAGTAGCACTTCTCACCAGAAGATCAGTTTATCACAAAGAGTACCAGGACAAGTCTCCTCCTGCACCGGCAATACTCACTGAGAAGAACTGGTAATTTCACTTTGCATCTTAAAGGAAACCAGACTCCTCAATCCTGCTCACAAGACACAGAACTGGACACAAGAAAAGGGAATGGTTTACCTGAGGCTACCCAGCAAACCAGAGACATGGCCAGGACAGAATGCAGGTCATCTCTAATCACTCAACCACAGGACATGTTCACACCCAGAATCCAAGCTACCTTCCCAGCAGAAAGACCCCACCAGTGATGGAGCCAGCCTTGTAGGACCTCTGAACTACCTGTTCTCTGCTAGGACAAAATTTGCATGACTGTCGCTACAGTCAGCTTTAAGAAGCCAATAATGGCTTTTCAGGGTTCCAACCTGATCTGTCCTGTGCATTACATTTGTTCAGACAGTTGGTCCCTCCTTTCATTCCACTGCTGCAGAGCTGAATGTCAGCAAGGCAATACATTAAGCTACTAAAAACATAAGGAATGGAATAAGATTATCCAGGTTTTGCAGGTTTTCCAGTAAAACCATGCTTTCTGAACAGTTCCTTTAACCAATGATGGAGGGACAAAATAAGAGTGTATCGAGACTATACCAGGTACATAATTTTGCTATGGCACCAACTAGGAAATATATTCAGAAGTCAGAGAAAACAAAAGCTGAAGTCAAGAGAGTAAGATACACAAGATGAAAACTAATTTTTTTTGAAATTTTCTTTCTTTTAATCAATCAGGACAGTGAGAGTTTTACAAAGTAAGAAGAAAAGGAAATCATCTATATTAAGCCATTCATCAGAAAAACTCCAACAGGGCCTACAGCTTAAGTCCCTACTAGTAGGTTCCTTCTAACATCACTGTTTAGCCTCAGGACCCAATTTCAGGTACTTACACACTTTAACACAAAGTAAAGATTTAGATAGTAACATATGATGCTCATAGCTCCACACCTTTACAGAAACTACAAGGATTTGCAGGTTCGAAACCTAGATCACCTATTAATTCATTTCAAAATAAAGCACAGTGGCAGAGAGCATACTTTAAGATTTGTGCAACCATATATGGTCAGTTCTCCTAGTAGCATTTTGAACTGCTATCAGCTTTACTATATATTCCAGGGTTTTTTATGTCTAATCCTTAATTGTTTCATTGCCTTTTTACCTTAATCATACTTAAGTATTTCATTGCCTTTTTATTTTAATCAATTATTTGCTGGTAGCCAGTAGCAATATTTGACAATTTCTAGGAAAAAGAGATCTTTATTTTTTAATTTTCTTATTTTTAAATGAGTAAAGTAAACCAAGAATCAATACTCCAAAAACATTTTTCATACTTGAAAGAATTCTTTTTAGCAGAAGCCCAGAACTGAGACAATAGTTTCTTAAGACTGCAAAGATAAAAGCCTGAAGTCCTACACAATTAGACAACCACCCTTACAAGCTACCTCAATCAAACTCAAAAAACCCATTTCATTCT
This sequence comes from Lanius collurio, assembly GCA_020086605.1. NCBI lineage: Eukaryota > Metazoa > Chordata > Aves > Passeriformes > Laniidae > Lanius > Lanius collurio. The sequence continues at coordinate 12,029,176 of JACBWW010000010.1, forward strand.
GCCAGAGTAAGAAACTGAAAATATTCTCTCTGTATTTATTTTTCTTCAACTATCTGCCTTCTACCCAAAAGACTAATTTTTTGAGGGGCAACAAGAATGGACAGCAATTCCATGTCAGCCAGTATTTTTCTTCTTTAAACGGTCATCAGACTGTACTCCAAGAAACAGTCTCCAACAGAAAGGTGCCTAAAAAAAATAAGCCACATTACAAATTTCTAAATGCCACCCAGGCTATCTGCTGCTTAATGATGACATTCACAATGCCTGCCAGAAAGAACACAGGGCAGGACCCTTGTCAAGTCACTGGTCTGAAAACAAACTTATCATAGCTAGGATTAAGACATAAGCATTACATTCCAAACCAGACTTCCCAAAGTTAAGAACAATTTCACTCAGGCTTAGCAATAAGTTCACTTCTACTTTGGAAGAAGAAAATAAATTATTATGTATTTGCTCCACTTTTATTATTTTCCTGCCATCTTCTCTGTAATTTCATAAGACTCCCTGCATTATGTAACTATCCAAGCCATTCTTGCTTGTCTCTCTTTTCTCAGCAAATCAGATAGAAACTGATGGATCAAACTTCCAAGGACAAATCCATCTTTGGTACTCAATATTAACCAACATCTTTGAAAAGATTAAAGGCTGAAGCATATGCTTGCACATATTCTATACCAAAAAACTAATGACAGTTGATGTTGTGAGGACAGTTTTCATTAGTTGCTCTCTAAGCAAGAAAGGAGGAACAGACTTCAATAGTACAATCAGCTCACACAAGACTTCTTTGAATAAAAACACAGGAAGGTTATACTCCACAGGCCTCTATATTGAGCCATACACACTCAGGTTAAAATCAGGAGTTAGTCAAGTTGTACAACTCCTATGGAGAGAGAAGTCTGGAAGCCTTCTATGAGAGCCACAGAAGACAGTATTGACTGACTGTCTTAACTGCAACTACTTTGAAGATCTACTAACAGAGGAAAACATGAAGCCAGACACAGTCTCCAATAAAGAGTCTGAGAGACAACAGAATATAACCACTTTAATTAAGTACTATGCAAGTAGCTGAATGACACTGCAGTGCACAATTAACTGTAGAGTCTCACCTATCTCTTTATTACATGTTCAGGCAGGGAGCTCTCACTTTACAGACAATCTTGATAATGGCAAAAGACAAAACCAAATAGAGCATAATGAATGTGCTCCCCGATGATAGTGAGGAAATCACCAGGAAAAAAAATTAAAAGGCCTCAATTTCTTTCAGCTGCTAAGGGATATATGTCACTCCAGACTGGAGATTGGCTTTATGACATTTCTCTTGGTGTAAGCTGCCTGAGTTGGAAACTAAAGGTGTTAGAATCAGATAATCTCATGATCACACTGATGTGAGTGAGGTAGGTATGGCTCAATGTATCACCTGGCTGCATCAGAATAAGGCTTCACAAAAACCAGGCAGGGATACAGCTCCACTTGCATGAGCCCCGGTTGTATCCTGCCAGTGTTACTCGAAGCCCCAGAACAGGGCTTCTGTTCCAAGAGAGAAGGTCAGGCAATCACCTAAACCCTGATAAGCTCCATACTAGACAGCCAATATCATAATCAGAGCAAAACCAAATCTAAACCCAGAAGCAAGCAGTTTCCTCCATCTGCATTACTACTAAATGAAGCAGGAAGGACTTTTACCTACACATGTATCCGTAGGTGTTGCACACCCAAGTAGAATGTGGAAATGTGGATTCCTTTCTCATGATTACTTGTAGGGGTTTTTTTGCTTGGTTGGGTTTGGGGTGGGAAAGAGGGAGGTGGAGGGGTGGAGGAGTTTTAAACCAACGTCTGAATTCCAGAAAGAGGACATGCTGTTGGATGCAAGTCTGTAAAAGCAGAGGAGCCTCTGACAGGCTGGTTTCTTAATCTAAATGATCCCCATTGAAAACTGACAGTCCTTTCAATGAAGAAGCACCTGAGTACTTAATAATAGAGAATTAACAACCTGACAATAGGTAAGGTACTTGCTCAGGCATTAGTAAGGAAACAGAGTGACACCTTACATGAAAAGCTACCTGAATGCCATTTAAACTTGTCAAATTGCAGAAAAATAGAACTTCAAACTGATAAAACCAAGGTTATTCATTATGTGAACTAATGTCTAATTTTCTTAAATTGCATCCATTTTACACAAGTTAAAACAAGAGAGATCTTCTTTCTCCTGTTTGCTGGAGCAAACTACCCAGCACTACCAAGAACTACTATAATGGATTCTCAGATCCTACAACTAGAAGACACCAAGCCAATCACCCTGACCTCCTGTAAAACACAGATCATACTAGTCGTTAAATGAAGTCTCTGGCTTGACTAGAGCATGCTGCCAAGGAAGAGTGAAATTGCCAGCAGCGAAAAATCCATGACAACTCTTAGTAAAACACTCCAGTGTTTAATTAGCCCCATTATTTTCAAACACAGCCCTTTCTTCTAGTCTAAATTCAGTACAGCTGCAACTTCCAGCCAGCAGCAATCACAGTACACTTGTCAGCTAGATAGAACGTTTCTGGTCCTTATATAGGTACTTATAGACTGGTCAAGCCACCTTTAAACTTCTGCTCAATAAGCTAAAGCAGATTGTGCTCTCAGAGCATGTCACTAAAGGACATTTTTTCAGACCTTTTAATCATTCTGACATTGCCTCAGATCCTGCTCCAATTTATCAGCATCCTTCTAGCACCATTGAAATGAGAGCCAGGCACACTATCGCAAAAGCAATTGCACCAGTGACAAAGAAATTACCTCTAGCCTCTCATTTAAAAATCCCTCATTTTCACCCCCAAAAACTTCATTAATCTTTGTAGTTACTTGGGAACTGGTTATTCAGCAGATGCCTCAAGTCCCTCTCCGAGTCTACCCCTTCCCAAAGGGGTCTCCCATTCTGCACCCACAACCTCTTCATTTCCTAGATGCCAAGTTTAACTTTTGGCCCTATTAGGAAGCTCCGCATTTGCTTGCTTACATTTCCATATGTGGTACTACTGTCTTGGAAACCTAATATTACAGAATACCATCTTCCTTGTTGGCACAAGACTTGGGGGAGCATAACTGCAGACTTTAATCACTAATGACCAGGGGGTTTATTCCACATTCACATAATTAAAAAGTATTCAACAACAGATCTAGGAACCAAATGCTGCAGGACCTTACTGGAAATACATTTGCTCAGCAATAATTCCTTGCTAACCATCACGTTTAGAGACCTGTCACAGGTAGCCAGTTGGTAATATCATTAGTGTGTGCCATGCTAATTCTCTATCACTTTTTTCCAAAATGTCCTGTGGTAGCAAGTCAACTGCTTTAGAGATGTCTAGAGAATTTCCTTTAATCAACTAAATTTATCAAAAGAGATATCAAGTTAGTTTGACAGGATCTCTTTTCCATAAACCCAACTTGACTGACATTAATTATATTACTCTTTTTAACTCTTTGCTACTCAAATCCTTTAATCAGTCATTTCATTATTTTGCCAGGGATAAACATCAAGTTGACAGGGCTATAATTACTGGATTTGTCTTGCTTTCTCTTTTTATGCATTGGCACAACATTAGGTTTCTTCCAGGCTTCTGGAACCTCACCACAGATCCAGGAACAAACATCAGTGTCACAGAGAGACAGACATACCATCATTTTAAAAACTGCCTATGGTTGCACAGGGTAAATTGGCTCCTGCACCTACATACCTGTCACAGGATGTGTATCATGGATCTCACTGAAGCACAACTAAGCCAGGAGCAAACACCAAGAAAGAACAGTTAAAATGCTAGATGGCAGGTGCCTCAATCTAGCACACTTTCAAGGACTCAAATTACCATAACAGCATTTCAAGACTCCTTTGAGAGGAAAGCCCTCCTCAGCTGCCTCCTGACCTGTCCATCCAATAGAAGCAGGGAGAGGACCCCTGAAGTGCTACCATTTGCAGGGTTTGATCAGAGACTGGAAATCAGAGCAACTGTGAGAACTGTACACAGGTGAGCACATTCAGGAGAGCGGTAACAACCCATTACCACAAGAAGAGATCCTGTTTGCTGAAGCCTCTAGGCATGGACTCTAATTGAAATCAATGCTGAACTCTCAAAGTCAGGAGATACAGAAGCTTAAAGATGTCAGCCAAATCTAACTCATAATGAAAAAAAGATTAGACAAGTGGAAACCAGGCTATGAAGGGGCTAGAGGGCCTAGATGGAAGTGATAGTTGATGTAAGAGACGGGGACATGTCAAAGAGTAAGAAACATTGCAGAAGGGCAATAAGGCAGTAAAGGAGAAAGAAGCAGTTAACATGGAAAGAATGGTGGAGGAGAAAGATATTAAATCGATGGTACCATCACAAAGCCAGATGTAATTGCTTGAAAGCATGTTTCTACAGTCCCCTCTCAGCCTGCTTCAGTCAGCTTTCACAGCCTTTGCTCAGTGCTGTCAAGCACCATCCCACTGCACAGAGAGGAGCAGGCATTACAGGCTGCAAGAAAAAGAAACAGAGCTTTCAGGGTGGAAACCTGGACCTCCTTACCACTCACTGCAGTCATGTAACTGAAGCTACTCTGCTCTCCTGGGCTGTAACACAACCTGTGTTAACACTGGGCAGAGCCAGAACATTTGGCTCTGATGGAAATGGTAGACAACAAAAGTCTTGTTGGTGGAGGTGCTGTAGGTCAAGCTTCTTATTTGCCTCCTGACAAAAGCAGCATGATGCTGCATTTTTCTGAAGAGGGTAAGTCACTAATCCAAGAAACTTCATAATTTCAAAGAAACACTCTCACCCTTAAAAGCAACCTTGGGCTTTTAAGATAGATTGAAGATGGAGGTTGTGCATTTCCCATCTTATCCCACTGCATTGCCCAAATTAATTTTTGGTAGAAAGAGGCAAAAAGAAGGAATAGCATTTCTGTCTCAGAAATAAAGCAGGATGCTGAGCTGTGAGGCAGTATGGCAAAAAAACAGAAGAGGGGTATGTTTTGAAAGGACATGGATAACTGCAAGGGTGACAACACTGGCAAGCGAATGGTAGCTGTGCCTCACTTTCATGGCAGCAGATGCAAGCCAGAAAAAAAAAAAAAAAAAGAGTATCATCAATTTACTAGGTTTAGTAAAACTTTATTATGCTATGTTCAAAGCATATTTGCCTCCATGTAAAACAATACCAAACTCATTGCAGACCTGGCCAAATTGGCTGGCAACTCAGAAGAGATGGCATAGCTAACAGCAAACAGGCTAAAATGTTGGGACTAAATCAGACTGACAATGTCCCTTTAAGGGAACAAGCATACCCAAATAGGTCTATTTTTAAACCACTTTTGCAGAAGGCTGCTGCCATTTCTGACACTGTTACCAGCAGCCAAGACAGCATCTGCGGCACCAATTTAATGGAGACAGTATAGTGGCAGGATGTTCCTCCACCTCCCTCCCCAGCCGTGTCTCAGGAAAAGAGCAGTAAAGAGATTTTAATGAATTTTGTTCCCCAAAAACTCAAAGCAAAGCAACCAGCATACAGTGCATTCATCAAATGGAACACCATAGCCATGTCTATACACACTCAGCTCTCTGATCTTTCAGGCAGTGGTGTTATTGTTAGTCAGACCACTTGTGGCTCTAGAATATCAAAGAGGGAGAGATGCAGCAATTCTTCAGCATCTATAAGAAATGGGTGAGATTAAATCTACAGCCAGAGCCACAAGGTAGCAGACTTCAACTCCTGGTACAGATTGGTCTCTAGAGGCCCTTTCCTCCTCTCCTCCACCCAAACAAAATTAATTCATTTTTCAGATAAGTCTGTTAGGTGTTAGGGGAAAAAAGAAATCTTTTTATTGTCATGTGAAGAAGCAACACTATTCCTTCCAGAGTAACTTAAAAGATATCACAATTTTTATATGTTCTTTAACTGATTTTTTTTTATGACTTCTGTGGTCATTCCTATACAATATATGGAAACACAAGTCTGATGAGGAGATGTAGCACACCTGGGCAAAGGACCCATTTTAAAATACTTAAAACCATATTAGAGGTGGAAGAAAAAAGCTCACAAATCCTGTAGTATGAAGTATTTTTCAGCTCCCACTAAAGCAACACTAGTGAAGAGTCAATTGATCTAGCTGATTCATGCAGAAGTAAAATCCAAGAGATGCTCCATGCATCAGGAAGGCTGTAGATTTAGATTAGTAAGTTCATCTGACATAGCTCTCAAAACTTGCTCATTTGCAGCCTGTATTTTCACAAAACAGGGAAACAGATGCTAATTAACAGCAGTGCTTTTGAGAGCTGGGTAGTTAGACCCAATATTGGCAACATCCTAAGTTTCCACACTAGGGAATACAGCATTAACTTGGGTCAAGCCATTTCTGCAATTCTTCAGATTTCCTTCACATTGTGGAACGTGATTTAATAGAGGCACAACCTCCCCAACATTTTCCCTTTTGCCATTAACAAACTTCTAACATCCCTGCGGCACCCTCAGCAAGTGTTTTGCAGCAAAGAACTAGCAGAGAGACATTTAAACTGTTTCAGCTGTCTTTCATACAGTTTTAACACCATGTGATCAACAAACACTACAAACTACAGCAATCCACAAACTCTAACTTCATTACCTACTGCAAAACTGAGCAGCTACATGGACTGCAACAGTGCAGCACAGAGTTCATAAAGCATCCTCTTCTAACCTTAAAAAGCATAATTTCCAGAGCAGAAAGTGCTCCCTTATTCATTAACATCAAAATGTCACTAATGGTGCCACTAGACATCAAGCAGCATCCTTTTGAGAATCTGGCACATTCTTCACTCCCAGCTTTCAGATGAGTACAGCATTCGGCTGAATAGCTTTTTCAACAAATGACATGTCACAGCCTTGACACAAAAATACTTGCACCTTGTCAATCATTTACTCACCATCAAGTTCAAATGCTCATCTTCACAGAGATCAATTTGATCTGCACTACAGTCAATGTTAAATATGGACTCACAGAGGAGAAGATGAGTGTAAGTAAAAGTACAAAGTAATTGTGGCAAATCAGAGAAAATACCATGTCATTTGTACATTAAATAGACAACTAGGAACTTTTGTGGCATGTAGACATTCAGGCACATGGAACAACAAAAGCCAAGGGTTAGATGACAAGGATAGAAATGTAAGCAGATATGGATGGTCTCCAATTATAAACTGCTGACCTAGATGTCCCAGCCCAAAGGTTAGCTACTGTTTTAACTGTCAAGGTTGTTATACTGCAACCATCGCTATAATATAACACAGCCAGTCAGGTACTTTATTGCCAGAGAGAAATCCATGTGTCATTTCCAAAACCCCAGCTATTTTTTTGATAGATGTATAAAACAAAGCACTATTGTGTGCAGCAAGTTGCCTATACTAGCCAAGGCATCCTTCACCATGCCATTCAAACCAATTCAGTCTGAACTAAAAAAAAAAACCTGATAAAAATTAAATATAAGCATTTTAGAATTAGTCAGGAAAAATAATAGTAATTACTAACTTTTGTGCTAAATCTCTCTGGGTCTACATCACAAAAATAATTCAAATACCTTAAGATGCCTGTGAGGAAAGAGGACAAGACACCTTAAAACTTAGTCTGGCATTTCAAAAACATGCAAAAGGATTAAATTCAAAAGAGCTGGTTCCTTAATACTTGCACATCACTTCAGAAATAACAATCTAAGGTACCTGGAATGACAAAGTTGTCTCCACTTAATCCAGATGTTAGTGGAATTGATCATGATGCAAGATATAAGCTACAGGAAAGGTCTTTTTCAGTATTATACTCTTCCTGCTTTTCAGAGTAATTTTAGAGTTGTCTTGGCCTCCTTCTTCCCTCCTCCTGCAGTGGTCTTTACATTGAATGGCATAGTATATTAGAATTCTATTTTTAATGGAGAACTACATTTAATAGAGAAGGCCATTTTCTAGCATAGCACCACTTTGACATGATGTTTTCAATCAGCCTGTTCCCAGTCCTCCCAAATCACACAGAGAAGACACTTTAAACATCTGTACATGCCATCTTCCATGGAGATCCTATTGGGCCACTTCATATAGCTAGGACACAACTGAGTTTTTATCAGGCATGTCTCACTCCAGAGTTAAGAAATTGGATATATTACTCCTCTAATTTAGCATTCTGTTGGTTTCCTTTTATCTTAATGCCAAATATCTTAGACAATAACAGATTAAACAAACTGGTCAGTCATCATACATCATCTAAACTGATATACAACAGTTCTAAGGTTAGTGATTCTTATAGATTTTACTATCCCATTGAACAGCTCAATGTGATTAACTCAATTTAATTCAATGCCACTCATTCATTACTTTGAGCTCTTAACTTCCACATGATAGGTCAGCTGGATTTCTATCTCCTCAGTTTTCTTTTTGTCCCTGTGTCATAGATCAGGTTACTCTATATGCTATTTGCAGTCAAAGACCTCAGAGAATCAATTCAAGAGCAGCAAGCTGCAATAAAGCAATCTCTTCATTGAAGAAGGCTTAAAATAATCCCTCTTTGAATATAGGTGCTGCTGCTTTAATAAGAAGCCCTCCAGTGTGGGACATTCCCAAGACCCTAGGCAATGGATAACTGGCAGGATGTACAGCCAGGACACACTGGAAGATTGTCTCCATGTTCAATGACAGCAGATGAAAATCACAGAATCATCAAGGTTGGAAAAGACCTCCAAGATCAAGTCCCTTTGACCAAACACCCCCATGCCAATTAAACCACAGCACAAAGTATCACATCCAGTCATTTCTTGAACACTTCCAGAGATCATGACTCTACCACCACCTTTGGAATTCCATTCCACTGCTTAGCCACCCTTTCAGTGAAAAAAATTCTTCCTGATATCCAAGGAGAACCTCCCCTGGCACAGCTTGAGGCTATGTCCTCACATCCTGTCACTGGTTGCCTGGGAGAAGAGGCCAACCTCTTCTTGATACAACCTCCTTTCAGGTGGTTGTAGACAGTGATAAGATCATCACTGAGCCTTCTCCNTCCCTTTCTAAGCCCTTTTATCTAAGGAGGGCTCTCGGATATGAACACTGGCACAAGGGAGAGAAGGAACATAATAGCAAGTACTGGAGCTCTTAAAGCAATGTATTTTTCTGCTGGTTCTAAATAATTTTATTCCATCTCAGATTTTCATCACATTATCTCAAATGGCAGGAACTGGCCCACCACTCACTTTCATAGCATTGTCATTACTGCAAAGAAGCATCTCTTTTAATGGTGCCAGGGTTATAGCTCCAACTGAAAAAAAAAAAAAAGGGATTGTGGTAAGGTGCCCATTTACCCACTGCTACCTCATTTCATCAGCCATTTATCAACACATTCTTCATTTGGAGAAATAAAATCAATGGTAATTGGAGCTCTTTCAGTGCATTTAACTTCCCTGGCGTGATACAGGTGGTAACACAGCTGAGATCAAACACTTTCATCTTTCCTCCAGAGCCAGCTTGGCTGCAGACTAGCTGCTTCTCAATTAGAGATTGCAATATTTCTGGAAAGGATTATGTGTGCTTTCTACAGCTCAGATTTGCCTTGCTGTTGCTTTTTTTACTTAAAGAACAATCACCTTCTTCTTACTAGATCATTCACCTTTTACCCAAGGTCTGTAAGAAATGAAAAGGCCTGGCTCAAGTTATGTATGAGACATAAATCTATGGAAAACTTTAAGCAGATATGAAGACCGAGATTTTTATAACACCAACTCTGTGTTACAGTTTATAAATCCTGTCACACACTGCAATAAGCATTTCTCTGTTAGTTTCCTGAAAGAGGAGGGTTATTACCGCATTTTGAACAAAGACCGAGGAAGCTTCAGGAGATCTCCTGGTTTGTTGCTAAGACATTTCTGTACCCTGAACATTGTTACTCCACGTTAGGATAACAACAGTTCCCTGGCAACAATTGCCTTGCACAGCAAATTTTACCAAGTTTAATTTCTTCGAATATCGATGAAGACAACAGAAAAGGAGTGCCACCATTCCAGTGCTTTGCAGGAAGAAAGAGGTACTGTAGTAGCTTGTTCCACTTGCAGAATTCTTTTTCCCTTTCTTGGTTTTATATTTAACATGTAACTTAATAGGTAAAATTAACTATCCCAGCTCTAGAAAAATTAGAGATCCTGAAATCAAAAGGTTAGTAATGACTTATGTTTCCATAGCACCACAAATGAGATCTCTGTTATGGCTTGAAAGAATGGCTGATACAGAATCAAAACTGGAAGAGAAGTCATACCAATACAAACCTTTTCTTTTTGAGAGGCCAGAGTATTTTATAATGCAAACCAAGGAACAAGAAGTTCCTATCTTTGGCATAAATTCCCCATTACCACTTTCATAACACTTACTACTTTGTTTGGTTTAATATTATAGTAGAATACTTCAGATCTTTATCTGCATCCATACCTCTCTATATCACCTGCAGGGTCCACAGGATGACAGTATGCCACTTTTAATTCATTTAAGTTTCTGCACATTTTTGTTTGTTAGTATTTGCTTCACTCTTTGCAATTTGTCAGCACTTCACAAGTAATGACTGAAAATAACTTAGATGCCTAGTTTTCAAGTTTAATGCCAAATGACCTGTAGTCTCACTCCTTACACTGAGATCAGTAACATTTGGCTGACAGGTAACATTACAGATTTACACATACAAGTTTTAAAACACTACATACTGGAGACACTTCCCCCCAACCATGCCATCTTCAGGCTAGCTCCTCATCCAACAATGTACACATTGTGTTTTGCACCTTGTGAATGCCTACTATGCATGTAGCTCAATAAATCAGCACTTATAAATCAACCACAGCCTTTGTGTTGCATCCATCTTCCCACTCCCTGCCCTGAAATGCTCTGTCAGCAAAGGCTTGAGCTGTTGGTGCTGCAGGTGCAGGTAGATCAATATTAAACACATGGCAGTTTAGTCTGCAGTGACTAATTCTAGCTCTGCTCCACCAGTCATTCAAGAGTGCTGGTACCTGGCTGAGATTACCAACGCACTCAGCACTGACAAAGCCACCAGTATAACTCTTGTTGAGACCCAGCACAGGTTCTTCCATAAGCACTGATGATATTGGCCATTGACAAATATGTTCCTGAAAGTTGAAGAAGTAAGACCACATTAAAAGACATACCGGATGGCTCAGAATGAACCCTTGTGTTGTGGTTAACAGCTCTTTCACTTGCTGAAACTCACAAACCTCAGCTCTCCTGAGAATGGGCACATCTTGCCACATCCATACTATGTAAAACTATCTGTCAGCTTAATTTTTAATCTTTGCACAGAAGAAAATTGGGTACCCAGAACTCTTACTTCACTACATTTTACTGATATACAATGCAAAGTGGAATCTGATTTTTATACACATTTTAGGTTGCACCTTGCCTGACACTCAAAGAAGTAAAATCATGGAATTGTATAAAAAAGAGGAAAAATGCACACCAGAGACCAGGCTGGAGCAGCACAAATTTGCATAAACTGTTTCCATCTCCAGAAACAATACTGACTCTTAATTCCACCAGCATTTCCTCTTACCATAGACCTAGGAAATTACTTTGCTGCTGAAGTACCACATGATTTTCAGCAGGGTATCATCATAAGCTGATGAAAAGCAAAGAACTGGGATATGACAGAAAAAACCACATTCTCTTTAATCTGCTTGGAAGGGATGTAGAAAAACAACATCAAGGAGGCAGCAGTGTCCCAGCCACCGGTATCACAGGTTAGTATATAGACCCAGAGAAAGGCCGGAGAGCAACAAGTTGTTCCAGGGGTGCAACCACAATCAGAGACCATAACTGATGCTTCAGATGGAGGAAGCTGTCACCAGTTAAAAAACAAAATAAAACAAGACAAAAAAACCCCACATGCACAAAAACAGTGTCCTCATACACTACCTGCCCAGCTCAGCTGTGTGGACAGGCAATAAAAATAATTCATACTGCAAACTTGGCACCTCTGTCAAGGAAGACAGTATGCCTATCATGGAGTGTCACGACATGCTACCGACAAAGCCCTTCACAGCTTTCAATTGACAGGTAAATCAAGCACAGCAAAAATATAACTCCACACTCTAGATAGTACAAAGGAAGCCACAAAGGTAGGAGAATGAAGGAAACAGTCTATAGCTGGAAAATAGCCAGGTACTGGCAATAACCCTGGTTGGGAATACCACTTGTTAATGGCCATTTAAGTCTTTGCCTTAGAAACTCACCTGGAAGGATCTCCACCGGTTAAAATAAAAAGAACAAGTCACCCAATAAATCATCATCCCATCTTTTGCAGCATCCAAGGTTTCTGCATTCAGATGCTCACCTGAGCATCCTCAAGATCTTGCCAATCACAACCTGAGTTCATCTTTCAGAGGTGAGGCACAGGGAGGCTCCAGACTGCCATGACAGACTGTTCCATGCTGTCAGTAGGTACCGTGACTACTCTGTCAGACTGGATCCTTGCTCTGGCCCATGGTGTCATGGTTTAAACTCAGGTAGCAACCAAGCCTCACATAGCCATTCATTCACTCTCCCACCAGCAGGATCAGGGAGAGAATCAAAAGGGTAAAAGTTAGAAAAGCTGTGAATTGAGATACAGTTTAATAGGAAAAGCTATGCATGCAAAGCAAAGCAAGGAATTAATTCACTGCTTCCCATGGGCAGGCAGGTGTGCAGCCATCTCCAGGACAGCAGGGCCCCATCACATTTAATGTGACTTGGGATGAGAAACACCATCACTCCAAACACATCCTCACTTCTCCCAGATCCCACTCGTGGGGAAGTGACTGATCAGCTGCATGGTACTTCATTGCTGGCTGGGCTTAAACCATAACACAAGGGCATATTTTTACAGGTTCCAATATGAAATATGCAGGCTACTGCATTTACATACAGCCTTCACGTTCCAGCTGCTTTAGGAACAAGACAATAGTCCACAGACAATGCCCCTCTGCTCTTTCCTCTTGTTCTTTTGCATACCCTTGAGCTGCTTTGCTTTTAGCCAAATGCCAAAGATACCAGGCTTTCATCCTCCATGGCAGCACTCTACCCCACAGCGAAACACATCAAAGCTGTCAATTCTACACACACATCACCATTTACTGAGAAATTGCCCTGTCCTATCGCCCACCCACCCCTCAACAGATAAGCAACTTCACCACATGTGTCAGTCTTCAGTACGAAATGGAAAAGCCTGCAGCCAAAGCAACAGCTGCCACAGTAGATTTAGCCATTGGTAAAAACAAAAGTGAGGGAGAGAGAAGCCCACTGAAACTCTGTAATCTCTGCTGTTATTTTTATTACAGAAACACCATTGATTGATATCACCACTGATCTACACCATTCCAGATATAGCACCTATACACATTAGGACTCTGGATCAGGGAAAGTCCCAATACAGGAGACATGCAAGAGAACTAGTATTTCTGTTTCTACAACTCATTAATACAGTGACCACATGACTAAGGTCACAAAGGGAAAAGTGGGATTTGTGTCTCCTGTGACACTGATCAGCACCAGACTAGGGAATAAGAGACTATTCACATGCAAGGACTCTAGCAGCCCAAAAGGAGCCTTCAAGAATGAAAGCCTCAAAACTGTCAAAATCAAACTGTCATGCTAGGGCTCCTAAGCTGCTCCCAGGCTCTGAAATGGCTCCATTATCTATGTAGAATAGTGCAGTAGAAGTGAAGCCCGAACACCAGACCCACAGCACACATTCAGACCAGACAATCCAGCAGCAATTTTCCTTCTCCTGAGTTGACTTTTACTAAGCCTTCAGCAGAAAGCTCTACACAAGATCTCAAGCCCCTGGCTGTAGGCAGTGTTTTGGTGGGATGGTTTTTTGTTTGGTCATCTTCCTCCTGTTGGACCACAATTTCTACTCATGGATGATGCAAGGGGGAGACAAAGAAAGAACTAAGAGAAGCTATAAGCCCTTTGTCTATACCATTAGTATCAAAAATGTGGTCCTATATTCCAAGATGCTGCTGAAATTACACAAATTCACAACCCTCTCCGCCTTTCAGGATGCATTTCCCCTGCCCTCCAACCATATCTGTGTTTGTACTACTGTGGCAATTAATGACTCCAACCAGAGGAGGACTCCATGATGCCAAATGCAGCACAGCTACAGTAAAGAAACAGCTCCTGCCTCCAAAAGCAGTCATAGTTAAAAACAAGGTGAAATGAGGGGGATGAACCAAAACCAGAGGACAAGGTAAAAGGATGGAAAAGCTATTATATGAATAGGACTTTTAACTGACTGTCTCTACTCCCCCTCCTGTTTTTCACCAAGCTTAGTTGCCCACAACCAACACATAATAAAGACTAAAACAATGAATTGCAGTTTGAGGCCTTTTTTTGATCCAGAAAAGGGTAGAAATACAACAAAGAGCTACCTTAATGCAGGGAAATTCAGCTGTTCCCATGCTCTTTTAAGCAAGTAATTACAAGTGATTGGGTGATTCTCTAGAGGTGTGTTAGGGGAGGCAGGGATTTAAATGCTGCTCTGAATTTTACAACAGAGGAAGGTACTTATCTACCCTGACCTGGCCCTGCTTTTTATGACTGGCTTATTCCATTCTCAGATGCCTAAAAAGGATGAGAAAGAATGAGAAAGTGTGGGAGTACCCTTCTTTTATCCCTGCCTGAAGCAAAGAGAATTTTTAATTTATAGCATGCCCACTACACACCCCCCTCCACAGCTTGTATCACTCAGAATCCACAGCAGAAGGACATGACATTTCTCCAAATTGCAATATGACCATTCATTTTCAGATACCAGTATTGCTGCTTAGGGTAACTACTGTACACCAGGAAATTATTGGGGGGGGGGGGGTGTGAAGGAAGGAAAAACAGAACAGCCATGTGCCACTAGAGAAGGGAGAAGGGGACACATGTGCTGAGCTCTTTTCCAAGAAGATTATGCTAGAAAACTAAGCAGTGATCTGAAAGGATAACTTCAGATGAATAGACTCATATGCAGCCCATGTACTTAGCCCGTATGCCAACTGCCAATATAGCACAGCTCTGCTATTCATCCCATCTGATTGTAAAAGGGGGGGAGTTGGAAGCTTTGCACTGCCAAAATGCCAGTCACTAGCCAAAAGGTACATTTGGTTGCTTGTCAGTGCAGCAGATGTGAAATGGGCAGCCTTTCCCTTCTCTGACCTCCTCAAGGACAGCAAAAGCAGCTCCAGAAAAGAATGGAGATCAGCAAAACTAACTGATTTTCTGAGAGTTCTGCTTTTTGCCACTATTCCCACATCGTGGGGGTTTTTTCCACCAAAAATTTGTCAAGAAAAAATAATCCCCTTAATATTCATCTCTTGTATAAGAAAATCCAGGGAGCTGAGGACATCCAGATTAAAGAAAAAAGGAGAGAGTTATCAATAGCAGTAAGGAGAGCTTGTGCTGACAAGATTAAGAGGAATGCTGACCAGCATGAGGGAACACACAGGAGGACTAAGACACCACAGAACCATAAACCCATATGAAATTTCTCTGTTTTCTCTTAGAAATACCCTGCTTACTCACTGCCTTTTGAAGCACTAAAACATGTAATGGGGTATCTCGTATCTGGAGGCAATTTTTTAAAAATTCAACACTCCTAAGTACTGGGGAGAGAAGTTGCTGCACCTTGCTGTGCAGCATGGAAGAAAACTACTGTGACATAAATACGGGAGGAGACAGCAGGAGGAGAGGAGTTTCACTTCATGACTCCAGCTGAATCAGTGCTGGGTAGAAATCAGCTGCAAATAGGCCAGCTAGAAATCTGTAGGTAACAATTCTACCCTTAGAAGATATTCCTCTAAATAAAGATATGACAAAAAAAGCAATCCTGCCGCTTAACACAACAATAAATATCTGCCCAATCCTCCCACACTATAAAACAGACAAAAGAAGGAGTTAACCGCAGCAGCTAGGCAGACTCCATGCAAAACAGAGGCAGCAGAGATGTGAGTAGATGTACAGGGAGAGGCTTCACAGAGTTACCATCCTGATGGGGAAAGGATGCTTTGCTTCTTGGTATGCTTTCCACCTTCTAGGAACTCCATCAAAAAACTGACAAGCCAAAGATACTCAGTTTGAGCCTTAAAAAGAGTAAGGTTTTTACATCTGCCTCTTAGGAAGAACTCCTCTGTTACATATAATTCTAAGCAAGCTGATTGGCTAAATCCATGGGTGATTAGCTTTTTAAAAGTTACTCATTTAATTAGCCATAGCATTTTCAAATCGGGAACTGCATTTAAAGCTACTGGTATACTGAAGTTATTAAAAGTAGGGTTTATTTACACAGCCATTCTTAGCAGCATATTGAGTTAATAAAATATAGGTAAATTGTATGTGCTATTAATAAGCTTATTAAATAAGTTAACCCAAACACATTTGTGACTTAATATAGTAATCCATAACCTTCTCAGAGAACCTCTCCTTCCCTGTTCAAGGGAATTTACAGGGACCAAACTCCTATTTTTAAATTCAGGCTATAAGCAGAATATTCAAAGAGGTTAATTTGAACGACCAATGTTTTAACATGTTCTATCCAATCAGAATAATAAAAGCTAACAACATGCTCCACTTAGTCACAACTCCTTTAAAAAAAAAGTTATTCTGTTTACCTTTTACCGCCAGGAAATTAATGGAATTTCGCCTTAGCAATTCTGCAATACAGTAATAAAGATCAGATGGAAACATCTCTATACACAGAACACACTTCCAACTACAAAATCACCACCAACACCTCCAGCTGGAAATACCAGGGGACACTAGGAACCAACTGTCTCAATGAAGAACTAGGTTTCTCAATTACTAGATTGTTTTTGTGTTCTCTCAATTACACATAAATATCTATGAGATTTCCCAAGTATTCCCAAAGTGAATTACCAATATTCTTACTATATTCCATTTCCTAGCCTAGAGAAGATGCAAGGTGATAAGGTGTCACAGTTACAAGCACGCATGCAAGTCAAGGATGAACTAGAAGATGTGTTCCACTGTTCAAAGAGAAAGACAAGCCTTTCTCCCTTAACAGCTGAAGATTCATAACCTTCCATCTCTTCTGCCACTAGTTTCTCTACCTGCCATCTCTACACAGAAGTAGGACAACTCAAAAAACGCTCCAGTTCCTGAGATTGAGTTTCTTATAACAACATTTCAGTAACTAGTGTCTATCCTTTCTTCAAGCTTTCAAAGTCCACAAATGGTTCAGTCATGCACTCCATGCAATATGAGATATTTAAAACTCTGATACCTACATTTGATCTAATTATACAGAGTCAGAAAGCAACAGGCATTTACAGAACACAATTCATCTTCAGACATTTTTGGCTATCTACATTAATATGTGTTGTGCATCCAGAAACATTTGTTTCTCTGTGCCAATCACATACAAAAGTCTAGTCAGATGCTAAAGATATTAAGCTGAACTCCTTAAATTCAGATTTACAGAGCACTTCTTCAGAGACCTACAGTAGGTGAGGCAAGGACACAAACTTAATAATTTCTTGAATGGTGCCAGAAATACACTTGCAAATAATATTTAAAAACCCAATACTAATTTCCCAACTCAACTTACTTGTCAGAGTCACACAGTTTTTCAGCTCACCTCAGAGCCAAAGTCAAGGGTACCGTTTTGCTATCTTGCATACAATTTTTCTTGCACCTCCCATAAACAAATCCAGTCCCCAGTTCTCATTTTCAGGCCCTCCTCTGAGTTTGATCTGATGATCAAACACAGTTCACTGCTTCAGTATCTGTTCTCTTAGTGCAGGCTTGAAAACACCAATAGCCCTTTCTTTACCTAAGATGGTATCTTTTGAACAATTCATTCCTGATCATTCTGCATCAGGTCCAAGATTTTTTTGACCCATCACCTACTGTGTTGCATTAGAATAGACAAAAAGGGAAACAAGTTCCATAGTCTAAATGGCTTTCACAATCTCAAAAGGAAGAGAGGTGATACAGAGATGAAGGAAGGCAAAGCAACCTCAACCATCAACAGTTCTGTTGTACACAATCATAACCAACTTATGATGAAAGTTAACATTTTGTTTCTACAAACATCTAGGAGGAACTGAATAATGCTGATGTTGTGCACTGACTTAGTAGACAAATTCCTTTATAATGGCAGAAAGCAGTGGGAAGAAGCAGGATTTTATCACTTTCATCTTCCTACAATTACCATTTATATTGCTCAGGGTTTGGTTTGTACTGGGGGTACTTTACAATACTTCACTCAGACACTACTGTCCCTTAGGAATGGATTCTGAAAGGATCATTTTCTACCTCCTGGGTTCAAGGCTCTAAAAATGTGTTACACCAAGGAAAAGAGAAGTGAAAGATAACTTGCTGTAGCACTACAGTACCAAACACTGGAAAAGAGCTGCTTAGCCAGAGTTTGATGTGCTTTAGTGAAAAAATGGAAAAATACCAGCAAGGAGTATTCTTAGCCAGAGACTCAGGAGGACCCAACATGTGTATAGTCAAATGTTTTATGTATATTAATCCCTAACAAAAGCTGTTGGCATTGTCCATGTTAAGCCAAAACTTCCAAGGCTTCAGGGAATCCCCAGGCACTCCTGGATTCTCACACTGCATCAGAGACTGTGGTGACAAGAACAGTCCTTCAACGCCTGCACACCTGATAGCTTTGTAGCTTTCTCCTTCAACTCAGTGAAGGAGAAAACACCTTCTAGTGAAAGATTCCCTGCCTCTAGTGAAAGGTTCCCTGTTTGTGGCTAGGGGTTAGAATTAGATGGCCTTTAAGGTCCCTTCCAGCTCAAATCATTCTATGATGACCTTACATGCATGGTCTCAGAAGATATAACTTATTTCAAAGCATCTAGATTGCTCTGTATTTTTCACTGTCTTCACTTCATCAGTCCATTAAGAACACACCAGCTGTCACTTCTGTGCTTTAAGACAGCAAATAAGTCTGATCTAACATAACAGAGACAGGCTTTCAAGCATGGTGAATATTTGGGTCTTCGAGTTTATTTCAGCACCAGAAGACCCACTACTTCTTCTAAGAATGTGCCAGTACAAAAAAAAAAAAAAAAAACATGGAAAAGGTATAGAACTGGAAAGGAACAGTCAGCCTCATATTTACTAGAATTTTTACAGGACATACAACACTTGATCCATTATGCCACCTGCCCCTTTTAAGGCCAGGCTGATTCCACAATAAACACCAAGTCCACATTTCATGCCTTATTTTATGTATACAAAAATTCTGTGAGTACATAAACATCAAAAAGCTAAACAGTCCATGAAAGGGACTGCAACAAGGCTGGAGGAGCTACTAAACTCCATTTGGTCACAGAAATTGTCTCTGCCTTGGAATGAGACAAACAACTTTGATTTTCCAAAAGGCATTTCATCAGGAAGGTGTATGTAATTACCCATGTTCTCCAAAGCATAGAGACAGACGACCAGCTGCATACCTATCCTCCTCCTGGCCTAGCTCCCAAGCACTCTGGCATTTCCCACTGTTGCCTACATGAATGTGACTGAAGACAAAGGCAAACTGCATTAAGGTTTCTGGCAGTTGGGTAGCGCTTCATGTTTTAAGGATCACAGCCTAGGATTCAGTTACAACAGTAACTTTTTACAACATGCTACAAATACTCTGTTAGAAAATGTAACATCTCCAAACTGCTTTGTACTGTGAAATATGTCAGCGGAGCTTTCCCAGCCATGTTAAGTATTCTGCATATCCTTGAAATCCCAAAGTTGGTGGCACCAAATCTGACTAACCTCTCACATACACTTCCTGGACAGGAAACTGAAGGTGGCTAGATTAATTTCTAAATTTCTGTTTGGTTTAGGGGGCTTTTTTGGTTGGTGTTGGGTTTTTGGATTGGCTTTTTTTGGTGGTTGTTTTGGGTTTTTTTGTTGGGGTTGTTGGGTTTTTTTTTAGGCAGGGGGGGAGGGGGTTATTTCAAATAAAAACAGTGTTTACTGTTCTGCATCATTTGCTTCTGTGCTTCTAAAATAGGACATGTAAAAATCCAGAGGCAAATAAGAGCAGCTTCTCTTTAGGGGTATGATGTGACTAAAACTTCAATATACCGTCTCCAAGTTAACTATTACCTCTGAAGCCTCATTCAGAAAATCACTTACCTCTTTTTAAGGAAAGATACTGCCCTTGTTACAGCTTTAATTTAATTGCCCAATTACAGCTGCTCCCATTTTCACAAGAGACTATATTATTTTAAGTATTCATCTGCCTAGCAGAGTCTTTACTGACATCAAGCAGGTACA
Organism: Lanius collurio; assembly: GCA_020086605.1. Taxonomy (NCBI): domain Eukaryota; kingdom Metazoa; phylum Chordata; class Aves; order Passeriformes; family Laniidae; genus Lanius; species Lanius collurio. The sequence goes on from JACBWW010000010.1 coordinate 12,049,473, forward strand.
CTGTAATTCATTTCAGATAAAGCTGAAGGGAGAAAAAAAGTAAAGCTCTCAGGAAAGAACACAGCACAAATGTGTTTCCCCTCTGCGGCAAAATGTAGCAACTTCAAGAACAAAATGGCACCAGAAACCATCTTTAAAAAACACATGAAGATATAGGGAGAAAGAAAACAAAAAAAAGTCCTAAAAGACTAGCAGTTCTACAGCTATATTTGGACTAAGGGACTACCCACAAAAAGAACGCAAGGTGAAAAGGACTATAGAGAACATGAGGTGCAAAGGCAAGAGTGTGAAGTAAATTTTCCCAGATATTTTTTTCAAAGAGTATGGCAAATTCAGGAACAGATTCCATAGCAATTGTGCAATGCAACCCAAAAGAACTAACTCTTGTCCAGGGATATTTACGATGCTTTATACAGGGAGGCTATTATCCCTTGGAATGGACTACAGAAGAATCATTTTGCTACTGCACAGGTCCAAAGCTCTAAAAATCTGTGTTACATTGAGGAGAGTAAAAGTGAAGTATGCAGAAGTGATCAAAAGAGAACATGCGGGTTTTATAGCCTGCAGGGGAAACAACTGATCATATATTCTTCCTATGACAAACAACTGAGAAAGTAATTGAGAGCCTAGGAGAAACCAATGTTGTTACCTCAGCATTATTGATTTTCAGCAGACATCTTAATCTAACACATGACAAAACTTTGGTCATTCCAGTAAGATATAGCTTTCAAGGAAAAATTATATTTATAAAGGTAGTTTATGGTTCAGTTAGAGATTCTTATGAAGTCAAGCTCAGGTTACAAAGGAATAGAAAGAAAAGGACTTCTTAAAAACAAAATAGATAGAAAGTTCGATTAAAAGGTGAAAATACAAGTCAAGTATACTAAAGCAGAAGGATCTTCTGATCTTCAAAACACTAAAAGGAGGTAGTAAAAACATAACTTTAAAATACCATAGTAAGAAAGCCTTATTCTTATCAAAGGGATGAGTGGCACTGAAGATCCACTGTTCACCTGTTAGGCATTCTTCAAAAAATTTCTTGCAAAATTTAACAGAAATATTCCCACGGTTTATAGTATAAGAAACTGGGGTTATTTACATGTAAATATATAAAAAAAATGAACCCATAATAGGATAAGAAGATAAAAGTCCATATAGTCCTTTGTTAACGTTCAAACTCAAATACAGCAGTAAAGATATACAAATCATTAATACTAAAGAGCAAAACCTCATAAAAATACAACAAGCATCTTATAAATATACATAGAGAAAAAAAGTGAGTTCAATGCATGGCAATTACAAAGACTGCATCTTCAATTAAAATTAAGAAGGTAGGAAAAAAAAGGGAGCATTGCACACAATTAAAAAACTTCTTCCTACCTTCCCTCTGTTTCATCCTACAAGCAATCTGCCCTTTACACTCTCAGACACCATTCTCTATACATCCCACTCTCCTGTTTACTGGGAATATCTGAGCCATCCCCCCCACTACGGCTTTTCAGCCTGCGGTGGGTAATGCACCACACATGAAGTTTCAGCTGATTATGTTAATTGGGCTCTCTCTTCAGCAGATGTTTTCTACTTGCTAAAGTCAGTGCTGCCTTCTTCCCAGTTGCATCATATTAGCAAACCATAGCTGATTAACATAGATGGCCCCTTCTCTGTTCTTTCCAACTGACAAGTAGTCTACTAAGAATTCTTGATTTTGAGTCCCAAAGTTAACAGCCAAACACAGTTTTTACATGCTTGTGACAAATCCTTATTTGTGAAATGAAATCTGACCTAGAGCTCTCCAGAAATCAGGCCTAGTGAGATGACCATTCATCATTCTTTAATATGCTTGGGCTAGGCTATCTAATAACAACCCAGTCTTGCACCTCTCCTGCCATCGTGCTGCTGCTGTTGCTTTTGTGCACTCTTGGACAAATGCCTGTAAGGGAAGGAAAAAAGCACTCACTTCCAAAAGTACTCTTTGTTTTTGGTATCCATTCACATGGCTAATATGAAAAAAATCCAGCCTGCTGGGCTTTGACACAGATTTTTTCATATGTCAAGAAAGAGAGGTAAAATACATTGGCATGGGAGACCCTGGCTAATGAGGTGTCACAGCTATGGTTGATTTGTTCACTGGTCCTTTGATTTTGTGTATCAGAATGATAAGGAGCAGCATTTCTCATATTTTGTTTATGCACTATACAGTTTAAGCCTGAAGTGGAGCAGCATCTTGAGAGGTACTGCAGGATTTGCAGGTGAAGCAGAATGCTCCACTCAAGTTGTGTCTATTTCAATCACATGGGGACCATTTGTAGGAGCAAATTAATGCCAAGCTTTATTCCTCAGTACTAAACACCCATTGTATCTCTGTCCATGCAGTTGTTCCAAGCGTGAGGCTGGACTATGACCTAAAAGGAGATCATTCAAAAAAGTCTGACACCTGTTTTAAGGAATTTAATGTGCCTCTGATCCATGTACTTTGACTGCAAACTCTCTTTGTCAGGAGAGCTGCTTCTATCATTGGATCTGTCAAGCTGAGCCACCGAACAAGCCATTTCACTGGGTCTCCCCCAGTCAAGCTCAATTTGAGTTTTACAGTCCTTGATACTTTTGGGATATTGTCATAGAAGCCATTAACGTACTTTGCACTGGGAATTATGCTCCTTGGCAGGGGCTATCTCTCCTCACGATACCTGTATGTCCAAAGCTGAACCGAGTCTTGTAATGAGATTGCAAAAAGTAGTCATATATATTCAAAATGTTGGCCTGTAAGCCAGTAAGGCCTGAAAATATTTACCAATATGTCAAAATGCTTCTAGCTGAAAACAGTTTCTAAACCATTCGCTGTTTGCAAGTTTAATGGCTTAAGGCTTATGGGCTCATGAATCACCAGCTTTCTTAGCAGCAGCATTTGAAATGTTGATATCTTAGCCTTGAAATAGATGTGAAGGTACCACAGCCTTTACAAGCTGTTATCGAAAGACATACTTTAAAAGCTCCCACAAAAGACTGAATGCAATAGAAGTAGCTGAGCAGGATGAAAGTAACCGAACCAACTTAGTTAAAGTCATTGTTCATGTCTGTGTTCCATTTCAGTGATTACCCTCCAGCTGGACAATGAATCATATTAAAGGAAGCTTGGCTACTTACAGTTTGACAAAAAAATACAGATGACTTTAGAAGCAATTATAAGTATTTGGGAAATTATTAGTCTTATTTCAAATTACTGATTTCAACTATAAAAAAATGTTAGAGACCAATTCCATTTATCACAAATTAAAAAAGAAAAAAAAGATAGTACCATTCTTAAAATTTCAAGATTTTCTCTTGAGAAGATGAATGAACATTCATGGCAAAAAAATTGCTATAGCAGATATGTGTGGAAGGTCAAGGAGGTTATGCTGGTAAATGACATACTCTGCTTTACAGAACTGCATAATGAAATGTTCGGAATAATACTTGAGAGATTACAGGGATGGAACAAATACATAGCAAAAACAATTAGAAGAAATAAGAAATCTCAATCGTGAATAAAATAATAATTTCATATACAGTCCTCTAAAATACACCATCAAGTGATTTATCTAGTTCTTGCAAGGGGACATACGCTGTGGAGTGTAAAATTATAAAATATACACGTTTTTCATCTACAACAGCCAAGACAGATGAATGAACACATAAATATGGTAAATAAGTTCTGTTTCAGTTTCAGCAAAGATATTATGAAAACCTACTAAAATAGAATAAATAAATACAATCAAATGCTTATGGGTTTGCTTAATTGTGAATATCTTAAAAGGTAAGGAATTCATGGCTTGATGTCTTTTCTGAGTATCTGACCCAATCTATGCATGCATTCATCCACCATGCCAGTGCAGACAGCTTGCAAATGTGCCTCTTCCCTTCTGTCTTCTTGAACCAGATTAAAATACCAATTTTTATCCACCATTTCTCTGAGGATGGCAAAGATCAGGTCGACCTCAGCTCTACAAACCTTTTGCTCCATCAATATAGATAAAAATTACTATTTTGGCTATCACTCAAACCATAACTCTTCTTTATAAACCTTCATTTCACTCCAAACTCTCACACTCAGCTATGGAAAAACAAGAAGAAATATTTTGACATATTTTCAAGATTGTATATCCATCTTCACAACTAAAAAGCTTTGTCTAAGGTCTCATTACCTTGCTTACTACAACTTATTTCCCCAGCTCTCATCTCATTCAAGTCCCATTCACCCAGAATTTCAACCCAATTAGCATTTTCAGCAATTAATCTGACCATAGGAATGCATAAATGCATTCCTCTTTGTTTCTCCTTGTATTTGGGCTTTTACTCATTCTGCACTCATATATGAAGTAAACTTTTAAACAGCTCCAAATTTCATTTTCTTTCCTTGTGATCATTCCTTAACATTTTTTTTGATTTCTCCTAAGAAATTTGAGTTAGGCTACTGCCAAGCACACTGCTCAATATAATCCAATTCCTTACACTTCCTGTCCACAACCATGGTTTTACATGTACATTGTAAGCTTTTGGGGACAAAAAGCTTGGCTGTATTATCTTTCAGCTGTAGATAATCTTCAAATATTTTTTGATTTTACTCACTAAACTAAGTACATGTAGCATTTACACTTTATTTTCAACAGTTTATGCAAATGTTGACATGTTTTAGAGGGCTATGTGACTGCTATCCTCATTGGAAACAGAGGAGAACAACGTGCAGATAACTAAGATTTTAAGTAAGCAACACTTAAATTATGCTTGAAGTCACACCAGCAACATTGCAGCCCCAAAGACGCAGACACGACAAGCAACTCCACTGAATGCTTTCCAGTGTCGTAGGCCAACATAGCTTCAACAAATGTGTGGGGCTTATTGCCAATGAGTTGTGCTGTTCAAACACGCCTACGCACACTTGTTTTGGGGTATCTGTGATCCACAGTGATTTTCCATCACAGCGCAAGTGTGATTTTAGAAAGAGTCATCTATAACCACTCTGGTCCACATCTACACCCTGGCTGTCCACACTGGACCGTGGCTGAAACCCTCTTAGATTTTACTTCTTTTTAGTGCAACAGCAAGACAATCAAGATCCTCATATACTAGTCTTTACTACCACCTTGGAGCAGGCCACAGAACATCACCTGGGAGGTATAGCCTGCCAGAACAAACTGAGTTCAGGTAGCTGGCACATGGAAGAGTGAAGAAGGAAACAAAAAGAAAACCAACAGAAAAAAAAAGTAAATTATGAGGACAGTGAAAGGAAACAGCTTATTATACTCAATGCAAGTAATTTAGCATTTTACAGTGGTGCTTCAGTTACTAGGCACATGTAAAAAGAGTTGTAAATGAAAGGCAGGAACCTAGAAATGAGATGGCAACCGCATCAGTAGGTCAATGCTTTACCAGCCCCATTTCTACAATAAGTCTACACAGATAGATGACACCAAGGTAGATAGTGTGCAATATTCTCACACAGAAAAACACTCCTGGAAGGAAGGTTCCAGGAGGAGAACAGGCTACTGCATATATCAATTACCCAGTGTCTGTAAAACCTTGAATAGATTATCAATATGACTAAAGTGAGGATTTGTACACCCTGAGGTCAGCCACTATTCTGTCTGTCCTACTCCACATGTTTTACAAATGCAATCATGTTCTGGCTCCAGCCTGAATATGCTGCCAAAACCCTCCTACCCTTTCAAGAATGAAGTTCCAGAGAGAAGGCACTTTCAGGAAGAGCAAATATGCCTACTGACTAAAGCACTAGGAACAATCCTAATCTCCCATGAAATCTGTGCAACTGGACTGACCTTACAGATGCAGAGAGCAGTGGGGTTTTTATCCACACACATATTACTATTATCACCTCTAGGTAGCCTTCACCTTACTTAGCCCAAGTAGTAGGCAAAAATCTACCAAATGTTTCAATACTCAGGTAGCCACAGCACACTGCAATCATGCATCTAATATATCTGTTAATCAAAGTTTCTTGTTCAGTATATGTCGCAGAGTTATGTAAACTGAAAACAGTGGCCAGCTGGAAGATTTTAACTCTTTTGACCCCCCTACAAAAGTTTTTTATCATATCTTAGATATCTGAAAATTAAATTCCTTATCTAAAGGAAACAACATGTTGTCCCATACAGAGATCTAGTAAAACACCCGATTACAGCTTGGGTGTGGGAGGAATTTCAGAAAGGCACTTCAGTACGTTAGCAATTCAGTTCACCAATTCTCTTGGAGCTTTCAGAAACTTGAAGTTCCCAGAGATGTCCAAATGGGGCATCTTATTGCGTCGTGAGATCAACACAACACTGGAAGCTTGCACACTTAGTGAGTTTCATTGAACAGAGTGACCCCACAGTTCCTCTCTCCCTTGTGCTGCAGTTGTAGAGAAGAATCACTAGATGGAGCCGCATGGTCACAAATCTGATTTATGGCCGCTGGAAGAGTTGTTGCCTCCTACAGTTGTTTGGCCTAAAACTGACACGTTCCAGCGCATCCTGATAACTCATCTTCTGATAGATGGGATGAAATGCTCTCATTCACAAAAGCAAAATGTACACAGAGAAAGTGACGAGATACTGAATGAAAAAAAGCCACCAATAAACCAACAAGACTCACAGCTTCCAAAATCAAATAAGTTTTAGAAGTAAACTAGAAGTTATTTTATCTGCCAAGACAGATCATATATCTTACTTTGTTCTGCAAATCAGAAATCACAGCAGACTCCCTAATGGGTGGCGCGATCAGTTGCTGCAAAGGAAATACAGGAGGTCTGGGCTTAAGACTTTGTAAATACGCTCTAACACACAATAAAAATGAAGCGATAGACAAACCCATTTCCCATAAACACCGGGGTGATATATTTAATCCAACACTTAAGATGTACTTAAAAAAAGAATCTTTTTGTCCTAACTGTACTGGCATTCATTTTGCTAGCATAGGGAAATAGTTGGCACATTTTCATCCAAACCTATCAACACACAGTTCATTTAGCTTTCTAGAGAAGGACTATGTGCCAAAAGAGAATTTTAGGCCAAGTTGCAACTCAAGCCATTCCTATGTATTCCTGGTCTGTGTGCAATGTCACTAATTTCATCTCCCATAGAGTGACAAAATGATAGATCTCCATATTTTGCTCTTGTTTTCTAAAATCCAGACATTTCCAATACTCCACAAAATGAAAACCAAATCCCCAGCCCATCTCCAAAAGGGAATGGGGCATCCTTTCACAGCAGCATGAAAAAGTTGGTATTAGACTGACACAGAAAGGTTACACAATCACTGTTGACTTATAAACCAACTCCCTCAGCAACAGATCCGGCCAGGGAGGAGATCCCTCAACAAGGCTGTTAAGGAGTGGCAAGAGCACTGCTCCACCTCACCTGGAAGGTGCTGCAGAGGGGACTGAAACAGCAGTAGCGGAAACCAGGCCCCATTCCTCCTCTCTTGGAGAATCTTCCTTGATCCCCTTCACCTGAAAAGTCACAGGTCGCAGGACAAAAATTCCAAAAGTCTTACATGTTTTTTGACAAGCAATTGCTCACACCTCAGCTGCAAAGAAACATTTGTTCTAGGGGAAGGAGAGAGTTCACTTCTTGGGCTAGTTGGAATACCATGCCTCTAACAAGCATATTTCTGTGAAAAGCTCCTCCATTAGAGCCCATGACCAGCTCACACGACACTTGGGTGTGCTTTAAAACGAAGACTGCAGTGAAGCTGTACCAGAACCAGCCTCTGAGTAGAGACGGTGACACAAGTCCCAGGTGCTGGTTTTGTCACTTTACACACCACAACCGAGTATGTCACCGAGAAGAAGGCGCGCACCTCCAGCGGGTGACCCACCCTCTCGCCACCACCCCAGCCGAGCCCAGCATCCGGCATGCCGGGGCTCGGGGACCCTAAGAATCACCAAGACCAAGCCTAAGCGCCGCCGGGCCGCCACCCCTGGGCAGCGCAGCCCCGCCCTCCCGGGGCGGGCGGACCGCACCGCCCCGCGTGTGACCGCGCCGGGCCGCACCGCTCCCTCCCGCCGCGCCGCTCCGCTCGCTCTCGACTCCAAAATGCCGCTTCTCAGCGTGCCCAAAGAAGTGGCCGTGGGGACGGCGATGCTGGGGGTCGCCTTTGCCACGGGTATGCTTGCAGGTAAGCAGCGCCCCCCAACACCCGCCACACACACGGAGACGTGAAGGCTACGCTCTCCTCGTGTGCCCACCGGGGACGGGAACCGCAGCCCCGCGCAGGTCCCTCCCAGGGTGGGCAGGAGTCCCCGCCGCGGGTGCAGCCCGACGGCCGGACGGGGAGCAGACCCCTTGGGGCTGCCCTGGGGGCAGGGATTTATTTCGTTGAGCTGGGGCAGTAAATACACTGATGCTCTTAGAGCCCAAGCCGCTCCCTGTAATCCAGCTACCGCGGTGTGGGGCCGGGCCAAGGTCCCAGCGAAGGGGAGCACATGCTCCCCCGTCCGGCCCCTGGCTGCATTTGTTTGGGCAGCCCGGGAAGGCCGGGGTGCGGTCCTTGCGCACAGCATTGTCTTCTGGTAGCAGTTTCACTTTGATTCCCCGGGGGCCGCGGAAGAACGAACCCACGATCCAGGGGGGGAAGGAGACGGGTGTTGAGTTTGTAACGCGGGCACTTGATTGCTTATACTTTGACTCCAAGCAAGTTGTCGAAATAATCTACATCTGGGCCTGATCGTCTGTAAAGTAGAACCCTTAAGAGAAAATAAACCCCTCAAAATAAAAGTGTTCTGTAGTAGCAAACAACTACCAGGAGATATGGAAATGAAGTTGTTGTGATTTCTTTAAAGTATTCGATGCATATGGTAAAAGAAACATCAGGCATCAAAGCTGCAGTCAGTTCTGTATTTGAATAGACATGTACTAATTCTTAAACTTCAACTTTTAGCATCTACTTTGTTTGCATACTGGTTTCATGCTAAACAAGCCATTGAGCAATAGCAGATTTCCCCTGGCAGGAGGGCAGGACAGTGTCATGAGGAGAGCACAGGGTTTCAGAAGACACATCAGCTGATGGGCATAAAACCCAGCAGCCTTTATTCATCTGCAACACAAGGTCCCCAGACTAAGAAAATCGTGCTCCTCATTCATGTTTCATTCTTTAAACTTGCCCTTGGGGTTTTGATGATGTTATTTCTGTTAGATTATGGCAGTTTGTTGCTATCACATTGAACAACAACCTATCCATTTCAGACTTTGGAGGCCTGGGCTGGACATCTTAGAGGCTAAAAAGAAGGAGGTGGAAAAAAAAAAGATAGTCTACCTGGTTGTCCAGAGATGTTACATTTTCCATTTTCACAGCTATTTTAGAGCAAAGAACTTTTTAACCTTTAGTAATACTTCAATTCTTGCTTCATTTAAAATGGCAATAACTGAAAAGTATAAAAGTTATTATTACTTATTTTTTGTAGGTAAAAGATACCCTTCTTTAGTTTTTGGGACACCCAAATCATCCACGAGTGGGATGATTGGGAAAAGCAGTCCTCTCTGGCAATACATCCTGGATCACTCTTTGCGGGAACATCCAATTCTAAAGAAGCTGCGTCTGGTCAGTATCACCCACACTTCATCCTGAACTGCTGGGAGCCTGGTCACCTTTCCTTCCTCTGTCTTATTTGCATACACACTAGGGTTTGGGTTTTTTTAACTGGTAATAGCCAGACTCTTCAATGTTCAGGGCTACCTACATGACTATTTAATAGTATTGGCATACATTTGAGACACGTCTTTCTATCCTTGGCACCCAAGGCCATGTGTATGGGCTGCTCTTAATTTGGACATGAGCAGATGACTTCTGTTCATTTTGGTTGCCATATAAGGAGCCTGTAGCTTGGAGAGGTGATGTCCTCCATCAAGCTCCAGCATCAGAGGTAAGAGACATCCTGACTCACATTTGAGTCATTTCAG
>JACBWW010000010.1:12059767-12087120 GCA_020086605.1 Lanius collurio
GGAAGGATGACTTGGCAGCGCAAAGTATCCACCGCCTCAATGAGAAGCTTCTCAGAGATGCACGCATCAATATCAGCATGCTCCCAATAGGGGATGGAGTCACATTAGCATTCAAGTTGTAACTCAAGGAAGCCCAGCAGATGGGAAATATCAAGCAGCATCAAATCATCAGGAAAAATGCAGGTGGAACAGTATCAAAAATGGTAATTTAACCTATATCTCCACTGGATAGCATAGCCTGGGAAAAAAGACTTTAGGAGCAGCAGGATGCTAAGGGCAGCTAAGTAGAGAAGAGATTTATTATGAGATCTACTATGGTTTCTTACTTTAATTGTAATAAAGGAAATAAACTTATGGGAAATTGTCCTTGTAAGACAGTGATTGAAAAATTCCCCCTCTGTAGATTGTCCAAGTGACTCAATACAACAAAGTAATTTCCATCCTAGAAGAGCCTCTTGACCAGTGGAATAATCAGTCAGTACCATCAAAAGGAAAAGAAGTGGAGTTTACTAATGTTTGTAGCGATAATAGAAAAATGGATTTTTAATGAAATTACATCAAGGAGATTGCTAGCCTTCTCAGACTAAAAATATTGTAAGTCATTCCTTATCTTTGAAGGGTACTACATAAGCCTCAAAAAAAATGTGCAAAAAAAAGTTCTTTTTAAAAGCTTACCAGAGGATAAACAGTATTCTCAATACTGTAATTGTATCCTCTAAAACCTTTGTGCACAAGGACTGGATTTCTTTAACCTAGGCAACAGTGCAAGTAGATTCTTTAAAGTCAGAACGTGGAAGAGCAAATGAGCAAGAAGCAAACCAAAACAATTATCCCTCTTTCCTGTCTCCCTCCCACTTGCCCCCCAAAGAAACAACTTGCTAGTTGCTTGTTTCCTACAACGTTTCAAGCACAGAATGTTGGTGGCAAGCCTACAGAAGGATTATGATTGTATGAGGATGCAATACAGTTGTTAATTGGCTATTCAAATCATTACTGCTAGCAGAGATTCCCTTCTCTGGGCACTATGTAAAACAATTTCAGCCTGCAATTCTTTATTACAGATAAAAATTGATTAAATAAGGAACTGAAAGTATGGTTTTACAGACAAAAGCTTCACTGGTGACTGTTTTGGGGGACTGATAACACTGGGAGGGTATCATATGTATAGAGGAAAGATCTTCAGGTTTGTTGACCTCCTGAAGGGAAAGTGTATCAGAGCTAAGAGAATCCTCCTTTCATTTGCTTAAATAGTGCACTTGAATGACTTGAGGCACCAGGGGACAAAGATTTCAAGTCTCAGAATTGTTAAAGCTGTCTACTTGGCTCATATTTTTGAAATTTCAGCTGGGTAGCTTAGGTTCTGGTAAGGGGCAGAGGTCCAGAGCCTGTGTCTCAGACAGTTGCAATAGGATACTGCAGTGGAGAGCAATGAAGAAAGGAAGCCTTGCCTGATGGCTTCAGAGTGGGGTTACAACTGAGGAGATCTCAATTCTATTTCTGTCACTTCCACTTAAAACCCTGATTCAGCAAAGCATATCAGGATGTGCTTAAGTACTTTGCTGAATTGAGGACTGACTGCAAAATCCATGTCTGGGAGAAGGCCGGGACAAGGTGCATGTGGCCCTTAAATGAGAATTTAAATAGGGTGTAAAGTTTGCCCAGTTTCTTTTTCTGAGTACAGATTTACCCTCAGAGCTTCAAACCTCTGCGCTCCTCAAATTTCTTGTCAGCATAAAAGAAGTAATACCTTATTCTTAGTGGCTATAACAGCTCTCAGAGTGGCTAAAGGAGCATACAGGACCATTATACATTTGCATGCAGAGCTTTTGGCATGTTCTACTTTACAATTTTACTTTGTCAGTAGATAACAAAAGAATCCTAAGGGTTAAAAACACAAAATGGAACACTTTAACAGCAGGGGCATACTCTCAAATGTTCCTGCTTTCAAAGGCTATAGGCTGATAATAATGAGCAAGCTACAAGCTGTTAAGAATACATACCCTGCCCTAAAAGTACCATGATGGCCTTTCACAAACATGGAGAAGTCATTGGAAGATCAATCACAGACTCTGCAACTGTTTTTACTACTATTCTCCAAGTTGCAAGAACCCTCTCAGTGAAGCTGAGCCAAAAATGGGCAAGCATCACGAGTATTTTTGCAAGAAACTGTCAAATAACAGTTTAGAAACATTCAAAACCAGATACAAGCACTCACAGTTGATGAACTCAAAAACTCCTGTTCCTTCTGTGGTGGGAGCTGGCAAAGTCCCTATTACCTGTGCTAGAGAATGACCTTCAGTGCCTGAGGCTGAAGCCATGTGCAGCAGCCAGCTAGCATTTTGCCTCTGCTTTGGACTCTTCCATTTTAAATATGCAGATCATGATGAGAGTATTTCATCAAATCTGTCTCCATCCTGATCACCTAATTACCATTAGAAAGAATAGCAATGTGTCCCTAAACTATAGATTGATTAGCCATCTGTAAGCTGAAACAAAGAGCAGAAGGAAGCTTAATTGAATCAAATATTTAGAATACATTACACTATCTTGTAGTTACTCAGAAACTGGCCTTCTCTTCAGGCTTCTGTCCTGCACATCTGGAATTCATCACCACTAACTGCATTTAATCCTTCAACCTTACTATGAACTGACTGCTGGTAATATATAATTATGGCTTAATTCAAGTGGTGAATCAGCTATGGGGAATTTGTGGGGGCGATGGGAATTTAGACTTCCATTCGCTGATGAGAATGGACCACCCAATAATGCAAGGCAAGTCTTTGTCTCTCTCTAATGGAGATACCATGAATGGAAGCTTATGCATCTGCTCGCCCCTCTCAGGTAAAACACTTGCCTGAGCTACTGCTTGCACTATAAAGGGTCAGGATTTTCTGCCCTTGGAGAGGAGCTGATCCAGGGGCACAGCTGTTGCTCAAACCCTCGCACCCAGCCATTCCTGCAACACCAACATCTCTTACTTGCAAGGGATGACCCCAGAGGGGCCAGCACAGATGACAAATGGACAGTTGGGACTTGCTCAGAAGCAAATGGGACTGAAGTATGGTCTATTAAACAAAAAACAATGACAACAACAAAATCAACATCAAAGAAAAAAGAAATCCCCCTTATGTGGTAACTCCCAGCAGCTACCATGAGAATTAAAGCGTATAGTTCTTACAGCTGTCTGGGTATCTCAAACCCTGCTCCAAAGATCTCACATTCAAAATGGTATGGTATATTTATGCAGGTGAAAAGGAAGGGAACAGAATTTAAGAGTAGACTTTGCATCTTTCCTAGCGAATTAAAAGAGCAGGACTAAGACTGGATTCTCAGAAATCTAGAGAGAAGGCTGCCCCCCAAAAAACAGCTAATTGTCCAAGTGTAGACACAGGGCTCAAGGATTCGGCACTCAAGGCTCTGCATTTTCAATACTGCAGCTTTTAATTTTGCTAGGACATGGGAGGACAAAGCAGGGAGCATCCTCAGTCTCTCATGTTTCTAAAAAAAGTAATGGCCTAAAGAAAAAACGGGCTACTGGGTATAGCATAACATACAGGCATTTGTTGAACCTCTGACACTGCCATCACTCTTTTAACAAACTCAAGTTGTTTTTAATCTATTTGAACTCAGTCACATTACACACAGACAGCACTTTCTGTGAATTGCTGCTCATGGAAGACAATTAGCCAACCTTTTGTGACAAAGCCCTTAGGCTACAGGGAAAGAAACATGAATATAAACTTCCTCCAAACTCCTTCCTTTGAGGCATGAGCAGTTCCCAGAAACCTTGCAGCTCAGATCTGAGGGGCATGCCATATCTCAAGCACTGTAATCTTGATATTGGAGTGGCAACAGCAGAAAGTACCCTAAGTTGCTCCTTTTTGATGATGGAGTAGCACAACTGGCTGCATCCTTGCTTATGTTCTCTTTATGACTTGAAGAAATCAATTCTAAACAGTCACAATGGGAGTAAAAGAGCTAAGAGATCAGCACTGTTTGAAGAGACTTTTCTCCCTGTGTGGTGGGTTGCCCTGGGGTAGAGTTCATTTTTTTCGTAGCATCTAGGTCAGGGCTATGTTTTGTATTTCTGTTGGAAATAGTGTTGATGTTCCCCTCACTCCACCATACCAAGGGACAGGCTGGGAATGCATGAAAGATTGAGAGGAGACAGAGCCAGGCCAGCTGACCCAAACTGACCAAAGCGATACCATACGGCAACATGCCCAGCACATTTAATGGTGGGAAGAAGGAGAAAAGGGAGCCATTCAGAGTGATGGTGTTTGTCTTCCCAAGTTATGCGTGATGGAGCCCTGCTTTCCTGGGGACAGCTTTCCTGCCTGCAGATGGCAAGTGGTAAATTAAATCCTTGTTTTTACAGCTTCTGCTTTGTTTATTAAATTGTCTTTATCTCAGCTCACAAGTTTTCTCATTTTTACCCTTGCAGTTCTCTCCCCCATTGCACTAGGGGTAGTGAGGGAGCAGCTGTGTGGGGCTTAGTGGCCAGCTGGGGTTAAACCACAGCACCCCGAGATAAATACAGCTTGGTTTTACCCATCCCATCTACTGCAAGTGCACAGGTCTCCTCCATCTTGGCACCACCATTACACTACCTTAAGGAATGAGACCATACTGAGCAGCTCCATGCCTTCTTCCAAACAAGAGCCAGATGAAGGCTGTCAAATAACCTAAAGCTCCCCCTGCACAAAAGATCTGGCCCATCTCTGAGTGGTTTGCAGCGTGTTGGATTTCATTGCTCATTCCATTTCTATAGAGAGGCAGCACTATCACGGCCACCCAGAATGAAAATGTAGAAAGTCACAAGTAAAACAAGAATGGTCTTTTGGGAAGGGATTGCTGATGACATCCCAAACAAATGCTGAGCAAGGGAATGACAAAGCTGATTCTTACCTCTTCGCACACATAAGAGCTGCAAATGGGCACTTCCTGCCACACTGAGCACTGAAGTTTCTTCAGAGAAGCTTAAAGAAATTATTTGGTTTCCTAACGCGTTAGTTGCTCTGCTGTGTGGTCTGTCAAGCCCTTTCTTAGGGCTGTGGCATTTCTTTGCTGCTGCATGTTGTGCCAGTGATTTGCACTACATGAAAAGGCTTTGCACGAGTATAAAGCATTACCTCCGCATAATTCTAATCACACAAAATTGGTCTCATGCATTTGCAGCTACTCAGGCTTTCCAAGTCACCTGTTTTATAATAATTTTAAAAGCAATGTTTTGAAAAAGGAAATGAACAAACATAAAACCTGCAAAAGAGGGAAATTAATGTGGGATTTCTTACAAGTTATTTATCTTCTTTTTTGGCTTAGTGCAATACTGTAGGGATAAACACATAACTAGCTGCTTTAATATTTACTCCTATTATAAGAAAAATAAACATTGCTGATAAGTCACTGCTTTCCAGGATTAGATTTCATATTTTAGGGACTGCTTTAAATTAATGCAGAAGCAAACATTATCTTTTCTTCTTATTCATATATTTCCCTAATGAGTTCCAAGCAAATTGTGCCTACTTATATTTTATGATTTTAAATAATTAAAACATTTTATGGAGGCAACTAAAATTCTCCCCAGAGTTAGCAGAAAGATTATTGATTGAACAGATCTCAGGCTACAAGGAAAAAATTATTATTTAGTTTAAAGGCTCATAATTTTATTCCTATTCACCTACTAAAAAACCAAGAGACTGCATTTTTCCAGCAACCTTTTGATTTATTCTGGGTAGGGACTTGGGTTATATTGGTGAGATGAAAGTAGTAACTTTTTGACATCAAGAAATTAGATTTCAGAAGACAGTTAATGAGAAAGTGTTATTACTGCTGTCACAAGTAAATGCAATACCTAAATACCGCACACCCACACAACACCACGACATTCATTACCCAAGATAAAGTCTCACTGTACACTCACAACACCAAGAATTTTAATCAAATCCACAAATACAAAACATCAACAGAAGAAATCCACTCTCAGAGAAGACTGGTTCACAGGATATCCAGGCTGTCATGTCATGTGGCATGTCCAAAGAAGTCCACAGGGTTATGGCCCAGATGTCACTCACTGGCTTGTAGCACAACTCCCAGCAACAGAAAAGAGGGACTCTTCCAGTGTGAGAAGAAAAACAAACAAAGAAGCCACAACAACAGAAAAGAACCAAATCTAAAAGAGACAAATGCATTTTAAAACAGGTACAAAGAAACTTTCACAAGAAGGGAAATGGATGCCTGCAAGTTCAAATAGAAGTAACAGCTGCAGGTAAAATTTAGGCTTATTTGTAAGGAACCTCATGCTTGTCCACGATGTCACCTTGTATCTTGTGTTGTGTGGGGTTTTAGAAAGCAAACATTACTAGTTTTCATTTAAAGGCAAGCAAAGCATGTAACTCCTTTGACTAGCAAAAAAAAAAAACAAAGAAAAGCCACCCAAAACCAATCAAACAAAAAAAGCAACCAACCAACATAAAACAAAACCAGAAAAGACCCCAAACACCTACTATACTTAGCTCCAAAATGCTGGGTTTGAGCATTATTTTTACCCTGCATTGCATGTCTGACCAGTTACTTGCAGCAGAGAGATTCACACAGGCTGTGGCTCTCAACTCTCAATGTTTACTTCATAAAGTATTTATTTTTCTATCTGCCTACCAGAAGTCAACGTTGCTGAAACCTGCTACAAGTCAAAGCCTGGAAAGCAGGAGGAGCAGGAACAGCTGCAATGAGCAGAACTGGAAAGCTTTGTCAGACAACAATAGACACCTTTGAATTCAAGCAAAGCTGTAAGGACTACATGAGGTTGAGGAGGGAGTGGGCAATGAGATCTCCATGCTGCTCTGTGTGGAGGGATTAACATCTGCCTCCACCTCTGTCAATGTTCAGTTCCACAAATAGAGGTGAGAAAGGGTCCCTCAGGTGCCTTCACCAGCTTCCATCCAGCTACCAGCATCTCCTCAGCTTCCTGGGCACATTAGCAGGGTTTTGGTGTGTCATTTCCAATGTCACCTTCAACATCCTCCAGCCATCTAAATGTCAGCTGCTATAAAATGCTCTCCCAAGACACTTAATCCATCTTTTCTATACAGTGAAATTAGTGGGGTCGTGCCAAAGCAGAAAGCCACAGTTAACCATGCAACTACTGTGCCATCATGTATTATATCAAAGAAATTAACACAACCCCCCCCCCCAAAAAAAAAACAGAGCCCTCCTTGGTCTCCTTTAAGCAGCAGAGCTAGAATATATTCCAGTGAGCCTCAAAGACATCCCCAGTGCAGCAGAGCATTAATTCACTATCAAAGTACAATTACAAAACAGTGCACACTAGGTCAAACTCCTGAAAAAATGATTACTGTACAAGAATTGGGAGTTTCTCCATAGATGTGTAGAGCAAGCTTCTATATCATCACCTCTAGGTCTTCCCACAGCTGTTGTGGATTTCAGGCACAGTCATTTCTTGGGAGCTATTCCCACCAACAGGCAGTAATCCCTCTCCTCAAGTCAGGGGAATCATCAAGACCCCATAAGATGTTCTGCAGAGAGCCTATGCCACAGTACCAAAGATGAGCTCCCTTGGCCCCTATCAAGGACTGCTGCATGGGATCAGACCTATCCTCACAATTCTGAGATTGACCCAAGTTACCACTGAAGACTAACTTGAAGGAGACAAAAGCACAGACACATTTAATTTAACAGCCAGAGACCCAACCCTTAAATTCTTTCTTTCATTACAGGACAGATCTCAGGTACCATCAAGCCCATCTCACTCCCCTACCACAGGCAGCTTTGGTTACTTTGGGGGCTGCTACCAAGTTTTCCTTTCTTCATTTTCAATGTAGTCAGTCACATACCATATACTGAGTAATACCTTTTAGCTCAAGCTTAAGTTCAAGTGTGTATTTAAACTTCCAGACACAGACTATGGCAAACTCTTAATGAACACTTTTGGCATGCAGGTAGGGTCTGTCTGCCTGCTGACCTTAGGAACCATTTATGGTCACCTCCACAAACTGCACTAAAGACACATGATTAATGCCGCAAACCTAAGCACTGCCAAGTTGCAAAAGACTAATTAAACTTGCACAAGCAATCTTAATTTTGATAGCCCCTATTGCATGTAGGCATTATAATATAGATTTTAATTTTATGATCAAGCATTTCTGCATTCAACTTTTTATGTGGTCCTGCCTGACCTTGTTGGGTTTCATATTACTTTTTTTGCCTTCAGGCTAATAAACTGAGAACCTATAAACAGGAAAATAGCTGGCTTTTGGTAGCCTGTGCCAGTGGTAGATTCCTAGGTCTCAGAAGGGCCAAGCAGCTTTGTACTGTGGTCACAATTCTCTAGCAAAAGAAGCAGACAAAATCAGGGAATCACCAGCAGAAGCTAGATCTGCCTTTTCTATATTTAATTATCTTGACTTTCTGCTGTAGGTTTATCTTACTTCATAAAAGAAAATTGGACTGTTAACAGCTACAGCAACACTGAGTCATTTCAGCTAACTCCCTATACTTTTTCTCCAAGGGATCAAAGGCTGTAAGTCAAAGGGAAGAACAACAGAGTAGAAGTAAGTACAGGTTTTCCACAGTTATTCTGTGAAGGAAAGGATCAAAGTTAAAGCCTTTCTTATTCTGGAAAGTTTACATTTTGACTGCTTTTCTGCTCCTCAGTCCTTCTCTTTCTTGCTGCTATGCAGGTTGTGCCTGTAACCCTGCCCTCAGGTACCCACCAGCTGCTGTACAGGCAGCTCAGTTCCTGGGCCAAGGCAGGCGAGTACCCACTCCCACCCAATTCCAGCACAGCCACACACTGCCATGTGGCTGCCGGGTGCCTCATCCCCACCAGATCAAGCACATGTGACACACCATGTTTTTAATCCAGGAAATCACAGACAGAAACATGAGAGCAATCTCATTTCATGACCAAGAAACTTAATCAGCTTAACACAAAAGGTTTCTAAGGCGGTGGGCTCATGCTTCCTACAAGCCCTGCTCTCTCTGCTCAGCAGTGACTTATGCTTTGCCAAACCCAGAGGGGACCCAAGGCCAACCACCCCACATGCACTCCTCTGGCATTGGGGTGTGCTGTGAGTTAGAAGGAGCTGTGTCCAGGAGAAGCTGCTACTAATGACTGTGGTGGGACTCCATATACATCTCTGCTACAGCTGCCCACAAAGAAAAGGAAATGTTAGGGAATGGGACTCTGAGCCAGATTTTTTTGAAACAGAGAAGGTGGTTTAGTTAGATTGTGCTGTCTTAGCAGGGATACTATCAAAACTTCTACATGAGTGCTCACTCATTAATTCACCTTATGATGGGCATGAAAAAGTTAAACCAGGGGAGCTTCAGGCTATTCAAGTTCACTGCAAACAACTTCAACACAAGCTTACATACCCTAAATGCAAAGAGGACCCCTGCTACAAAGCATTAAGACTCACCCAAAAGCCTACCAGTCTTGCACCAGGACTATATACTGTACCAGATTTCCTAAGGTACTTCAAAAGAATAATACAAAAATAAAATATTTTCTCAAACACAGTAGAAGGTCAGCCTTCTAAGACTGCAATATAAGCCTACACCCACAGTAAATTACAGCACCAGGAAGAATTATTTGTGAATTGCAGTTCTCTTAAAAAGATGACATAAAACATTGATTCCTGAAACACAGACACCCATTCACACTTACCTAGTGCCATCTTTGTCAAGGAAAATTCTGCAGCTGACAGCAAACAGGGCCACCACCTCTGCTTGCCGCATCCATGAGAATGTCTGTCAAAGCTACTTGTGTTCAGTCCCACAAATGAACCTCCCAGGTATGACAGCAAGAGCTGCTACATCCTCCACCATAATGGGTAATCTTCCATCAGGGCTAAAGGACACACACTACACACCACCTCCAAGAGGAAATAAAGGCACTCCCTACGCTACTCCCCAACGCACATGCTGCTAATTATAGAAGTGAAAATGATACCAGGTGTCTCTTGTGATCAATTGCAACCCACCCAAACCACACTACAAGGCAAAAATTCACCACAGCTGTCAATTTGGCCTGGGCCCAGGCTCAGCCCCCTGAACCAGGGCAGCTGGCAGTACACCCATTTCTTCCACTCCCCAGGAGCTGAGGGGCTCAACACAACTGGAAAAAGAGGTGTTTGCATGCTCTGCTTAGGAAGGAAACAAAGCCCCAAAGACTAACAAGGGTCCCCAAAGAGGATGACGTGAGGCAGCATCTGGGAAGAGGTGGTGGGGAGCCTGGGGCAGCAGCTGATTACCCAGTACAATGGATGTACTAGTCTTCTGTTTTTTTCCAGGAAAGACAAGTTTTGTATGTTCATGAACAAAACAGAGAAAAGCTGTTTCTGCTCCTCATCCTCAACTGAAATATTCTGCACAGCAGATTTCTAATAGCCCCTCTCTGTGAAGGGGAGGGTGTCACTCCTCACAGCAGTGCTAACCACTTCTGCCCCCATGGCACTAGCAGCTCAAATAGCAAAGGCTGGTGCTTCACCAGAGCATCACAGAAGCAATTAGGTTAGAAAAGACATCAGAGATCAGCAAGCCCAACCCGTGACCAAACATCCCTGTGTCAACTAGACTGTGGCACTGAGTGCCACATCCAGTCTTTTCTTAAACAACTCACAGGACAGACCCTTCCTGGGGCAGTCCATTACGGTGTTTAATCATTTTTTCTATGAAGAAATTCCTCCTAAAGTCTAAGCTGAACCTCCCCTAGTGCAGCTTAAGGCTATGTCCTCTCAACCTGTCCTCTTCTACCTGTCACCTGGTAGAAGGGACTGACCCCAGCCTGGCTACACCCTCCTTTCAGGTAGTTGTAGAGTGTGATAAACTCACCTCTGAGCCTCGTTTTCTCCAAGCTAAACAACCCCAGCTCCCTCCGCTGCTTCTCACAGAACTTACCCTGTAGACCTTTCACCAGCTCTGTTGCCATTCTCTGGACACACTCCAGCACCTCAATGTTCTTCCTGAACTGAGGGGCCCAGAACTGGATGCAATACACTGGCCTCTCCAGTGCTGAGAGGGACAATCACTTGCCCAGTTCAGCTGATGGCATTATTTCTCATACAGGCAAGGATGCCATTGGCCTTCTTGGTCGCCAGGGCACACAGCTAGCCACATCCACATAGGACAGGCCTTTAGCAGACTTGCTGGGCTCTCTTCCCTGTTTCCATGCTCTTGACTGACACTTAAATTAATTACAATTAATTGCAAAGATGGGGGAAGAGTTTGTGAGCTACCCACACTGTAGCAGTGTGAGGTCCCCCGAGCTGCTGCCATGCGCCCACACTTCTAACATGCTCCGTGGCCAGCACAGCGTCGGTCCAGCCCTGCCACACTGCCTGATGCCACCAGACATGGAAATATCACGAGTCAGCAACAGCTGGAATCCTTCCCCTTTGCCTTGCTGGGTTTTGGCAGCTGGTGTGCCCTGTCCTCCTGCCAGCGAGTGCTTCTCATAACCGAGGATGGCCAGAACATCTCTTTGGAAATCAAGATATCACGAGCCATTTGGGGATTTCTTTTAGAAAAGTGCTGTCACGTCAGGAGCAGAGCAGGAGTGGGGAAGATAACTTGTTGCGTTAATTAATTCTGTTAGACAGGGGACGGGATGCTCCCAGGAGCCAGCTGCCACAGGCCGTGAGAACAGGGATGGCTGCTCCCTCAGACCCGACGGGCGCTGCCCAAATCTCTCAGTCGCAGGTCTAGAGCACCCCGAGTGTCGCCGTCTGTGGGGCGTTTCCTCCTCTAATTCTATTTCTTTATCTCAGAATCAGCTCGGGCTCGCTGCCATCGTCATTTCCTGCTGCCGCCCCCGGTCGGTGGGCTGAGGACGGTGCCGGCGGCAGCGGCTCCTCCTGAGGGCGCCACAGTGGCGTGAGGGGGCACCTGCGGCCACCAGGTGGCGCCCACGGCCCGCGGCAGACTCGGGCGGGCGCTCGGCGCCCCCGATGGAGGGGGCGGCACCGGCCGGCCTGTGGGGATCGCCGGCCGGCTCGGGGGGATCGCCCTCCTCATCGCCACTGCCTCGGAGCGGCACCGGCCGGCTCGGGGGGATCGCCCTCCTCATCGCCACTGCCTCGGAGCGGCGCCGGCCGGCTCGGGGGGATCGCCCTCCTCAATCCCAGAGCCGTGGCACCGCAGTAGGTAAGCAGTAAATTACAACAAAGGTCGCTCGGAAGCTGCCGGGAGAACATCGCGGACTGTGCAGGAGAGAAAACTCACACGCAACCCTCCCCACGCCGCAGCCAAACTGCAACCACAGCATAGCGAAACAGCATTTCTTATACGAGGGAGCCACGTGTGAGTACTAAAGAGCCATTTAAAGTGTATTTTTAATAGTGTCACCATAAACCGCTAAGAATCCAAGGGCAAAGCTCACTGGTTCCATGTGAGCTCCTACCTCAGCTCTCCCCTCCGTGCCGGCTCTCAGGCGGAGTTCGGGTGGCTCAGGCTGAAGCGATGAAGCACAGCGAGAGATCAGGGACATTTCTGTAATAGCCATTTAGTATTTTCATGTTCATAGGAACACAGGCAAAGTAAACAAAACAAAACAAAACAAAAAGTAGTAACTGCTAAGAATGCCAAACCCTTAAACAACGTCATTGCTTCAACGTTAGGATCTTCTCCCATGGATCCAGGACGAACATCCCATGGAAACACCCACAAACCCTTGAAACATTTCTGGTATGCAGAAAATTCTCATTTAAAAAGATACTGAAGTAAAGGTCAGATATTTGGAGCTGGAACAGTCCATGCTTGGCATCTTTAAAGATCTGTCAGCACTTTTCCCAACACCAGCAGATAAATGAGGGTAGATCTGAACCAAATCTCAGTATGGAACAGCCTACATTTTGTCTAATAGCAGTTTCACAACTTTAATTGCATATTCTCAGAAGTGACTTCACAAAAAAAAAATCCTGTTTTTCCATGAGCATTTGTATTGAACTTATAACTTAAGTAAAAGATGCTGTACATTATGCTCACAAAAATCCAGTTGCTTATTGCTTCCCATTTGACCCAGCAGCATGTGGAAAGGACTCAAAGCACAGCTAAAAGGCAGGCCCACAAATAATCATGAGAAGGGAAATATCACTAAAACCACTAAATGAACGGACACTACACTAATGGATATAATCCATGTTTTTATTACTATTCCAGATTGGGAACAGAAACATTCCACTGCAAAGGGAAACTGACAAACACAATACAACCACTTACAATAAATGTAGCCTTTTCATGCCACATAACCCAAACAGCTTTTTCTTTGGGTTTTCTTCTCTGCCAGTTGGTTCCAAGGAAGCATTCTATCTGCCATTAAGACACTACTGCTACAGGTGTGAGCCAGTTTTATCATTACTGACTCACCTTGCATAGAATTGCTTCTTGTCTTTGCTCACCGGTCTGATAAGGAGACAAGGACCTTTGGTACGAGCAGGGCTGAATCATCCATGCGTGAACCGTCTCATTTGCTCGCTTCTACTTCCCCTAGGAGAGCAGTCACCATGAATTAAATGTGTATTTGTGCCCGGCCGACGGCCTGTTGCAGCAACGAGCCAAACACCAGAACAGGACATTAGAGGGCAGCAAGCACATTTACTGCTGCCTCGCTTTATCCCGCGCCAAGGGAAAGGAAAAAAAACCCTGTCCCAACGCTTGGGGGCGAGAGGTTTCCATGCCCATTCCGAAATAGTTCCAAATTTCCAGCTTTAGAACAACTACAGTGTGCAAGAGGCAGATTTAGGAATATATCACACCCAGCTGAACCACGTGAAGAGTGCAAGGTTAAGTGAACCAACCTGGAGAATTTCTACAGCACAGAAAGAGTATAAACGTTCAGGACACTCAGACAGTAACTTGTGAAATCCAGGGCATCATAATCTCATGTGAAAGAATTTTTATTTATGAAAGCGTGATTAGGTCTCCTTGCAATATACACAGACACCCCCTACTCCAGCTGTACCAGGCAGGAAAGCAATGCTACAGTTCACACAAACAGAACGATGCTCTGGTAATTGGTTATCTCAAGTGGTGGGGGGTTTTTATTCAGGACACCTGAGGAAAGGCTGTCTGGCACTGAAAGTTATTGTTAAGGCTTTTTACATATTTTAATAAAATGGAGCTATACGAACTACCAGCATTCCTTTCCACAAAACTCTAATTACAACACAAGCTTCTATAACAGTTGAAAAGTAAGTCTGAAAGCCATTTTTAGTAAGCCTCACTTGAGAGATAGCAAGAAATAGACACTGAGCTTCCTTTTCATGTTCAAAGTAGTGATTTATGACAGTATTTTAGGATAACTCACATTTGCACAGTTCTCTTAACTACTGCAGAGCCCTTTTACTTCTCCAGTTGCCTACCAGCATTATAACAAATACAACTATTTAAGGTTTAAAGGCTGAGGACTAGTAAAGTCATGTATACTTACAAAGCATAAAATGAGCAGGTTCAAGTTTTCCATTACTAATTTTTAAGAGTTGAAGAGAAATGCAGCAATATGTGCTTCTATTTCACTTATCCATTTTGTGACCTCAAAAAAAAAAATCTAGAGGAGCAGGTAGTGAAGAAAAAGGTTATAGTGTTTGCTTCTAAAATAAATTTAAAAAAAAAAAAAAAACGCAAACCACCCTCACCAGAAAAAAAAGTCCACTACAGCTCTATCAAAAGCTGAGAAACATCAGTGTCACTGGTTCAAGGATAGAAACAATGCATCATTCATAACCAAAGACACAATTATTTGCCTGGGTGCTGCAGCTGGACTATGCATACAGGCACACAGGATTTCAGGGAGTTATTCTGGGTTTTGGTAGGTGGTTTTGGTTTGTTTGGGAATTTTTTGGTTTGTTTTGGTTTTCTAAGGTTTAATTTTTTTTCTTTTTGTGTTTTTTTTTTTTGTATCAGAAGAAGCCCAGACACTCTTTGTGAGGCACTAAAGAGGGTTATACTGAAAAGAGAACACATACAAAAAATTTAATGTCTGGCTACATGGTCTCTAGCTTTTAAGCGGTCTAAGCACATAAAACTACCTCAAACTAAAAATACGTACTACAGACCTTAACATGCAATGACAGCAATGAATTGCACCTTACATGCTTCTTCCACCATCAAGGGGTAGAAATATGACTCAGACAAGGGCATTTAGTGACAACAGCAATAAAGGTAATCCAAAGCACAAATGCTTTGCTTTCGTGGAAAAATTAGTCAAACACACTAGCAAGTCTGCTTAAGAGCCTGAGCTGGAGGCTTAAGCTCTACTCTGTCTTCTACAAAGAAGGTGGCTCAGCTACTCCACAGCTAAAGCCTACAACACAGGCAGTTCGTAACAGAGTTCTTCACACAAGAATTTCAGTGTGAGGGCAACAATGGAACAAGACCTCAAGAAAATCACTGAGACTTTTATGTGCATTAATTTTAATCCAGTATCAACTGAAAATACTTTCAAAGCAGACAAAGCTTCCTGATCATAAGCCAGCCACCTGCACTATGAAGGGAGCTACTGTGAATCACTGACTGCAAGACTTAAGTATCGAGACACCCTTCTCAGCTAGGAGTGTCTTAAGAAGGCTCCAGGCATTCCAAGCTCAGTAAATCTCAACTCTTAAATGTAACCAGTGCAACTACATGTATTTAATATATTCCACATTAAAAACATTCATACCTAGTTCAACCTTAAGGGATGTTAGGTTCACAGACCAACTATCCCTCATACTTCTATTCTCTGTTATTACTATCCTGGAAAAACATGAGTTTTCCCATTATTCTGCAAGTTTCTGGACTTAAAATGGGTATCTGCCAAGATTCATTAGTTAAAGGGAAAGCGAGATCAGATGCATTTTCCTCAATCTCCATTTAAAATTGTCTTTATTTCAGTCATTTTAAGCAGAAACCTCTCACAGCAGTTGGGATAAGCAGGCTGTTATACCATTACACTGTTACATTCAATTGCAGAGATACATCTCACTTCATACAAATATAAGCAAAAGGTGTTTGTGGTGAGGTTTTTCAAGGAACATTTCTTAAATGTCTCAGTGTGCCAAGTACATCAATCTGCACTTTATGCATCAGGAGGCCAACTAGGAACACAGTACATCTCTCCCGTGGATCACAGGGGGAATTAAACTATTGTGTTGTGACAAACCTTACCTGACAGAAAAGCACATTCAATTTGCTTGAGGAATCCACCTGTTCGTCTATATTCAGTATTGTCATGGGTGGGGGTCCTTAGTTGCACAAAGGTACAGAGCACTACTTCTTGGATTACTTAAAGTTAAAACTTAACTGAGCACTACCCTCCTATCTTCACTCTTAAAATATCTGAGGCACAAGTATGTGTGTGTACTTGTTTTATTCATAATTTGTTTTGGGATACCAAATGTATTTCTAGCTCAGGTCATTCAACAAAATTGTTGACCTCATTTCAAAACAACCTCTGATCCATTTTTCATTCAATGGCAATATTGAAAGTTAAAAGGAACATAAAAACAAACATGCACACAATTGTACAGTTTTCATAAATGTCTATTTCATTATTTGTGGGTAGCGCATTAAACAGTTAAATACATTTAAATAATGTTTAAGTGACTGCACTAATGCAGAATTTTAACTAGATGGGTAACCAATTTAACTAGGAACCAGCTAACAAGTAACTGTCTAAATACTTCAAATACAGCTCTTGTTCTAGGTCATCCTTCCTGGAAAAAAAAGCCTGCTGGTCACATTGGAAATGCATTTTAAGGCCAAGTTCTTCTGATATCCCTTCTCTGCAGCAGTTTCTTCACCTTTTCAAGCCTCCAATTCCAGGCCAAGACCAAGTTTATGGCCACCAGCATTGATGCTCTTCCCATCTATCAGGGCAGACAGTGTAAGCTTCACACCTGCAAGATTTTTAAGCAGCATGTTTACAACACACACAGTAGCTTTCATGCAACTCAACCTCTGTCATTACAAGTCCCTCTCTTTCTATACAATTACTTTCCTCCAGAGATTTTTAGAAAACACATTTACCCATGAAATCTGCTGAAAGTCAGTCATGTGAAAAAAAGCTATATATGATTTTTGTAAACAGTTATGAAGTGAATATAAGAAGCCTCTAATTGCTAAATACACAAGAGTTCTCCTCTACTACATTAAGACATGCAAAGGAGGAGGAAAATTGTGCATGCACAGACACTCCTACCTATGAAGGGACAAACTGAAAAGATTTTTACTGGTTTTCAAATAAGGAACTAACCAATGGTAATATAGCCTTAACAGGTGCTTTTATATTTAAGCAGAACAAGTTAAGTTCTGGAGGGTTTTTTTACTAAATATGAAAAGCAGGAAGTGTGGGGGTTTGACAATCATAATTTGAAGACTTGCTATCATTCAACATGGTACAAAACAATGCTTTGCCTAGCCTAAAGCTAAGCTGTCAAACATAATATATTCCACTCCTGCACAGATCAGTGAAGAATATAATGCATTAATATCATTAGATAAAATAGAAATTGTCTTGTTTAGATAAAGGTTTCATGTGCGACTGAAGCTACTGTAAAACATCTACTTAGCCCTCAAATAAAAAATCAGTCTGAAGGAAAATAGTTGCACATAAATGCAGATATCTCAATTATTTTCTTTAGGATGCACAGAAGATATATATGACATAATTCACGTGATAGCTCTTACCTGGCCTCAGGGTCTGGGTGTAACCCACTCCAACTAGACTAGAATTGTTCACTTTTGCCTAAAAAAAAAAAAAAAAAAAAAAAAAAAAAAAAAGGCAATTGTAACTGATTAGTTATTTGTTACCATTCAGAACTACAGCAACACTGCTGTTATCAGTTAAACCAAAGTTTACTGATCTTTCAGTACCCTGGTGCTTCCTGAATTCTCTCCTTCCAGCTATGCCCTCGTTCCTCAACTTACAGCAGAGGCAGTAACATATTTAAGAGCAGAGGGAATGTAAGGGCAGGGAGAACTGTTACTGGAACATGGTTTCGCAGGTGAACTTCACCACTTGCCCCTTTGCAGAAGGTCAGAGCCATCTTCCACCAGTCTCCCAAAAAATGCCACATTAGAAGAATCCTACATGTTCATATTAGTATTAGTATCATATTATAAGAATTAGTATCTTGCAAGTTCAATCAGTCATACAGCAAACATTTCATATTATCATTGTAAACAATATGTACAAATTTATTTATGTCACTTCGCATCACTTCCTCAACAGGATGATTCCAGTGTTGTAACATGCAGGAAACTTTTCTGCTTATCAACTTTTAACCAATATTGCCAGAGATCTGACCGGGAGAATGAGACAGAGCTCACCAAAAAAAGGTTTAAAAAAAAAAATCTGTACACTTACAGAACCAGACATGAAGGTTTTTTGATAATAGTGTTTTTCTTTTAATAAATACAGTAGGATCACTAATGTAAGCATATTTGACAGCCAGATTCTATGAGACTTTGCTGTAAGCAACATTACAGAATTTAAATACTGCTGGTTTAATTATAATTGCCCGGGCTGTAAGAGTAATTCCTACAAGGCCTCCCAGTCTATTTTGTACTAATAACACACGGATTCACAGAAACTGAAAATATACTGTACTTTGCACAACCCTTCAGGTTACAGCCATACTTACTGAGATAGAAGCAGTGGAATCCAACTTGTATTTAGCTGCAATGCCAAAGCGAGTGCTGTTGCTACCTGCTGTCCAAGCCAGGTTTACAGCAGTTTCAAGAGAGTCACTCACTTTTTGGTAAATTGACCCACCAAATTCGGAACCATCATTGCTGCACAAATTAAGAGAAAAGTTAGTTTCCTATTTGCGTAATCCCCTCCTTTTTTTTTTTCCTTTTATTTAATACTTCAGATTTTTATTCAAATAAGAATTTCAAAACTTTGAGTTGTTTCCCATTTTTTGACAAGAGAGGGGAGATGAACAAAAGCAAAATTGAACTGCAGTAATTCATGGAAATAAAAAGGTATTTCAGAGTGCTACAGCTAATTCTCATGTTAATTGTCAAACAAAGTCCTTGAACAAAATTCCAGATCACATCCTTACAAAACCGACAGATATGTTAATGGTTACAAAAGGGGCATTCTGAATTACATGATTATTAAATACGTTAAACTCCTAAAGAACTGCATGACCTTTCAAAAATCTATCACAATGTTTTACATTAGTAAATTGAAACAGAATTCTGCCAGTCCAGACTATAAAATATTTTGTCATTTTCTCCTATATACTTTAATTTCCATGAATTCAGATACAATCCCCATGCTTCCCTTCAAAAGCAAAAACTTTTAACTATCTAAATGCACTACAACTCCACCAATTTTATTAATCTGGATTGAAAACACCATGTTTTTCAGGAGGTTTTGATCAGATTGCTCTGAAGATCCAAAGGCAGAAGTCTGAAGAAAGTTCATAAACAAGATGCCTTACACTTGCTTAGTTTCATGCACTCTTCATCCCTGACAGGCAAGATGAACCTCCACAAAAAGTCCAGAAGCAAAGATCTAGTCTTGCTCTAGAAACTACTACAGCATTAGTGCAACACTAATTATTACCTCTAACAAACCTACTGCCCTTAAATTAAAATCTGATACATTTCAATATAATGGGATAGCCAGAAAAAGCATTATGATCAGTTCTGCATAACTGAAGTACTGCACTTCCAATTTGCATGTACTTCAGTATTTGGCAAGCTGCATCACAAGTTATGCTGCAAGTGCTAACCAGTCACGGGTGTTTACTGTTTTGAAAAAGAGAGATACAAAGTATCATTTGCAATTATTTAGAGTTTCCCATTGAAAAACACACTCCATTAATGGCCTTGTAAGCACCTCTTGTTATTTCAAGCATTTGTATTTCCTTAGAAGGAAAGGTAAAGAAAGCCTGCTTCTGGAAAGCCAGAGAAGTTTTCAGTACTTACACATTAGTGTGCAGTTGGAAGTCTCCAGTCTTGTAACCCACAGAGAAATTATTTCTTGTCAATTTTGATTTGGCACTATCAAAAGTCATCTGATAACCAGCAAGCCAGCCTTCAAAACCAAAGACAGCTGACCCATGGATTGCAGGTCCGGCAAAATCAAAGTCAACATCACAACCTAGGTTTACGCATTCACGTTTATAAGCTGACTTAATTTTACCACTTTTCTTTCTGAAACAGAGAAAGAGTTATCTTAAGAAAAGCCTACATAATCTTCTTCAATGATCTGCCCAATTCAAGCCCTATGATTCTACACAACATATCTAAATACTTTGCACATGCATCCCATCTCCTGGACCAGGCAAAAGTACAGCCGGCCCATCCAGAGCACAAAGGGCTACTGCAAGCAGGCATTTTCTGATTAATGTAGCAGCAGTTGCATGTCTCCTGCAATATTCCAGGTATTTCTATCCCATAAAATAAGTAAAGTTGTGAAATGTGCAATACTAACACCATAGTGATGCGGTGGTAAAAAGCAGAAGCCTTTAGCATTGGGATTTGCTAAAATGGATAAATAAGCAAACCACACAAACAGCTCTGTCAATTACCACACACCAGATCCAACAGACCATTGGTGTTGTTACTCCCTAAGGTAAAAACATTAACCATTCTTACCCTGTATTTGGTGAGAAAGTTGTATCAAATGTCAACTTCAAGCCTTTGGCAATCTAATATAAGGGTGGAGAAGATAAGATAAAGCTATAAATTCAGTTCTTACATAGCGGTAAAGCAAATAAATATTCTCCTAATCTATTACCTGATCTTCAATTGCAATTTCTGTTCCCAGAGTGTTATCTGTGTTCCATTTTTCTGTGAAAGTCAGACCATACTCAGCCCACTTGTATTTGGTCTCCAAGCTCCCATTCACTTTTCCAGTGTCTGTGTTAGATGAACCAGATGTTGTGAATTCCTAAAAAGCACAAAGAGACATGTCATCCTGAAAGCATTACATGGTGTTTCCTTCAGCAAGCACTAAGACCTTGTTATAATATGGGAAAAAAATCAACTTGCAGGGGGAGAAGGGAGAACAGCATAGCCAAGAATTAATGACTCATGCCCACAATGGAGGCAACTCCAGTAAAATTCTTTAAGAATCATATATGTATTTTCATTATTCTTGTCAACCATCCCTGAAGATAAATAATGTGCAACTGTAAAATGTCATAGAATGGCATAATTTTTCAAATTGGGTGTGGATAGGTGGTTTAGTTTTTTGGTTGGTTTGAGTTTTTAATTGTTTCTTAAAGAGAGTTCTTAGTCTACCCAATGCACTAAGCCTTTCACACCAGCCATAGGCAGATATGTTTTACTGACACCTGTAAAATTCCTATTCCTCTGGCACTTTCGTTCCATGACAGAGAAGTAACATTCATGTTTGCAGGGGGAGCTAAGCAAACAGTCTGGGTTTATAGTACGGTATGATCTGACATGGATCTCTTGAAAGTCCTTGGAAGTCAACAGTATCACTCACATTTTTTTATTAAAAGAAGTAATCACTGATGTCTTCTCTATTCTCTCTCACAAAGAACAGAATGAATAGTTTCTGTATACCACTGTTCAAAAACTGAAGGCAATTAGAAGTGGAAGCCAGGTTTGCAAATACATGTTAAAGAGCTCTTTCCAATGAAGAGCTCTTTCCCAGTACTATTGCCCTTATAATTTAAGAAGTTCATTATTTCAACTTTTTGAAATATATAAATAAACATTTTGATCTCTGTCTTCCTCCATACATAACATTATTTTCAAACAGACTTCTCACACTCACCTTCCCCAGAGGGAAACACAGATTTGAAATCACAAGTCCTTAAGCACTCTTATGGCAAAAGCCCCATAAGTGCAAAATGAACATGGCTGAGACTGTTCTTTAATGGTAGCTGATCAAATTTAACTATGTCCAAGACATTTACTTGTATTATGTTAGTGACCCACTACATCATACACAGCTGCACAATTGTAGTAGGGCTATTTCTTGGAAAAGGATGGGAACTACACAAATACCTTCAGCTTTAACTTCTTGCTTTGTACTAGTCCTACTGCAAAGGGTCTATGTGACTGTAACCACTGAAGCAACAGCTTCAGGAGAAGCAAAGTATTACATTATCTCTTATCTCTGCCTTAAAACATGCCAGCAGTTTCTCCTCCTGGGAAGGATGGCCTATAACTGATACAGGATTCACATTTGGGCTTGGATTTTTCAGAGGATTTTACCAGCATAACTGGTAGTTCTCCAAACAAACAAGCTAAGGTAAGAACAACTACCTCTGTAATAGGGCTCTTGCAAACTGTTTTTCAGTTGGGATACAGACTTCTAGAAAAAAACAGAGCATATAACCCACAAACCTTGTTTCTAACAACAAGTTACACTGCTCAGGCTCCAGTTACGGGGAGAAAAAAAATAAATCTACCTTTGTATCTTGCATGGAACACTACTGCAATGCTTTAATACCTAGAGGAGCCAAGGATTCAAAATGCTTATTCAATGCCAACTATTTCATATGAGAATCAAGATCACAGAAATTTCCATTGAACAGTATCACACAATACTTCAGAAATAAAATCTGTATACTATAATTGGTGTATTAAAATACTTTTTTTGTTCACCTTCACACATAAGATCAGGGACAACTAACAAACCCTTTTATTATACAAAGATGACTGAACAAGACAATATTCTCGATACATTCAGTTCTTTAGGGGCTTCTGAAATTCTCTTACACCAGAAATCTGTCATTCATATAACCTATAAAATACTTAACAGCATCTGAAAAGTGTACTTTTTAACTAAGTATTAGAACATATCTAGAAAAAAAATACAATTAATTAAATTTACTTAAACTCACCACTCCGCTTGCAGATTTTGTTTTCACATCCAGTTTCACCAACCCAAAACCTTAACAAAGAGAAGTCAAAGTCAGACAATTAGGCCTTAACTAAGGCCCTGCACATTTTTCAATAAGCTGGTCTTTCAGGCAGTCTCAGCAGTGTGCCACATATATACACATACATAAACAGCTACAGAGTGACTCCAGCAACATTCAACTTTTAGATGCTGCAGCAGGTAAAGGAGGCCTCTCCAAAATAAGCCAGTGAAGTGCCTCTCAGTTCTACACGAGTACATGTAACTACCACATGATGCTTCCAAGAGGAAATACATTATTTTCTGTTCCTGGAATGGAATAGTTTTTCTAGTCAATGCCTTTTAAAGAGCTAGCCCAATGCATAACATGCCTCTTTCAGCACCAAGACAAAATATCTCAAAGTAAAAAACTGAAAAAGCAAAGGCACTGGGAAATACACAACTACTGGAACTGTAATAATATAAGTAGATTTTATGGGTGTGTCAGTTCACATTGTTATCCAGAGAGGTGAGCAACAGTCTTGGTGAAAAAAAGCCCACACTCTTCCGAAGACCAGAAAGAAACAGCACTGTGACAAAGAATGATTTAACTATGCAGCTGTCTGGTATTAAAGCATTTTAAGATGTGGAATGATTCTTTATCCCAATAGCCATTCCTCTTTCTAGTCCAAAAAAGGCTAACCCTTTCTATATTAACTTATGTTGTGGCACAGACAGACCAGTAAACAAAGTGTGCTCCTAAGTTAAACTACACTTGCTGCTTACATTCTTTCATACTTGCACACCTCTGACATTTATGTGGCTCAAGCAGTAAGATTTAATAACCTTCACATCAAAACAGCCCACAAAAAGCCTTCAACAATCTGTTAGTTGGCAGTAAAGATATAAACACAGCACACCTTCCTCCTTCCCAAAAACATTGGTATTTGCTCATTTGATTTTCCATACAGACTTAAAAAGGCAATTCACTGTTGCACCTTAAGCACCACTTATAAAAGGCACTATTCTTACCATATCCTTTATTGAAGATATCTCTGGCAGGTTTGCCAAGGTCTACATATGATGGAGGAATCGCCATTGGAGCTGAAAGGTAAGGGGCTAATTAATAATGAACCTTTTACCACTGCACACATGAAAAAATGCTACCACAACTCTTTCAAGACAGTCTTTAAGACAGATTAATCTACATAAAGGCAATTAATAGATAAAATGGATATAATTATATACCTATAATTAATAGATATAATACTACAGTATTCCGTGAAACACCCAGACTTTCCATGAAGGTCACTGTGAACAGAGGATGTTTTCTCGCCTCAGGCAGAGAAGAGGCATTGCAGAGCAAAGGCATTACAAGACCACCCAGTTTTTAATTTTTCATGTAGATTTCTCTATATAACATTCATTACCAGAAATTAACTAATAACTCACATTTCCAGAGTTGACATAGCTACTGCCAAAAACCTGGACACTGGAAATCTAAAAACCTGTAATGCAGACAGTTATTTCCTGAAGTTCTAAAAAGTCAAATTTTACACTTTTGTGAAAACTACCTGAAAGTACCTAGAAGGTTTAATTTTTGAAAATGTAAAAAGAGGGAATATCCGCTCTCCAACATAATTTTTGCCCCATATTTTAAATGGCAGATGTACAATTTAAAAAATAACATCTAACACCATTAACTAGCAATCAACCTGATAACATACAAGAGTTTAAGTTTGGGAGGTTGCCTTGCTAGTTTAAAACATCCAAGTAGGAGGAGTGCGGGGTCTGTGAGAAGAGATCTCTTTACGAGTCCCCTTCTCAGACAGGGAGCCTCTGGCAACCTCGCTGTTAAAGAACCTGTCCCTGCACATGAGCCATGGCCCAGCCTCTCTGGCCCCAGAGACAGGCTAAGGTCTCACCCAGGCCTCACTCTCCTCCCTGGGAAGATAAGAATGTATCTGCACCCTCCTTGAAAGACTGTTTTCCCATGATTTCAACAGCAAGAGGCTACTGTTACAGAGGCCCTGTATTTTAAAGTTGAGAAATACAGAAAATAGAGCGTATTAGTAACTCCCCCCATGTTGTAAAAGAGGGAGAAGGGATGGGGGGGAACAACAAAACTAACTAGACAAGATAATGAAAAGGCTAAGCACAAGCAAACAAAAATCTTATCTTCTCAAACTGATTGGTCACATTTGTTTAGCAGGGAGAGTCAGATTAACATAATTGACTTTTTATCTTGCTTTTTTGTGGTGGATTGATTTTTTTTTCAAGTAAATGAAAAAATTATCTTTGGAACTTGAAAAATAACATGTGCAGTGTTCTCAAAAGTTAACTTCCAAACCCTAATTGCATCTGCCATATACAGCCAAATTGTATGAACTGCGACTACTAAAAAAACCCCAAACTATTAGAGCAATCAATGGGAAGGCAGAAGACGGTTTCTTATCCTTCTACAATTCATAATGCAGTTTTTCAGAGTACCCTACTTCAGCTCCTTACTGCCCAAAGAGGATAACTCCAACCTCCTCTGAGAAACAATATTTACACTCAGTTTAACACACACACAAATTCAGCAAAACTTCTTTAGGAAAGATGTCTAAACTCTACAACCAGGTCATTATATCAAGATATCTATCACTTGCTCAAGAACAACTCTGGTTTTCCAGGGAGTTAAACTTTTTTTTTTTTTAAAGAGACATAAAAATGTCTTAGAGCATCTGAAGTTTGAAGACTTAGCCCAAGTTCAAGTCTACAGAACAACAGACCCTAATCCCAGTGACAAGCCATTAAATGGCTCCTATTATTTATTCCATAAGAAGCAGGTGAGAGAACAAATTATAAGGGAGTGTGAGACCTCTCACCTGTAAATTTCTGCTGTACAGCAACTGTACAATTCTTCAGCAGTTTAAAATACTACAGAGAATTTAGCTACATCTCCTTTAATGAACAGATCTCACCTCTAACTAGCATCTTCACAAGAATAATTATTTCTAGTTTTGAAGTGTTATATTGGCCTTTTGCACAGAAATGGTTTTACAGTGAAAAAAAATGAGATTTTCTCTTTTGTTTTCAATGTTTCCAATCTGACTAGACATCAGTACAGACAAGAGATTTATGCTAAGCAAAAATGTCCCGAGAAGTTAACAAACTCGTATCTGAGTCAAAATTCAGAGGATTATTACAGTAAAAAGGATGTTGCTGTTTTATCTGGCCTAGTTAAGCATCCTTACCGCTTCAGGGAAAACAGCCAGTATTTGTCAGACATTCCAGCCAACAGATTCATGTTTTGTAATAAAATGTTGAAAGAGAGTACAGCTGTGACACCGCTGTTCTAATACTGCACTATAACGCTGACAGGGATGGATGAGGACAAAACAGGAAACCAAGAGTTACTTTCAGGTATACTGAATACCTGATAAATCACTGTCATCATCAGAATGCTCATTAAATGAAAGCAGGGTCATAAAAAAATCAGTCCTGTGTCCTCCAATGCTAGCTCGGTTTGCAAATCCTTATAATCACAAGTAATTTTCTTCAACCCTATTTTGAAGCATTTTTCACTTAAAAACTTATTACAAGTGACTAAACTATAAGTACCTCTTAGCAACCACAGGTTTGTTTTAAAAACAGTAAAATAATTGACTGTAAGTACAGAATA
Source organism: Lanius collurio (assembly GCA_020086605.1). Classification (NCBI taxonomy): domain Eukaryota; kingdom Metazoa; phylum Chordata; class Aves; order Passeriformes; family Laniidae; genus Lanius; species Lanius collurio. Next base: position 12,086,266 of record JACBWW010000010.1, read on the forward strand.
TACTTGAACCAAGTGAGAGCTCCATCTTAGTCTCTTTCATGCTATCACGACAAAAAAAAAAAAAGTTTAATTAATCTGGTACTCAATAGTCACAACCGTGCTTTCTTCTGTGATTAAAATAAAAAAATCACCTCAATAACACAAAAATGTATTAACGTTATTGGAATTACTACATCACAGTTTTTCTTGGAAGTAGTATTTCAGAATTCTATGCCCTACAATTAAGGAATGCCACAGACCTCTATTAAGATTTCTAACAAAGATCTCAAGATATTCAAGATCAAGCTACAAACCAGATCAGGCTATAACAAAAAAACCCTGTACTCATGCAATTTAAAGAAGCAGCAGCAACTGCGCCGAAATTATCCCATTAGCCCAAAAAATAAGAAGAGAAAAACTGAGATTATCTAAAAATTACGTTAATTAATTAACTTAAAATACATCGGACACAGGGTGACCTTCAGGCTTACGCTGATACTACACAGAGCTTAAAAAAAAGCCACTCCTTACCCTTGCATTAACTCTCTCCCTTCTCACAGATCGGATGTGGACAGGCAAGCCTAATATTGGCCACGCTAACGCAGAAACTAAAAGGGCAAGGGCTGGAAATGGACTACAGGCTCGGGAAGCGAAGGCACGGGTAGTAAAGCAGCGCCTCCCAGAGGGGAAGGGCAGCGAAGGGGAGAGCGGGGCTGCGGCCGCAGCCCGGGCCGGGCTGAGCGGCGGCCCAAGGCCCAGCGCCAGGCGCGCCGCCCGCCCCGCCGCAAGGTGAACCGACCCGCTCGGCGCGGCCATCTTGGGCATCCCGGCCTGACCCTCCCGCCCCGCCGCGCCTCGCGCAACCGAGCCCGGCCG
>JACBWW010000010.1:12087424-12119379 GCA_020086605.1 Lanius collurio
TTTTTTTTTCCTTTAAAGATTAATATTTCAGTAATGGTTTGGCTTTATTGTTAGCAATCCAGGAAAGCAATTACTGCCCCACCCTGAGCAAAAAAAAAAAGGAATGAATCACTTGCTTAGTGAGACAAGGCAGAGGCATAATCTGAGAGACAGCAGCACACAAACTCCTCTGCATTACTCTTCCAGGCTTCCGTAGCAACAGCCTCTCCCTGCCAGTGTTTTTTACTCATTCTTGCCCCACCCCTCCCTCATACAACCCTTTCTTATTTCTCTCAGCATATCTTCTAAAGCTTAGAACATCAAAAACACACAGCTTCAGGCCTGCCACAGCAAACCTTCTGGATTACTCCAGACCTTTCTTCTTAGTGGTCTCATACCATTCATGGCACACACCTATGTAGGTGCCCTCCCTCTGAATGGGCTGGTTTTCTATTGAAAATTCAGCAGTTCTCAGGTTTTTGGGCCTGTTGCAGTTGAATTGTTGCCATTTTGTATGAATACAGCCATATTTATGTATAACTGGCATCAGAGTCACATGTTTTACTGGTACTACTTGGAAAAAAACAACCCACAGGTCACTATAAGTTTACTGCCATTTGAACACAAACTCTGCTTCTCTCTGCACAATTTATAATCACAGTAACTGAAGTAGTGTATGTGAGCAACAAAAAGAGAGCAAGTGGCTACAGTACATACTAGTGTCCACCGAACAGTGTAGATAACTTATGTTCACTTTTGACAGAAGCCTGCATCATTGTTTGCTCTCCCCTCCAGATGCAGCCCTTCAAGTTGAAGATTCAGTGGAGAAGCCTTACCAAAGGTATAGCAATGAACAGCTAAATGATTTAGGACTCTTCATTCTGAAACAAGCTGATTTAGGGGATATAGCGGAGATTACAAAAGTGGAGAGGGTGGAAAATAGTTGAAGCTAACAAGAAACAAGTTCAGAACAAACAAAGCCAAGGTTTTTTTTCTATGAAGGAGTGCAATCCAGTGGAATTACCTGACACAAGAAGCTAAATGTTTATATGGGCTCCAGGGGAAACTGGACAGGCTTGTGGAAGAGAAATCTAGCAAGGGTTACTAATTCCTACTCCATCAACAATTACATATGGCTGTGTAACCTGTTTGGAGTCAGGAAACCTCTGCATTGGAAATGGAGGTACCATTTAAATTCTTATATCCTGTTCTTATCACTGTTTCTTTTAGGTATGTGCTGCCTAAATCATTGCTTAATTCATCATCGCAGAGGCAGGGATATTGGATTGTCTACACTTTTTATTTGACACCTTACAACTGCCCTTATGCAAACTACGCCTCTGGAAAGCCCTAAGAGGGCAACAGAGGCCCACGCTGCCAGGATGTTTTAGTCTAAAAAAAGTTAATGTCTTTCCATTTTTTTCCTAAACAGTTTTAAATAACCTTCTTTCAATTTAGCTTAAACTACTAGGAGGAAGTTTAACTTAAACCAGATTCTAAGAGACACTTAAAACAGGTCCACATAGAGCTAACACATTTAAGTAATCTGATAGAGATAATACCTTAGCTCAGAGCAACACCAGCTAATGCTAACAGTGATTTTAGAGCTGAGAAAGAAAACAAACCAAATTTGAGAAAGTCAACGAGGGAGCCAACTTGTTTGGAGTCCCTGCTAAGACTAATGGAGACACAGAGCACCTTACAACTACATAGCTAATAAAAGGTGATTACCTTTTCTTATATATTTATAGCTCTACAGGCAAAGCAAACTAAAAATCCAATCCTTTTTATGGCCTGTGGAGACACTGGACACTCTTCTTGTACATGTACAACACTAAAGTACCTTATTCCCAAATAAATAATAAGAGCTATGTGGAAAAGGTTCTGTTAAAGAGCAAGAAGAAACTGAAATAAAAAAACAACCCTATGCAGAAGAGCCTGTACATATTTGTTCTTCCAAATTTTAATTTGGTTGATGGTAATTTTTTCCTTAATTTTTCTTTCAGTTTTCATTGCCTTAGGATTTTTTCTGTTGTTGTTGGGTGTTGGCTTTTTTAGTTTGTTTTTTTTTCTTTAATTTTCAAGGAATAAGACATTTTTATCTTCCTGATAGATTTACAAACCATCAGGTGTCCTGACACCCTGAAATACATTCATTAATAGGCTTCATTTCTTGCAGGAGATAAATCCAAGAAAAGGAGGGGCAATCATACAATCAAATGCTGACCTGTAAGCAAAACACAATTAGTGCAAAACTCACTGATAAACTCAAAGAGATATGCCCAGTGTTCCAAATCACTTGTGTGGAACAATACATTTGAGTGATTGGTGCAGGAGTTCTCACCTGAAATGAATATGAGAACAGCTACTCATTCATGCAGCACTGTTGACATTTCTCCTCATGGTGCAGGCTGTAGCAGTTACTGTGTCAAATGGATGCAAGGCACTTAGAGATTACAAATTTTTCAGTTATCTAAGTTTTTTCTAAGAAGTTTAATGAGGATTACATGTCTTAGAAGACCCAGGGCACTTTATACCAGAGGAATTACACTGCAGAGCAGAAGGCCTCCAAGACTTTACTTGCCTTGCTGAAAAGAATTTGGTTGCCTCCACGACACTGCTTCTCTCATTGTAAAGCTTCTCTCATTGTAAACCCAGTGAGGGACACTCAGGCGCACAAGATGTTGAGCAATGTTTTTGTGGTGATGTCTCGCACTGAAGCCACTCCAGGGTTAAGCCTAAATGCTGTATAACACCTTGATGGGAACAAAGCAAAGCTCAGCCATGGAGGAAGAACATGCAGAGGACTGTGCCCAAGAGTTTTGTTCTGTGTTCAGAGGGGGAGGAATAGAAAATGGCTTGCACTCAGGCATATCCCTCCCTGAGAAAAACTGCTACCCTGGCTTCACGACCTTTAACATTATTTACAGGGTGTCCTTATTGTACTCAGAGTACTCTGATGATGGTCTTTACTGTAAACTGCTCTGATGCATGGCTCTAAACCTGAGAGCATCTCTACAGTAACAGCCTATATTGTTGGCCATTTGCTTTTGAGGGACTAAGTTTCTTTCTTAAACAAATAAACAATGCTAAAATCCTACTAATAGTTGCTGTTTTACCAATCTGCACTTCAGTCAATTTCCCTGAAAGCAGATCTTTCTTAAGGTCACCTCTCTTTCTAGGGTGCCTGTTTGTAGCAGCAGGCTTTACAAGCATAGCAAGTGATGGCAGGCCATTTGCAATAGCCAGGCTGGAGGGGGTTCAGGCTTCTGGAACCTGAGCTCCTGCCCCAAATGTCTCAGACTTGAAGGAAGCTTCAGCCGGGCCGGGCTGGCTGAGCTCTGACGCGGAGCGTGCCTTGGTTCTGAAGGCCGAAGGGCACCATCCCCTCTGGGTGGGAAGGAAGATTAATGGGTCTTTAAAAAAGGAGAAAGCAGCAGATTCTGGGAAGCAGATGTGCTGTGAGGAGGATGGTGGTGCTGAGCTGGCGAGCGGGTGCCTCACCCTGCGGCGGCTCTCGCCTTTGGTTTCTGGGTGCAATGCCGGTGACCCCCAAGCGAGTGGGACCGGCCGTCGCACCTCCTCCAAGTGTGTGTGGTGGCCCAAGTTTTACCCTACAGGCGCACGGGAACGAACGAAGGGTGTTCTGTCCTGCAGCCCCGGCAGGGCCAGCACTTGGCGGAGCGATTCATCCCCTGTCGTGCCCTGGGAGCTGCCCTTGGGGAGGGCCGGCAGCGGAGGGCAGGCTTCCCCGGCCGGCAGCGGAGGGCCGGCAGCGGAGGGCAGGCTTCCCCGGCCGGCAGCGGAGGGCAGGCAGCGGAGGGCAGGCTTCCCCGGCCGGCACAGCACCGCAGACGGAACTGTGGGGCTGTGAGAGACAGCCCGGCTTTGAAAAGGGAGACAGCGACAGAGAGGGAGTTCAGGCTCTCGGCGCTGTCTTTCTAGAAGCAGACTGACATACTGGAGTACACTGAGTGCTCTTGCACACCCGGCAGCACATCCCATGGGGAAGCGGACAGCACAAGTGGAGCCGACCTAAACCCGATTGGTCTGTGATCAGCTGGAGTTTAACCGGAGCAATCTGACATAGCTCATTACCTGGGAGGAGAGGCTTCTGTTGATAGGACCAACCTCTTAAAAACCTACAGGAAGTGATTTATCTACAGCTATATTTTGACAGCCATCATGCTAACAAACATAAAAGTAATGAATCAATTACTTTTTCTGCCTGCATGATTTCCTTGAAAAACTGTGTAGTCCACACCCTTCCACAGCATATGGAAAGTAAGCAACCTTTGCCAACATATGTGATTCATCTAGTCCTTTAAGGGTTTAATTTTCAGTTGAATGTAAGATAATAGAACACACACCCTCGCACACACACAAAAAAAGGGACCTGTAGCAGATTTTTCCTCTTTCACTGAAATTTCACTGTGTATACATATAATCATGTTATAGTTAGTTGCCAGGTGCTCAGTGCAGGACTCAGCGCAGCAGAGCTGATGATAGTGGTTCTTATAATTAGATCTGCCTAATCACCACTAGTAAAATATCTTAGTTTACTAGTACTTTATCTCATTGTTTTCTTTTTATTTACTCACATTGAAGGTTCTAGTCCAGAAATTTGTGTTCAGAAGTTTCGATTAAAATATTCAGTGCTTTATAAGGGAAAAATGCTGTTTGCCCAGTTGAAATAGTTCTTAAAATTATTTGAGATGGCTCTGTGCAATTCATTTTGAGGTAGGTATTTCAGACATCACATGGAAGAATTGCCCTTTTGCTGTCTAGTAAAACTCACCCACTCAACCTATAAACTTCAGAAGGATGTCCTATGGTACAGTTTGGCAACTAATTTCTGTTAAGGGTGTACCATGAAGGCGCATGCTTAATCTCTGCACTTAATGTAATTGCTCTAAACCATCTCCGAGGACCACTTGTGCATACTGCATCCCACAGCTGAAACAGTGGAATGAGATTTCTACAATTTAACCCTGTAGGGTAAGTTTGGCTGTGGTTGTGAGCAGAACAGAAAGTCCCTACACGTAACCATTCAGGAGTGTAAGGACCCTAAATGGCTCCTGTGTTCAGGAGAGAAGAACCAAAGGCAGACAGACAGAAGCACGAGTAAGTACTAATACAAGGGGACCTGTGACAGGAACCAGGGCAAAAGTGTCTGCTGACAAGAATGAAGAAATCAGGGCTTTGCTACAAGTTTACCTGCAGCAAGTAATTTCTCTTAAAGACTCTTTGTCTTTCTGCATAAAAGGAGTAATGACATTGACCTCTTTTGTACAGCCCAGCACAAAGCGAACATTGAAATAATTGTCCTGCTTTCCAACCCTTACGTAACTACAACTTTTTTTTTTTAATGTCACATTGAAAAAGTTGCATGCCCAGGTGTAAAACGAACAGAACGTGTAACAGAAAGACAGACAAGATATTGCTTAAAAATCTACACAGACTAAAATCCTCCACGTTCAAAGGTAACAATACAGGTACAAGAAATGTGACATACCACAGTCTAAAGGGGCCACATTAGTTATATACAACCAAACCACCACGAGAAACCATGCTCCATTCTAAAATAAGACTAAACAACTTCTTAGCTGTCCCCTTTCTGTTTGGAAGGAAGTTGTGTCTAGGCATACCTATTTCATACCCTGAGAACACATTCATTAAAATTCAGGCATTTAAAAAATTTCTCCTATGCTATGGTTTGGAGAGACATTTGTCTGATGCTACTGCCTACTAAGTAGAAGTAGTTATTGCTAAAAATTGCTGGTTTTCAGATACAATATGCTACAGAGACTTGAAAGGCTTGTGCTGGGGAAAATGGATGGTGTGTGGTTGCAGATGGGCTCACAGGCGCAGGTTGAGGAAAATTTCAGTGTCACTCACTTCATCAGTGTCAGTTATAACCAGAACCAAAGACAGATCTTTAAGTCAAAGATCTGCAAGTAATGATCCACAAAACACATATTTCTAAAAAATGTCACTGAGGGCTGCCAACCAAACAGATCTCCATCTCTCAGTGGGCATTCACAGCAGGGCATGAGCCAATGATTCGATTAACCCAGCAACAGATTAGGGAAGAAATAAAAATTAAGAGGCTAGCCAGGATATATGGAGAGAAATAGCATGTGGATCATTGATCATAAGGAATGATCACAAGGAAGGAGTCCTTTCAGAGACAGAAGTGAGCCTTTGCTCCATTCTCGTCATGTAGAGATCAAGTTTTCTGGTAGGATGTTTTCAGACTCAGGGTAAAAGTTTCCAGGCAACTCACATGATTCAAACAGAAAATAAAACCTTCAGAAATAGACTATAACAAAGAACTACAATTAAATAAATTCTTACATACATTTAAACTTCCCATTTCCAACTGCATTTTGATTAAAACTTAGGTGCACACTGCATATTTAAGTTTATGAATGTAGTAAAATATCTTTTGAAACAAGTTGATTTTTTTTTTCTGAAATAGCTTCCCACATTTTAGAAGATTATTGAATATATTGTAAACCATTCTGTTCTGTAGTGGTTGTCCACAAATGTATTATCCAGGTGAGTATCAACTGCTTAGTAATGCTTCCTAAGTGACACTGAGAGCGGAGTATTACAGTCATCCAGCATGTCCAAGGTTCTCCTTGTGTGAATCCATGCACTTTTGTCTGACAGGGTCCATGAAATTGAGAAATAGAAATGGTTTTGATGTTTCAGTTAATGGATATTTGACTTTGTGCATTTCAGGAGTTAAGAAACTCGGAAACTTTCCTTCCTGTTGTGTATTTGCCCTAAATCTGACTTCTCAGGTCTTCAGTCCCATGTGCCTAACTGCTTTAAGTTATCCCACTTTAGCTATCCTTGTGAAAAAAAAAAAAAATAAATCTTACTTGACTTCAACACTTCCATTCTTCTTGCAGACAGGCTTTGACATTCAATCAAGTAACAGTAATTATAGTTCTGATTCAGGCTGCTACTGCTGTGCTTGCTTTATCAGTACAGCTTCTCCCTATTTCTCCTGGTAAGAGGGACAAAATTTAAAGCTTTTAATGACTGTAATAGAAAGCCACTAATTAGAATAACCTAGATATAGTCATTCTTTCAGAGAACAAAAGAAAAACAAAATTATGCTCTACCAAGGTTGCAAATAATAACAGCTACAGAGATTCAACTATGCAGGGAGTCCCATGGCTGGTGTTAACAATCCTGAATTTCCAGTATAATTAAATCAGCAGCTACCCAAAAGTCATCCTTCAATGCGCTAGATTCATTCACCAAGATTAGATATTCATAGGAGAAGGCTGTAATGAGATCTGAAGATAATAAGATTTATTATACAGAACGCTAAAATAGAAGCTAGAGAATGACAAAGATAAAGCTTGCAAGATGCTTTACATGGAGATCTCTGTTCTGTTCAGACACAGGAAACAGCTCCATCAAGCCTAACATGCCTCAGCTTGATGGCATCATCATCCAGGGTTCTGCCATCACTGAAAATACACCCAGCAGCAGTAAATGGAAACATCTGTATTTTGCAAATGTGATCAAAGTGGTGCTTTTTTCAAACACTTCTAAGCCAGAAAGGGCCAAATAATCTATCCTTTGAAAATGAAACCTTGTGATATCCAAGATTGTTGACAGTGTCTCAGGTTTTGAAAAAGAAGTAACAAAAACCAAAACAAAAATCCCCAAATAAAGATGACTTTTGGTTAATCAAATGCAGTTCCAGGTTCTGTATCCACCAGCCCAGTCCAGGATGACTGATTCAGAGATACAGTGAACTTCTGAACTTTGTGCCATTCTATGGCTGTTAACATTTGTTCAGTAATATAGCATAAGATTAGCTGCACTAAGTGCCAAATATAACATGAGTCATATTGCGTAGGACTTCATCCTGGGGTGTCTCAGCTGAGCTGTGGTGGTTCCCAGGAGGGGGACATTCTGTTCCAGGCTTTCGTGCCTCCAGCACCACTTTCAATATACTTGGCAGCTTTCTGGTGACACAAGTTGCAGTGAAAGTAGCACGAAGTGTTGCTGTGGATGCTCTCTGCCTCCCTGGCCTTTCTCTGCAGGAGCCAACCTGCCGATCAATCCACAGCCTTGTCTTCTCCATGCTTCTACCACGGGCACTGCCAGCAGCTCACAGCAGCTCATCAGGCTTCTGTGGGCTGGCTTAGACTGCATGGGACCAAGAACAACTGCATGCACATTGTTTTTCTCTCTCTCTCTCTCGTTTCTTTAGAGTTTGGCTTTTTTTCTGGGGATGGGGGGTGGTGGGGGGAGGAGGATGGGTTTTGGTTTTGAGCTTTTTTGTTTATGGTTTTTTTTTTTTAGTTTTACTCAGCTATTCATTGCAGGAACAAATAGCTTTATTAGTAATGTGTTTATTTTCTTTTGTTGTAGTCCTGATTTCTTACAGCTCAGGGAATTTATATATAGGAGACCAATTTGAAGATATTCTCACTGTTTTAAATAAGCTGAGAAGCCAGGGCAGTATAATAGGCTTGTCTGATTAATCCCATTGCAATCTTTGGCATGCCTGGGACTACTGAGCTTTCATTTTACAAGAGGATGAATCTCAGATGTGCTTTGAAATCCTCAGAGCAGGATACAGACGTGCAGGTGACAAAAGCCAGTGCTCGGTAGTCCTAATGCACAAGAATACTTCTTTTGGCAGGATCCTGGCACTCAGGCTGTTATTCTGATCTGCTGGCCGTCTGCTTTCCATTAATCACTTCTGGCAGAAGAAAAGGCCTTCCAAAAATCTTTCACCTTTGGCCTATACTCAGGCAGCAAAAAGGATTTAGTAGCACAAAGTTTGTGCCAGAAGGGATCTTCAGCCTGAGAGCACAATTCTGAGGTTTTTGCCCTGAGATACCCCACAGGTCTGTCCTGGAAGACTCAACAACCTTGTCAGCCACACCCCATTTTAGGTTTCTTTATCTAAATAGGGTGGTAGTCCTCAGTTACCCTGCCTGTGTTTCTAGCTAGCTGACAAGTTCGTTCATGCCTAGTACAGATCTGGCAGGACAATATCCCAGGGATGATGATTAGAAGATGGATAATGCCATACAAGCTTTTTTTTTGAGACTTCTTAGGGAAGAAAAGGAGGAAAGGGAAGCAAGAAAATACAGATTGGAATCCAAGTCTTCAGCCCTTTCTTCCCTGTGCTTGGGAACATTAATTTACAAAAATCCTCAGACAAAACTAAACTCCTCTTAGTGAAAACAGATGAAACCTTCCAAGGACACCACATATGACTAACCATTAAGTCAGCACTCTTGATTAAGGAACCCAAAATATCTTTATTTTACTCTCGATAGGTGCCGTCAGAAACACTGATGAATTTATATGTCTGTTGCTCCACCCTCAGTTAAGCTTCCTTGTTTCTTACCAATGGAAGTAAGAAATCCTCCTTTCTAGGCCAGCAACTTTCTTACCTGAGAATGAATCCTCACAGTTCTTCAGTGGTCAGACTGGCATTTGAGATACTAGGGACCTGCATCCCAAACACCTACTGCCCCAGGATCCTAATGGGTGTAAATTCCCACATCTTGCACAGCTGGGACTGGTGGCCAGTGCCTCTTAAAAGCTGAAACAAGAATGATCATGATAACGATATGTGCATTTATCCTTTTGTGGGATTTCTTAAGATTAACCCAAAGAGCAGAGATAGATCCTTAATCTTTGTGCATGCAGCTCTGGGTGTAAATTCTTCCTACATCTGACATGATAACATTGTTTAGCATTGGATTAGCTGAAATTGAACTTTGAACATCTAGGCAAAATGTAAATAAAGGTAAGCTCAGGCTACAGTCTTATGGATGATATGCTCACTACACCACATGCTGGCAGGGAAGATGCCATGGCTTCCCCTTCACTGGTGCTGCAGTGATCTGGGCTATTCTGTCATTCATTGCCAGTTCTCCATTCCACAGGAAAAGCAGAGAAGGGATTTGTACTTATAAACAGTATGTGGAAAAGGGCAAATCAACAACCATCAGATGACAAAGTCTACATCCCCCCTGGAAAGCCAAAGTGAAAATGACAGATTGTGAGCCATCCATGAACCACACCAGCTAGGGAAGGTTTGAAATTAACTCCAGTGCATTTGGATGTGGTAGAGATAATGCCTGAGAGGGAGCCTGTCTGTGGATTTAGCTACTGGTGTAACTGTCCTGTAGGCAACTATACCTGGAAATAATAAATTAATTCTGGCATATAAACCGCAACCCATTCCTGGTCAGTGTGCACACTACATCAGTACAGCCCTGACTGGGTGATGCCTTCACACCAGCCTGTCCCTGCTTCCCAAATCCCAGTCCAAATCACCAACACAGCATTTCTGCAGTGCTGGGACAGAGATAGCACCTGAGTACTATTCCATGTTCCAGCTTGCCAGAAGCAGACACTGGCCTTCTGCTAAAGCTCTGGTTTTCACAGTTACTGCAACCCACAGCTTGCAGAAACAGCCTGATTAAGAGAAAACCAAAACAACCAAACACAAGACCACCTTTGTGTAGGAGTTGAGAGTCTCAAGAGCAGCCAGAGACCTTCAGCAGAGCCTGCTGAAAACCATCCTCCTTTTTCCTCCACTCTCTCCTCTTGATCATTTCGTAGAGCCTGCAGGAGAGCAGATGCTTTTCTAGGTATTTCCAGCCTCCTGACTGGCAGCTTGCACCTGTCCCATGTGGGGCTGTTACCTCCCTTGACATTAGCCAGGGGGGCTATTTTTAATTGCCAGGACAGAAACAAGAGGTAGAGCCTTTGGCTGAGCACCCTGCAACCCTCTTAAAGACTGAATCACTTTTGGCACCCTCATTAAAGCACATGCTAACAAACTTGGCTTTCCTCTTGAGGAACAGTGGTGCCAAGCTGTGCCCTGCAGCGCCCTGCAGTGCTCTTTGCTGGTGTGGGAGCAGGAGAGCACACCTTCAAATCATTCATCAGGAAACTGAACTACAGCAACAGCCTCCATAGCTTAGTGTCTCACAAGAGAAGGCAGAGCTTGCTAAGACACACTGGGACCCACTGGGAAGCAAAATAAGGACTGCAAGAACCCAGGCCTAGTTTGGGCACTGACTACAGTTTAGTTTGGCTGGAGCCTGACGCAGTGCAAAAAAACATTTGTGGTTTTACAGAAAATGAAGCTCGTGCCTTAGGTTTTTATTGCTGCCTTCCCTCTCCATGACTTGGGCGCCTTTGTAGGCCAAACTGCCACTTGGAGCAAGCAATTCAAGTGTGGCTCCGAAAGGCCCTTTGGAGCACAGCACTGCCACAACCCCGATCCTCCCACAGGACACGCTCCCTTTACTTTCTGCCATACCACGAAGTGCAGCTTGGTTCTTGCCATGGAGCACAGGAGGATGGACACGACAGTCAGTCATCACATTTCTGGCAGAATCATGCTCAAAACAGTTTTTGTGATGTGTCATGTGTTTCATGCCTACATTAACAACAGTCACACTAGGTTATTGTTCTGTACAGATTCAGTATTACAAAACCCCCTGCAATGCTAAAAAACCCACCAAGGAATCTTTTTTTAAAGTGCCATTAGGATACAGAAGTCTCTGTTTAGCTTTGTCAAAAATACCCCCAAACCCCTTAACATTGTAACATTATTTGAATCAAAAAACTCTGGAAGGGGCCTTTGTGATGAGACTTTAAATGAAGTTGCAGAGCTCAGCAAAATTGCAGATTAATTTTATCAGCCCCTTTCCAGGGCTTCTACTCACATATCAGAGAGATTCCTTAATGGACAGTCACCTCTTGAATATTTTTTTATACCCCTCACAAGTTTCATTCTCCACTCTCCCTCACAATATTTGTGAAATGAATTGCTATTCCCTGAAAACCCTCCTTCAGTGTTACTGTAAGAAAAGCAAACTTGCTGGCTGCTGTTGTCTCCTCTTCCTTTCTGCCCCATTCTTTTTAGGGCTATTAAGCTCCAATCAGAGTACATGAGAATCTATCTGTGATCAAGAGACACAGATTCAGTTTTGATGACTTCATCTAGCAGAGTGAGGGGGGAAAAAGAGTGAATTGCTTTTTTATATTTAAAATGAATGATGAATCCTTGTTTGAAAAGCATTCCCTTTCTCCTTCAAATTGACCTTGCATGCTGTGGTATACTAGGCATTAAAACTTGAACGTTTTGATCAACTAATAACACTACTAGAAAAAAACAAAACTGTTACCAAATTGGGTGCCAATATTTTGGGCAAGTCAAATGATTTCTATGAACAGTCCAGCGAATACCTATCCTATCAACAAACTTCAGTACAATTTTGACAGCAACAGGAATTTAGTATTTGGCAGCTTTTTCCCTGTTCCAGGGAAACCCAGTAATTTTACCAGAATCTGTCCCAGATCGGTGCCAAAATAAAATGCAAACCCCTATAGGTAGCTGCAGACTTAAGGCCACAGCTGTAAACCTGTAATTCCTACATTACCCAGAACAGTTATTCCTCCAGAAATGATTTTAAGTATAAGCACATACTCGTAACAAGAGTCCCACAGAATGTGCCAATTATATTTTGTCAGCATTACTTACTTCCATACTGAAGAAGATCTCATAACACCACCACACCTATGCTCAGGAATACTTTCACAGTCCCAGTGCTAACAGACAACGAGCTATCATTTTGCATATAAAATAAATTAAGCATTTGTCATCTTTCAAATATTTTATTTTAGTATTTTTAAATATGTTTAACACAACAAAGATATAAAACAATATATTAATTCGAGTTTAGAATCAAAACAATATTTACTTATTTACAGTACTCTAAACTTCACTGGCATACCTTCTAGCCATTAGATAACACTATTTTCTCAGAATAAAACTGAAGTAACTGTTCAGTGTGAAAAGACATCTACATCCTTATTAGGTAAAGTACCATGTACAATGCAGTTTGTGGTATCTCAAATTTGACAAAATTTCTTTTTTGACAAAACTGAATTGAAAGAGCAAAACTAAGTTACAGTTAGTCTTTCTAACTACACAGTCAGGTTGTTGTGCTCCACATTTATCACCTTAAGTTCTTACACACGTATTACAAACTGGCTTTTAAAATGTGCATGTCACTGAATTATGTACATAATACTCACTGCAAATTTGTTAGGATACAATGGGTAAGTCTGCAGGATACTGCTATATGGAAGGTTCAGTGTTCACAATACCGTAGTGTTTGAGGAGTTGTGAAGGGTTTCTTGGTGTTTTTCTTCATATAATGAACAAGACATCAGTAGATTCACTCTAAAGGTCTTCCCCCCCCCTCCAGGAATACTGTTTCAATTAGGATAATGACAAGGTCAACTTGTCAGATCAAAAATAGTAATTTTATAAACCCGTAGTCTATCAATTAACCCTTATTGTTGAAGTCTACATGCACAAAATAATTCAGAGGGTTAGCTGTCTCACCTGCTAGGACTTCTGTCAAGTATACTTCCATCTTGACAAGACTGTGGTGGTTTTTGTAGTTACAGGTCAGATTTTTAAAAAGGTACCCTAGGTTATTAAAAAAAACCCAAACCCAGTATTGTCTGTAGACAACTGCAAATTCTCCCTAACTCTGCAGTAGGAACGACATGGACAGATGAAAAACTATCATAGCTGTTGTAAGTTATTTTTGTTACACTCCAGATCCATAAGACCTACTGTTTTTTCCATGACTGATGCTTGAAAACCAAGTGGGCTTTCATACAGCAAAAAACTAACTAAATAGTAATGGACATCACTAAGCATGCAAGCAGTGGTTAAAAAGCAAAGAGACATTAACTGCTGCAAAAAGATGTGTACTGGTGTCTGAGTTCAACTCTTAAACTCTTTTTGGCACTACATGAGACACAGCTGTACATAACAGAATATTATAGGAACCTGTGCTTTTATCCTCCTTGGAGGGTTTCAGTAATTTTAAATTACCTTATTTAACACATTTGCATCAAAAATAACTTTTTTCCCCCAATCATTTAACTGACCCTTGCTTCTTAAAGCAGGTAACTATCAAGGTTTTATTTAGAGTATTTTTGTTTTTTACAGATTTCTTCTCTCAGAACCCAGTTAAGCAGCAATTTCTCTGAAATTCTACTGGAATGTTTTCGATTACAGTAGACAGAGGGGGACACATCAGAGAAAACCAAAAATTAAGTGACATTACCTATTCTCATTACTGTATCAGTATACCACACACAGTATGCACTTGGCCTTGTCCAAAAAAAATGTTTAAACTAAAATGTTAACACTCACTGAAGTCAAGAGTATTTAGTAATTTGCTTGAAATTAAGCATACACGTCAAGCAGTGCATTTACAGGATCCAATTCTTTCTAGTCTTGGACATGTAAATACTTCAGGCCTATCTACATTTCTGTACTGACACTTTGTGTATGTGTTGTCACGTTTGCCACAGGACATGAAGATTATTTGCCTATATGGAAGCTTTCTATAACATTGTTCAAGCTTGGTTGGAGGAACCTTGCCTAAAGATACTTTCCAAAGTTTTTGTCAGCGTAATCAGAATTTGTTAAAAAACACATCTATGAAGGTCTAGTTCTGTGTAGGTGTAATTCATAACCCACTTAAGGGATCTTTCAGAAATGAAAAACTAAAGGCAAAGAAAGCTATTATAAGAAACTGTGCCATAAGGTACAAAAACCAAAGAAAAGGGATGGGGGAAGAGCCTGTGTGTTTATCCCTTGCAGGTATGTGCATACATATCCCCAAACTAATAAGGAACAGCTGAACCCTATTGCCAAATCTCAAATATGACTAAAATTGCAAAGCTAGCAAAAAATGTGACCCTCCCCTTCTTTTGTATATACAGTTATTAATTTCAGACTTTGCTACTTGATTTGTTTGTGCACTTTGTAGTACTAATGTTGTTAAGACACTTGCACTTGCTGGCATTACACAGTAATTCATTCATGACTCTGAATTCAGACTGTGGGCACTCACACAGACCATAGGGACAACTTAGCACAAAAGAGGTGCAACATGTTAAAGGAGACCAAAAAGACTGGTGTGTGAACATAAAGGAAGACATCCCTGAACTAAGCATTAAATCCAAGGCCCAATGGTGCTCTGCTGTCTTTACTTAAAAGTGCTTGTCAGCAACAGAAGCAGCAAAATGCTTTTAAAACACTGACTCTTTCAAAAGGCGCTACAAAATATCAAGGCTTTCAGTTACCTGCAACTTGTTTCCATCTAACTAACACTAAAGCTTACATTCCCAGCTTTACAGACTGACCTGTGCTCTTCTGCAAGCAAGACCAGATTTTTCTGTTTTCTATCAATTTCAAGCTTTCCTCTTGCATGTTTACAGACAGACAAAATGAACTTCCAAAACAGCAGAGGACAATTATCCTGATAATGTTTTGACCCACTTCAATGCTAACAAAATCAACCTTTTTATATTACTTTTCCTGGACTTAGATACCTAGCATCAAGGGAAACAGCACAAAAGAACAAGCTTCTTTAAAAAAAAAAATTATAGGCAAGGCTGATTTAAAACACAATTTACTTAACAGAATTTGAAAAATTAAATTAGAAAAAAGAATCATTACGTTTCAAAGTATATGAACTTCATTACAAAAAATAAAAATATTGAAATGATAGCTTTAGTTTATGTAAACATTGTTACCCTGGGCTGTACTTGAAAATTCTCCTCCATGTCTAAGTTGTAAAACAGTATTTCAGTTTAGACACAGTTATGCCAGTTACCACTCAAAAGGTTATTTTCAAAATCAACAACTTTGCAAGTTGAATTGCATACCTCTCCATATAACTCAGATTACAATCCCTCACATCCTGAGAACAGATGTTTCCTAGGGTTTAGAAAAATAGCATTCATAACTGTGTGCACTGCAAAGGCAAATATAAATTAACAAACAGAGCTCTTTCATTATAAAGTCTCAAGAGGAATGTTCAAATTGCCTTTCTGAAATCAGAAAGTTAAGAGCAGCAAAAGGCAAGTCTTTAAATCTTCCAGAATATTACCACCTTTTTTTTGTTAGTGTAAGCATACTCCCTCTTTTTCGGATGGCAAAAGCCATCAGGCTATGGTAGATTGAACAATCTAGTATTAAACCTGAAATTTTGCTAAAAAATTGGAATGCTACAAATATAAAAACCTCTGGAATAGTACAGTGTACATGTGCTCAATAAAGTTGACAGAGATATTTCAAGATGTATAATTCCTCTGTGGAATAGGAGCCAAATTAAGTTACAAATGCAATATACTACAAAGAGTGTAAGGTAGTCAAGTTAGTACAATCAAGGTTTATAAAAGGAACACAGTACAGCAAGGAGTAGCCCACAGTAGGTTACAAGCCTCCAAACACAAAACCTTGCAAACTCCAAAAAGATTAATTTCTGTGCACACACAAGTACATTGTGCTCATTAAGTCAGCTTAAGATGGAAATGCATTGTGCAACTTTCTAAAGCTGACTTACACTTCCTTTTGCACATCTTACCTATTCTGAAATTGCAATAATCAAATTAAAAGGTCTATACCATTTTTATGATTTTGTACCTTGTATCTATCAGTTTTGATTTAGCATAAATCTAATTTCAAGTCTCTACAGACAACATTAGTATTGTCCCCTTAAATCCACTGCCTAAGAGATCACCAACCCTTGTGTGACCCTTGCTTATGCATCATGGACTCGGGAGTGTTGGTTTGAGGGTTTTGGGGATGTTTTGTTGTGGGTTATGGTTTGGCTTTTTCAACAAGCAAAACTCAACTGTTTATGGTACTTTTATCTTTCAGTGTAGTAAATGAGCGACTTAATTTAAGAACACTAGTTTTCTTTTCATAGTTGTTAGAAAAACATACAGTGTGTGTGTTTATATATATAAAGTAATATCCTGTGCATATATATATATCCAGAGATATTCACCATATTGTTGACACCAGAGTGCTAAAACATACATCAACATGAGCACTATTTCCAAAACTCACTATTATTACTATTCCTGAAAGAGTTACTACATGCATTTTTCCCATCCATTTACAGGACAGTAAGATACACAAAGACAACTGTTCTGTTTTTCCAATGTTAAAGAACTGCTCCTGAAAAGCATGCATGGGTTTGGGCACAAAGCAATTAAGACCACACAGAAGTTACTTTGTGGCTTTAAAACTCACTAAAGCTGAGTTTACTTTCAGTGGATGTTCCACTTACTTTAACTCATTTAAACATAGAAGGGAAAATTTTGAAGTGCTAGAACAACCATATAGACAACTGACAGACTAGACTAAATAAGTTCTCATTAAAAAAAATATCATCACTGCACAGCCACAAGGCAGACTTTCATTTCTGGCAACCTGTATGCAGACCATTTATACTGTCAAGACCTGTAACTTAACAATTAAGAGACCCTCTCAGCAAGGAACTATACTGCTTTCTTCATTACAACATAGACCTCCTCAATCTTTAAATACACGCAGTTTGTTTTGAAAGTTACATTTATAACTGATTTCAAAGAAAGGCTTCATAAAGTTCTAATGTTTTCATCAGTATATGTAAAGACTGGCACTCGGGTAACAGAGATGATCTGGACCTGTAAAGGGTGTATTATATTCCATACAAACACATATTTAATGTTAATGTTAATGTTCCATAAACATTCACACAGAACCTTACCAAGGGTAGCAGTATTCTGGTTTATATTCATGCTTCACTGGTAGCCTTCACCCATCCCTGCAGTGTTTTCTATTTTCACAGAGAAAACAAAACACATCCCTGTAAAGTATGGGAACCCCATTTTATGGCTAAGAATCTAAGAAACAAGGCAAGGAGGAGATCACAGAGTAAAAAATGTTACTTGACTTCCCCCTTGTAGCTAGCCTTGTAGGATCTTAGTCATAATGCTTCATAAAAATCTGAACTACCCCCCCAGTCTTCAACCAATTAATCTTTTTAGTATTGTAGGTTTTGAAAAGGGCCAGCAATACTCATTGGGAACAGTACCATTAACATTGCATTCAAAAAAAGAAAACATTGGAAACCATATCCTTGCTCTCCTACTCTGTTGATATGCTCTAGTATTAGCCAACGTATGGTAATACAAAAAGAGTCTTGTAGTGATGTAAAAGGCAATGAAGACATCTATAGAATAATGTTCATGTGCAGCCAAAATGAAGAAGATTCCAAAGAGATTCAGGACCCAGGATAAAGTGTGCAAGAAGTTCCAGCTCCTTGGCGTATCTAGGAGAAAACAGAAAGTGATTGACCTTGAATGTCTCAAAAATCAGGCCTAGTTTTATACAGACTTTTCATCCAAAAATGAGATGAAGCTTTTCTCTTCATTCAGAAATACTATATACAGGTCCAATAAATCCAACAAAAACAACCACACAAGTTATATATGTCTATCACTTCATGACTTCATTTACAAATGCATTTCTGAATTAACAAGAGCATCCTTAAATGCAGAATTCCATGTTCAACCAACTTCTTGTAATGAAAACCATGCTTTTTCTATGTTATAAGGAGGAAGATGTAATGGAAGCTATATTACTGTTATTGCAGTCATTCCATCACAGTTGAACTCAAACTAATTATCTTTGCTTGCTATAATATGTATCAAATCACTGCTGGTGTTTACAGAAGGGTAGTACTGTTTCATATATTCTCACTCGTTCAGGGGTTTGGTGTTTGGCTTTATGGCTCACACTAAACATACAGAAACCTCGCCAGGTATTCTGGCTGACAGGAGTCAGTGGCAGATACCTCGGCAAGGGAATAGTAACAGACAATCCTACGTATCTTCCCAGGTACTCTCCCAGTAGCAAGCTAGAAAGCCTTTCTAATTTCTTGGCTCACACATTCATTGAAAAGTGCCCCCCATTCAAGGAGATGGTGCTCCTTCCCTGCCTGTGACTTGACTGTCACAAACCTGAGAAAGAGCGCAGCAATCTGAATTTGTATTTGTTTGCTTAAATGTTACACTTAAAACTTGAGGAGGTCAAGATATTCTTAATACTTAAAGACACTGAAGTGTTTACGCTCCCACACCTCTGGCTGTACACGCTCTCAAGGACATTTGAGTATTGACACTCTGTACTTACATTCTGTGACAAAGAAGTTGAGCATGGTCAGGACGACAGTGTGACCACTGAACATATAATCTCCACATGTATGTACTCCAGTCAGAGTCATTCCAAAGCCACTCCATATTGCAAATGCCCGCTGGAGTTTTGCCCAAACATTGCCATACAACTGAAAAACAGTGACATTAACCTTTACTAAGTTCCAACCCCACTGCCCAAACAGTATGTCCTTAAAGTTAGCTGTATTGCATGATGTTTAATACCATTTCTCATGTTGTGTCTTTTATTAAAATGCAGGTTAGCACACCTTTGGATTTCAGTGTGGCAATGAGTCACATTATTAACTACAATTACCAATTGTATTCATCATACCTCTGATGAATACTGGAATTTAGAGCAGGTATTTTGTTCTATGATTTATCCACAGAGCCTGCCATCTTTTTTTGAATGCATTCAGCCTCACAAATGTGTCATTGTCAAGCTTTCCATTTGTTCAGCTCAAACCTCTCCTAACTACAAGTTAGGATGAAACCATAAAATCCCATGTTCTAAGGAATATCCCTTATGAGAAGGGGTGAAACAATAATAGTTTGTTGGGTATTTTTTCAAAACCATACAACCAACAAGACAATTAAGCAACTACTTCTCTTTCAGTTGTTCTTCATGAAGTCAGTAGCTTAAATGCACATCTCTTTGATGTACTCTCTCTGGTTTACAATGTGAAACACTCTGAACACCCTTCACCAAATAACCACATACTCTCCAAAGTGGCAAGTGCTTCTAAGACCCCTAGGGATGTTTGCCTGCATATAGTAATTAAGGCAAGGGCAAGGAAACAAGAGACAAACACAACGTTCTTAAAAAACACACATCTAACACTATGGTCCCAACAATCTTAATCAAGTCTTAAGTATTTTTTTTACAAAAGGAAACAGGAAAAATAATTTAAAGCATTTGAAGTTTTTACCTTTCCAGTACACTGCAAGTGCTGGCCTGGCACCGAGAGTGAGGTAACAAACATTGTAATGCAACGTAATAGAAATACTGTCCCCATGAGGCTGCAGAGCCTGCGCAGAAGTATAGATCTGGGAAAAGTACACAGGAGCTGAGGTCAGGGAAGTTGTGATAAAAACATTTCACCTCACCCCAACGTAATCCCATTAAGTCCCGTCATCATTACTGCAAGTTTCACAACAACTTTTTTTTTTCTAAATTAAGTAGTACTGTAAAAATATGATTCCACGTGACAGGATGAGACATTGCAGCAAGCTGTCACCAAAAGGTACATCTCCACCTCTGAAGCTACTCTTGTGCAAGCTTTGGCACTCATGCCTTCTGCTGGCAAAATGATAAAAATCAATGAACCTGTGAAAATTTAACTTAAAATATGCATAAACACAAAAGGATTTTCTATCCCTCACTGAAAGCAAACTGCCAGGCTGGCTCAGACAACCTGTGGAAATTGATTCTCATAAGCATTTTCTTATAACAAAACTGTTATGGTATGCTTGTATAAACTGAAAACTCTCTGAAATATCTGTGATCCAAAGGAAATTAGTTATAAATATGGTAGGAAAGTAAATTCAGATGACTCCTTTGAAATATTCACAAGCCATCATACTTGATTAAATCCTCCCGAATCCAAATTAACAGAGATATACTAGGAGTTGACAAGATTCTTACTGAATCACTTACTTAAACAATCATAATAAATTCTTGTTATGGTCTTTCCTCTGCATCAAAGTACCAGTCAATTTGGATTTTATAAAATCTACCTGTGTTTGTGAAGCAGAAGAACCAAGAGCCAAATGTAGCAAAGAATTACACCACATACTTCAGTCATAGCAAAAGCCCATGGTATCCTGGGGACACTAAAAAAAAGGACAAAGCAAGAAAGTTAATACAAAGGCCTAATTTTTTTCCTAGTCTTAGAATTGAAAATAAGGGTGCATGAAGTTCATTTGCATTCATCTGACAATAGTATAAACTACAGCCAAAAATTCTTTTGTTAGACTGAATGAAATAGAATTTGAAATATATTCAATTACATTATCTTCTTCCTAATACTGTGTTTCCAGCAGATGTTTACACAGATTTCACTAAATCAGGGAAAATCCCTAGTATGCTCTCTTAATTAACACATGACTTACTAACAGGATGTGTTCCTCTACCATTGTTTCACAGCAACCTTTTTCATTCTGACAAGAAATTGCATCATGTCAATTTCGCTGCTTATGCTTGTAAGAATGCTATATCAAAACAATGAATTAAATACTTCAAGGCCAAAAATCTTAAATACTTGCAATGAAGCAGAACTGCACAGAAAAGTATCAGGGAAAGTAAAAATTGTTTTCAAATTTTCAGTGATAATCACTACATGCAAAACTTTCAGCCTTCCCTGTCAAAAGATTTAAGACCTTCTTGCACACATAAGGCACCATAACCATTTCCACTTTCAGTCACCAAATTACAGATCAACAGATTTCAAGAGAAGCTGCTCCTCACAGTTTTGTGCTCCCCCTGATACAAAGGGGTAGTAAAGCACTGCTCAAACACGAGCTTTGTAGTAATCCTCTCTCATTGTTTTGTGGGCTGCTGCTTTCTGGCCTCCCCCCTCCTCCTGCCCACTGAATACCATCGTAGCACCCTGGGAACAAACTCCACTAATCCCATAGCTCCTGTTCTCTCTCCCCTCTTCTATTCTGCTGGATGTGGTCTGTCTTTGCTGAGTTTATATATAAACTTAAGGGGGATTCTGCACACTTACTCAAAAGATTAGAGTCTTATTGACTTCTTGAAAGTCATTAATGAAAATGGAAATTACGGGCAGGAACAGGAAGATCACAAAGGCTGAACTTTTTAACAGTTTAGCTCATATCTTTTAAAACTCTCTAGGCAGTTAAGTTCTCCATGGAGCAAGTGCACTTTCTCAAAGGGAACATTTATCCTCTCGTCAATGACTAGAATTTGACCTTTGCTATTGTGTCTCTTCTTTGGTTGAAGTGAAATATTTTCTTTTAAAAAATGAGCAGGTAGTGCATAAGTCACAACAGTGGTTTAATACCCTGTTAAAAGAGATGTTGGTCTTTTCATTCTACTTCAGAGTTTCCCTACACCATGTTCAGCAAGCTGACAGTGGGAAAACAACAAAAATAAAATGCTGTTCACTTTCAATTTCTTTGCTCACTCACAGAACAAAATATTCCTTCATCCAAAGCTTTTATATACCAAGACATGTTAAGCTCCATAGCAGGAACTGGATTTCAGAAAATGCATATGCCAGCTGACCATCATGCTTTTTGCTAGAATGCAAGGATGGACAAACTAATTACTGTGTTGTAATGAGTTTAGTTCATACATACAACATATAATCTTAGTTGCACGTTGATGGTACAATCATCATATTTCTATCTTTGTTTGAGCTCGGTAATTAAGATATATGCTTTCGGAATTATGAATCCTTTAAAACTAAATATAAACTAGGTAGAATAACAGCTCAATTTATTTTCCCCTCAAACTACATCTCTGCATCTAACTGATCCGCATTTCAGTCTTAGCAGAAGGATTTGCTAGACTCTTATTACAATTTTGCAGAGGCATCTTCTAGAGCAGATGAAACTTTCTTTTAGAGCATACGAACTTTGAAAACAAAGAAAACACAGCCTATATTTTAACCATCACATTACTATTCTGTTTAGAAAGAAAATTTCTTACCTATCTAGAAATATGTCAGGCAGAGGTGGGTATGTTTGCATGTCAGGTACTCGCTCGTGTACTATCACCATAACAAATGATGTAAAGCCAAACACTATGAAGACATACACACAACTTAAAACTGTCTTCCAGTACTCTGGGTCCAGTCTTCGTGTGGCATGTTTGTTTTTTCCATTTGCATATTGATACTGATCACCATTCAAGTCAGTCATGGGTCCATCATAGTCCCGAGGTACTTCACCGTTACAAAACCAATCTGCCCCCTGCAGTGAGCCAACGGGGCAAACCGTGCCAGCGTGGCCGTCACCGGTGTAACCCAGCTCTTCCAGGACGTCAATGTGCTGCTTCTGCAGTTTGCGTATGGACAACATCAGCCTCTTGATGTCCCCCAGGATTTTGATTTCCAGAGGAGGGGACCGTAAATCATACTCAGTAAGAGTCAGCAGTGTAATTCCATCTAGCCTGTGTCTGTTGCACAGAACATCCACGTATTCACAGAAGCCTTCTTCCTTCAGCCACTTGGCCACGTTCTTGGTAGTCCAACGTCGAATGCAAAGCTGGTTACTGCCTGCCATCCTCCCCCTTTATCCGCCAAGCACACTGACCTGTTGCATATCCGAGAGACACAACACCAGAAAGTTTAAGACAGATTACTGAAATGCCAGTGTTTTTTGGGCAATTTTAGATGTTTAATTAGCCCAAGACATTTTATGTAAGCTAAAAAACAGACCTAATTTCTTAGGTAAGTAATATAAAAATGCTTTTTTTTTTTTAATTAAAGAAAAAATAAATTATCTCATTTGCTCCTAAACAGAAATTCAAAGTTTCCAAGAAGCAGAATATTCCCTAGATGTATCCCATACACTTTTCTAATTTTGTTATAAATAAATCAATCAATCCAGATTTGTTAATTATATTAGGGAATGAAAATCAAATACTACTCTGTTTAAATATCAGCTTAATCATTAGCCTTTTCCGCTGTTTGCAGTTCATCAACTATGCAAGAAAGTATAGCCAGCAAACACTCAAAACTGAATTAAGCTGAAATAATACATTTCAATACAGACCAACATATCCTACTAGTTGAAAAATACATACTGAAGCTTTGATGACATGACATTCTCCCACTCCTTCCAAGTAAACCTAAGCCTAGATATCTGCAACAGTATTGAGTTGAAGTACCTTAGTTGTATGCTGAGGGTACAACTATCACATTTCAATATTTGTTTGATCTCAGTAATTAAGATATATGCTTACTGAATTGTAAATCCTTTAAAATATTCCGCTTTCAAAAATAACATTACTAGAAATGAAGCATTGGCTTAAGCTTCAAAGCATTTTTTAAAGTGATTTGGTAGTAGATAACATAGTAATACACCAAAACCAGAAGAGATGTATTCTCTTCATAGAGATTTCTCAATAATTCTGTTCATACTCCAGAATATTGCTTGAAGGGAGGAGAGACAGCTCAGCAACATTTTAGTCACATGGTGGTGACAAGTCACCAGAACAACAACCAGGAAAAAAGTTAACCACAGGACATTATGTGGAACACATGACAAAACTTTGAAAGGCTACCAGTGAAGTAAAAGTACTAAAATGTTTATGCAATATTGAAGACTCACAGCAGTAGAGAATGGATTTGTGCATAATTTATATTTGGTGGCTCATGTACAGCAACCATCTAAGAAACAGCTACAATTACACAGCTCTTTTGTACTCAGAAAAACAGTCTAATTAACTAGAATGCTACAATCATGCCAACCAAATCTCAGAAAATACAAGGCAGTACAATACACTACTGCCACATACATCATTCAAGGCTTTCAAAATGAAAGCAAGGAAACAGTCTATTTAATCTATTATTTAGCTTCTGTCTATAGTAAACTGGTACTCAAACACATCATGAATATTCAGCACAGTTCTGCATCTTTTTCAGGGGCACAGCTCTTCCAAAACAGAACTTCTTCCCTTCTCACTTCTTTTTTTAAGGAGGTACAGTACCTATCGTGCTCTTAATATAATTATTGAATTCAACATTTTCTTCTGGCTTCCATCTAATAGAACCACAAACTATTTTATACTGTATCAGAGAAGAATCAATTTGCCAAATGTGTGTGATTTCCCAGCAGTGCAAAAGGAATATTTTAGAAGAAAAATGAGCACACAAATCACACTTATCCTTCTAAAATAATTAAGGGCATGATACTTCTGAAGATAGTCTCTCAGGAGCTGATTGTATATTAACACCATGCACTTAATTAATTGCTAAAATTTCTCAATACTTCATATACAGTGAATAAGTATATAAGCTTTAACACCTTGATTTAAATAGTTGCCAAAAAAACCAAAAAGACCTACTAAAATACCTGCACATCCTATACGTTTCCTTCTCCACATAAAAGGGTATCTTCTCATTTTTATGTTATCTTACTATTTTTGAAAGTTCAAAATGTTCAAAGGCTCAAAAACAACTGTAGCAATTATTTTGGTCACACAGCTAATAAAATAAATTATGACATCTAATTTTCAACTAATCATCAGTTAATTGACCTTTTTTGTACTACATATTTTTACTTTATTCCACGGTTGCTGTTTAATTCCAGATGGCAAGAAGATTCACTCGCTTGCTCCCACCTACACTGCCCCCAGCCTGCTCCCCCTGCAGTGGGATGGAGGGGAGAACTGTAAAAAGGTAAACCAAATGGGTTGAGATATGAACAGTTTAATAACATTAAAGTAAAATACAGTAATAATAACTGTGGAAATAACAAAAAGAGAGAAGAACAACATCCAAGAAAGACAAGTGATGGACATTACAACTGCTCAGCACCTGATGACCTTTGCCCAGACAGTTCCCAAGCAGTGGTCAGCCCCTCCTGGCCAACCGCCCCCCTCCATTTATAGATCAAGAAGGACATTCCATAGTATGAAATATCCCTTTGGCCAGGTTCAGGTCAGCTGTCCTGGCTGTGCTCTCTCCCAGCTTCTTCTGCACCTCCTCACTGGCAGAGCAGGGGAAACGGAAAACTCCCTGACTTAGGGTCAGCACCACAGAACAACTAAAACATGAGTTTGGTATCAACACTGTTCTTATACTAAATCCAAAACATCCAGTAAAAATAAACAAACTCGATTTGCTTATCTGAACTTCCAGCTTTCTTTACTCAGAAATACAGATGAAATATTGAAAAACAGAAGTTGTTAATCACAGTGGGTTTTATAACACAGTAATCATCACTAGTTTTTCTAAAAGCAGTGAATGTAAACTCACCACCACAAATATACTCAACTTACTGATATTGTCTTCTAACCAAAGCAGCTTCTGAGGACAAAGGCAGGAAACTGTCCCTAACCTAAGAGGATTCCATTCGTCGTAAGTCAAGTAGCCTGACAGCAGCCTAGTCTTCCTTCGTCTGGCACTGCTGGAATAAAAATCAACCCTTACCAATGTGCAGTAAAAGTAACTTTACAACACTGAATGACCACACCCCTCAAAGGTCATTATGGGTTGGACCTGGGAGAAAGTCTGCATTAACCTCAACATGCAACTGATAGGACCTGCTCCTGTTTTTAAACACTGTAAACGACAAGACACTTAACCAATAGCAAAAGACAAAGAAATGACCACAAAACACAAATTTAAATCATTACACAGAGCGGATAGCTAATTTCATCTCACCAGCAACAGTTAAATTCATTTTTTAATGACAAAGCAATCTATTTAAACCCTCAGACTACCTTCCCTTTCAGACTACTCAGTTGGTGACACGTTTGTGGTTTAAAGGGTAAAAAGCATTTTCCCTAATAATCGTTAACACATGGAGTACAATACAGATCCCTGTGTGCTACTGCTCCTGTTCATTTTTGAAGCTGAAGAATGCTACATAACTTTTATGCCACTAGACTGCTACACAAGAATAACACAGCAGAAGAGGCCACGTCCTCTAGATAGCTGCATGTGTCTTCTGAAAAGAAACAGCTCTGGTAACTACTTTGCCTTCGACATTACTGGTTTTATCACTGAAACCAAATAATGGGTAACATTATTTAATGATGAATAACACACATGAGTAACACAGAGCAAGCACAGACTCAAGCATCAGAGGGCAAAATATACTTTTCACCTGACATCAGCAATGTCTGTAGCTAGTTAGTTGATTAGTTTCCTGGTGCTGTGACTTAACACTTAGCAAGATTGTCAACAGCACATATTGTGTATCCCATTTTATTTCACTAGCCTTTCAATTAACGGCATGAACACAAAGGTATATGTAGAAGTATTTACTTTTGTAAAATAAAAATATTACTTCATGAGCCATGAACATTCCTACCATTTGGTTAGGGCATTTTAAGAAATAAGATGCCTCAGAGAGGCTGTGTACACCCTAGCTGACAGCAAAATTTCCTAGATATGTATTTAAAATAGAGAAAATTAACTTCCTTTAACATGACTGTCCATGATTCTATCATGTTCCCGTCTACTGAATTGCTGCCAGTCAACCAATAATTCTCTAACTTTCCTAACTTGTAGATTTTGAGACAGTATATTGAGGTAAAAATGTGGAAAGTTGAATCTGCTTATCACTGTGAAAGTAGCATTAATATCACAGTAACATTAGGCTGCAAACTTGATTAAAGCAGAGTCACAGTTGAAGGGTTAAACAACATAGTTAAGTCTGCAGCAGTTAGCAGAGCGCTGACTGGTTTTGTTTATTCCGGACACATGCAAAAATTATACGAGCACCATTACTGCTTTACCACCTGCCCTCAAGTGCCTGGGAGAGCCTTGCTGACTTGTCCCTTGATTTTTTTCCCCCTAGATTCAATTCCCACAATCCTTGAGGGGAATTTTGGGAAGGATGCTGAAGCACTATCAGATCTCAAGTGATTTAACCTACATTTGTGTATGAAGGTTTCAAGCTGCAGTTTGAATACAGGCCATTCCAACTCAGCCCCCCCTTCACTGGCTCTGCTGGCTTAGGAGCACATCCTACACCTCAGGGGAGAAGTTGTTCCCTGCAAAGGCTGCTATTTCACCCATGTAGAAAAGGCCCA
Source organism: Lanius collurio (assembly GCA_020086605.1). NCBI lineage: Eukaryota > Metazoa > Chordata > Aves > Passeriformes > Laniidae > Lanius > Lanius collurio. Next base: position 12,115,230 of record JACBWW010000010.1, read on the forward strand.
TGTTGGTGGCCTTGGTTCCCCAGCACAAAAAAGCTACACAAAAACCTTGTGCTGAGCCAGCCTGCAATAATAAGGCTACTGTCACACACCAACTTAGCAATGCTGTGCTGGAAAAAGAACACACAGCACTGCCTTGTTATGCAGCACAAGGCTGGGCTACTCTGCTGACTCTGACTTACATGAGAAGCTTGTCACCTGTTCTTCCTGGAAACTCTAAATTCTTCGGTGCTTATTTGAAGCATATAGAACCAAAGATTTCACTGCCATACAGCAGACAGTGACTTAGTCCTTACCTTCTAAATGCCACCAGATACACACAATATGGTATCTTGTGAACAGAAGGACAAAAAGAACACATGCAAAAACAATACATGGTTTTTCAAGAGTTTTTAAATACAATGGCTACCATACTATATATAAAATTGATCAAACACAGCACAATGCCCACCACGAGACAAATCCCAGTATTTTCCCGAAGTAAGAATACAGTAAGTTCAAATGCATAAATATTGCTGTAAACTTGCATTGAGTTTTAATTAATAACTTTGGTATCATAAGTGCGATGCTCAGCAGTAGCTTAACTGTACTCAAAAGTCTTAGATGTATGCATGAAAGTAAGATAAGAAATCTCAAAGTAACTCTAGCTTAGTCTTAGGTTTTAAGCCATCAAGGAAGACGAGTTTTTTGAGATTTACTGACATGCAGCTTGTGGATCAAATACCAGCACTATATTCTTGGCAGAGTCTTTCTGCTGAGACACCTCCATGCAAGACTGACAGCAGCTGCTACAGAAAGTCCTGAAAGCTACACATATTTGTCTTAAGAACCACCAAGTACAGGTACATACTTCATCAAAATGAACAGAATACATACTGCTCCCTGACTCCTACACCTCATTAAGACAAACAGGTTGTATTATACTCAAGTAAACACTAACTCCTAATCTATGAACCAACTAACAAAACAAATTTTTATCCTACTGCTATAATTCAAGGCACACACAAGTGATTTTTAAACAACTGATCAAGTACTCCACCACTTAACTTAGGATGTCATTCACAGTATTTCATTACTATTTGTCTAAGTTCTCAAACATTTTACATGCTAAATATCAGGTGTTAAGTACTTTCCCTCCAGTTTCAAGTAACAGTATGTCCCTCCTGTAACAGACTGTTGGCTGCTCTTTATCCCTACAAAACTGAGGAGTAACACAACTGAAGTTTCTTTCTCCCTTTTTCTTCCCATACACTCATCTTACAATGGAAATAGGGGAAGACATGAACAAACTTTCCATCCACATGAATACCAGAACAATATCTGAAGGCAACCTGTGTTTCATCTTACTCTCCACAATCATTTACAATCTGATCTTTCTGGTCTAGTGAGAATCTAGTAGCCTGCTTCATTTTAGGTGCATTAAAGTAAGTAAGAAATAAAAAAACTTCTAAAAGGTATGAGATTATCAAGCATACATACATTATGTAATATGGTTAGTGGATCTCAACCAGCTACGCGGGCTGCAAAAGCAAGCTCTATACAAAGAAAAGAGATACTACAGAACCCAAAAGGTTACAATTCCTAGGCCAACCTGTATTTTTAATAGTATCCTACCAAAATAAACCATCAATCAGCCAGCAAAAAGAATATCACATAGAACAGCAAACAAGATAATTTAAAATTCTTGTGCTTTACAAATCTACAGAACATTTCCTTCACATCTAAGCAGTAATTACACAACAAAAACTTACAAAACTTCCCAAATTCCTTTCCCTTGGTATAATAATCCCTTCACACTAATCCTGCACATTTCCACCTTTCTTCTACATCACAGAAAGCAAAAGGAAGAACAAGACACAGGCATTTCCTTACCTATGATATGCAGCAAGAGGCACCCCCTACCAAACAGGAGGGGCGCTTAAATGCCAGGAAATGTCTTCTGAGCTCTTGCCACTCCAGAGCACAGCATGATCAGCTGCTCTGTGGAGGTGGCACAGACATGGTGCCCAGCTGCACCAGGGAGAGCTCTGCGGAGACAGAGCAGACCATAGCCAAGTGGAATCTTCCATCAAGTCATCTTACAACACAGAATGAGTGTTGCACATATAAAATTTTTATAAAATTAGTTTTGCAAACTGAAGCCTCAAATACAAAACTGTGAGACTTCAACTTATTACAAATGTTAACATTAAAACTACCTCTCATTTGCCTCCTCTTCCATTAACTTAGAGCGCTGGAAAGAACTACCTTTTTGAAGTGTTTAGGGGTTTTTTAATAGCGATCAGCAATGACTAAGTGAATGGTCTGAGACCACCTAATGCCTCAGTAATATAGATTTAAGAGACTGAGTCGATAACAGCTCCAGTAGTTTCAACTTTCTCATGCTCAGGCCCTGAACTCGTGCAAACCCTCTCTTTCCACAAGCAGAATCCTCCACTTAACCCTGACTCGAAGAGCACACATGCAAACCAGTAACAGCACTGTTCCATGCTGCCTTGTTAATAATCAAATCCTACATACTCAACAGCATTTTTATTCAAAACTAAACGCTTTGTCCTAATAAAACATAACAATTTTATAGAAAAAAAATAGTAAGACTGCTGAATATCTATTTTGACCCGCTGCAACCGTTTGGTTATCTGATTGTAAGACCGACACAAAGCATCGTTTCCAGGAACGATCTGTTTGCTGTGGAGGCTGACACGGGAATCAGACACCACACGGGTCCCCTCTGCCCCCAGGCCCCACAACAAACCGCACAGTGCCCACAGGCCCCGACCCCCGGTGCCAGCCCTGGCCCCGCTCGGCTCCCGCCCCACACCTTCACACGCCTCTCCTAACGAGGCTGAGCAAGTTCAGCCCGAACCTGGCACAGCCGGGCACAAGGGCTGACCCCTTCAGCCCCAACACCGCCGGCGACATCGCCCCAGCGCGCAGCCGGTGCTCCTGGGCGCTCGCTCTCGGCAGAGACATGTCCGGGCCAGGCGGGCGCGGTAATTCCGGCGGAGAGGATTTTAGCGCAGACACACAACACGGGAGGGTCGTCCCCCCCAGTAGGCGAAGCTGCTCTCCTCCCGCGCAGCCTCTGCAGCGGGGCAGCCCCTTCCCCCCGTGACCCGCCCGCACCCCAGACGCGCACACGGCGCAGCGGGGGCAGCGACGGGGACCCGGCGGGCTCCCACCTGCGGGGCGGCCCCGCGGGAAGGAAGGGCCCCCCCGGGCAGGGCCCCCGCGGGAAAAGCCCGGCAGCCCGCCCCCCTTACCTGCCGCCCAGTGGCGGTGCCGCCGCGCCGGCTCGGGGCGCTGCGGCAGCGAAGCCTCCGCGCTCTGCCTCTGCCCGCGCCTCTCCTCGGCGGCGGCGGCGGCCACCGCCACCCCCCATCCCCCGTCCGGAAGCGGCGGCGGCAGCGCCGGCGGGCGGCGGCGGAAGGGGCGGGACGGGGCGGAAAGACGGGGCCCCTGCCAGGAGGGGCTTGGGTTTTTGCGAGAGACTGGATGTCACGGATCAGCCGAGCTCTGCATCCTTCATCTCGGGGCATATGCCAGGACAAAATAACAGAGGAAACTTACAGAACTCTCATACTGTCAGTCCTCGTATCGAGCACTCACTACAAAACATTTCAGTTTCACCATATTTTTCTCTGATGTCTGTAGAAAAAAAAATAAAACTGGCTGTCAGTACTCGGCTGACAGTACAGTCATTTATCCACGGGGATCCAGAGCACAGGTACGAGCAGCACACACGACTTAAGAAAGCTTCAGCAAGGCACCGTAACTTCGGGAGCTCGATAACCTATAAACAACACAAATGGAGAGGACAGAAGGAGACATACAAATTAGAAACAAATTACTCCAGAAATAAAATTATTTTGGATACCAACTGTCTGGGGTAGCAGCCAACCCTTTGCAACAGTTTGAGGAACATTCAGAATTTGTTTTGTTGATGATGTAATTACTATGAAGTCCAAGACAAGTCTAAGTTGTAGCTTCAGTTGAGATAAAAAGGAGGTGCCAGCGTAGCTCCTAGCCTTTTCAGAGAAAGTGGCCTTGAGATCTTAGTTCTAAAAAAAAAAAAAAAAAGGGGGGGGGGGGGAATCTATTGCAAAGCTTGTATGCTGCTATAGTGAAACAAAGAAATTTTGCATTTCAAAAT
>JACBWW010000010.1:12132995-12330374 GCA_020086605.1 Lanius collurio
AGGCAATCTGTGACCATGGCACTGTTCTGTGCAGCCTGGAACAGCACTATGTGTATTCCTTTCTGTTTCGGGAGGAAAAATCTTTATTTGCTGTATTCTTAGAAAAAGCAGATCTGCTTCCTTTATGCTGGCTTACTTTATGATATTCTGCCACTTTTCTCTAGGCAATGCTATCCAAAGGGTTACCCAGTAGTGAGCAATTTCATCAAGCTGCAGGATTTACATATTGAACTAAGATACAGCATACACCTATGTAAACTCTAAACTCTTATGAAATTAGAAAAACACAAAGCGACAAGGAGAAACATCAGACAAACAAGCTGAATACGAGATAAAGATGAAAGGAACATGACCTAAAGCTTTGGCAAAAAATCTATTTTTCCTCTCTTTTTAGGGTGTAGAATGTTTCTGAATTTTGTATGTTCCTGTTTTTCCTCACTCATTTGGGTAAACAAGGGCAGCAAAAATGCTAGGTAGTCCTCTGAGATACATTCCCAATTTGTTGTACCTTCTGCTCATTCAAGCTCTTAAAATTAAATTCCAAGGGAAAATAGGCCCCTATATAAAATTAAAGCTCTTAAGTATATCCCTGGACATATAAAGATGCTAACCTGTTTTGCTGACTGGTGTCAGCAAATGAAATGGGGAAAATGTTGTCCAGCCCTTATAAGAAGTCACCTAGATGGGAGACAGCTTTCTCACTGTGATGACAATAGATGCTCAGTGGCTGGGAACTTTCCAGAGATAATTTCCTCCTGTCATGCCCTCTGCCCAGCTCTGTCTCAGCTTTATGGACCTGAGAATTACTGCAAATGTAATAAATTTTCAGCTATAAATTAGTCGTTTCTCTCATGCTCAGAATTTCCTGTTCCCACCAAAATTCTTATTATTTGAACATTGCTGTGCCTCTGGCACTATTGAACATGGAAAGAGACAAGTTTTTTACTTTTAATTGAGTATTTCATAAAGGAACTGTTTTTTAAACCCTATTCTGCTGGCTCAGAGGGCAGGATTCTCCCAGTACCCTGTCTTTTGTCAATGTCTCGCCAGGGAAAGGAGACTGTAAAGAAAAAAAAAACCGGAACTTTTATTTGAACTGCTGCAATGACTACCCAAATTAGCAAGCTAAGCTAGACCACCCTAGGGTAGTTCTCATCTTAGAGCATTTGTTTGGAAAATAAATTGTCGTTTTAGACTGAAGTCCTAAGTATGCAGAGGTAAAACACCTGGGGAAGTTACTGGTGGCAATTCAGCATCTCAGCAGAATTCCATAGCATTTGCTCAGAGTTCACTTGCCACATGCATGCATTTCTGGAGAAGATAATGCAGTGCTGCATCAGAACACCAGAGCTGAGGCAACACTAATTCTTGTGGAAACTCCTACTCAAAACCAGCCGTGTAACCCAGGGGAGAATTTGCCCTCCTATTTCCAAAAGGAGAAATCCGCCAAGGACGGTATGGCCTAAGAGGCACACACTGCTGGCAGGCTCTCAAGTGTCAAAATAGCTCCGGCGTTGCCAGCAGCATAGATCCTGTGCTTCACAGGCAGCACACAGACAAGAAAAACAATCGAGTTGTCTGGTGGAAAAAGCGACTTCCCAGGATCGCTCTGACCATGGTGTGATTGTGATCAATCCGCATTGGCAAGTATCATCTTTCCACGTGTGTTTCGCCTCCCGCAGGCTGCCTGCGGAGAGCAGCTCGGGCAGGCTGATGCATGCTTGTTATTGCCGGCGTAAATATCTCTGCCTTGTGTTATTGTGGCACAAAGCAGCTGGACCATTTGAAAATCATTTAAAAAGCACTATAAAATTAGGGCTCCAGTGCTCTTATTTTATGGCTTTCATGAGCAGCCATTGCCTAGAGAGAAATTATCCTCTTTATTTTCAAGGCTAAAGGTTCTTTTAACATTCATCAAAATCAAAGTGCACCCTTGATAACACACTGAGCTGTTACTTATTTAGTACAGACTCTTTACCTTCTGCAGAATATCACATTTGAGATCTCAGTTCCTCATATACAACTCAATTCATTGTGTCTGCTGTTGTTTTCACCAAGTGAATTTGCATACTTTAAAGAGAGGCTGGATGATGCCCTGAAACATATCCTTTCCATGGTTCTTTTTTTTTTTTTTCCTTTTTCTTTTTCTTTTTTTTTTTTTAGAACAATAGCCTGGAGTGTTTTTGTTTCTGATCCTTCTATAAAAATAGCCAATTACCTCTTTGGTAGTGGATTTGCACAGACCTATTAAGCACTGTAAGTGAAAGATTTTCAAGGGCAGAAATAATACTTAGGTGCATAACCTGATAGACTCACTTTGAAACATCTGTCCTCTGTGTATATAAAAAACTGTATTCGATAATTTTCTTTTTTTTCCCATTCTTGTTTTCACAGACGGCTTCTTTACCAAACTGAAGAAAATGGTGAGTGAACCAAAGCAGCATGACACAATGCAAACAGTACAAAGGGAAAGCCATTCTTTTTTAAAAAAAAAAAAAAGCACAGCTGTATCGACCATACTTACAGCTCAGATCTGAAGGGCTTAGGAAGAGACACTGCATGAAAGCATCCATCGGCCTCAAAGGTGGCAAATGGGGAATGGTAAGGTCCTGCACATGCTCTGTGCTGCAGCTCAAGAAAACCACTGTGTGCCCCTCTGTTGTTTAACCTGACTTAGGTTTCTGTAAGAGACTGGTCACCCTATTATCCAGACATCAAATACAGACTGAAGATAAACATTTATAAAGTCATAACCTTAGCTCTGTTCTCATGGTTCCCTCTTTGGCCAGGATTTTGTATTTATGTCCTCTGGGGACAGCAGGCTCAGCGTGCTTTCAGATCCCTGTGAGGGGAGTGGTTGGTGCTGGTAGATCCTGCTGTGAAAGCATGTGTAGCCACATCGAGCAGCTGTAAAGTCAAGATGCACCATCCTGCCCAGAGGAGATGTAACGTGGCAGAAGGCAAGGCTGCCTGTGTGCAAAGGGACCTTTGTCACCATGCCAGCACCTCTGTGAGCAGTGGGAGTTTGAGTTTTTAATGACAGAGATTTTGCCTGTCATCACCAAGTCTGTGATCCATCAAGGGAATGGTTAAGCTAATAGAGGGGTGAGATGAAGTTACTTGGTAATCACTATTGTTTATGGCTCTAGAAAGGCAGAAAATGGGACAAGCATGACAGACATCTTCACGGAAGAAGGAGGTGAGACAGACATTTAGTAATTTAGGATAAGAAAAGCACCTCAGCTCTATGGCACATTTTTCTGTTCCAATAGTCAGTAACTGCCTGACAGTCTCAGAAATAGAGAGAAGGGCCCAATTAAGCTCACCTAGCTATGGGCTCCTGCATTTCAGATCAGATTAGATCTTTCAGGTTAAGACTGACCCACTCAATCTCAGCCCTTACTTGTGGCAGGAGAAGAGCAGAGATCAGTGTAGCCCTCTCAAGACCTGATCCAGCACTACAAGTGTGATTATGTCACATGTGCAGGGGCTGCCTCCTTTTGGAGCTGACATGCACATGTGCTTGTTCCCTCTCAGGTGCTCATCTTGCTCAACAGATCAAAAATTAAAAACTCAGAGATATATGTCAGTAGAATAGAAATAGAAAATCCCTTCTACCCAATAGTTTCAAATTCCCGGACAGTCCTGAATTTGCCTTTGCTTTGTGGATAAACTGTCTGTGGTGAATGGTTTCCCACTATTGTCTTCACAAAAAAAAGATAGCAAATTGACATTTGCAATTACTGCTTCAGTGCTGAAAGGGGAGGATTTTCCTTTCAAGCTATGAAGGGGAACAGGTGTCTAGAGAGTGTTCTTCCCCCACCCCCCCCATATCTACTAACACCTCAATATGCAAAGGCTTCCTCACCTCACATCCAGAGCAGGATTAAGCATACCCTGGAGCTGTTTTGACCTAGATGATTAGTTGCTGAAAGTCCTGGCAAAAGGACACAGGTTGTAGGATATCCTGAACAAGGCAGATTCAAAGTAATTCTGGGCTCAGTTAAATATTAATTTCCAGGAAGGTTTAATCTACTTTTAAATAGGAGGTGGAACCCCATAACTCAGAGGTGGGCAGCCAAAGGACAAAAGAAAGGTCTTGGATGCTGGCAGTGTTCTCAGCAGCTGCAGACCTTCCATCACTTGCTTTCCTCACAAAATGAAGCTGCTAACTGCAGAACTAAGTTGGGACCAAAGTAATTTTACCAAAAGAAGCAATACAAGAAAGAATACCTTTAAAATCCAAGTAGGATCAGAATCTGGAGGGAAAAGGTGTGAGGGCATTGGGCACCTATATCATTGGTTCTTTTCCCTTATCATCACAACAACTGAAAATTGCTTTAAGCATTTTGATTTTGCTTCTTCACTCTTGATGCCTTGTCATTCTTCTCCACGTTGCCACTGTGAAATGAATCTTGGTTCATAGTGACAAATGTGTTTCCAGCCTGGGAGGCAGATTCTGGATGTTTGGTGCCCATGTTATAGAATTCAGTATTTAGTAATGAGTAGTGTGGACACTGCATTCGTAAGACAAGCGGAAAAGGTGCCAATGCAGGTTAGACCTGAAGGTCTGGCTAGTTATTCATTCTCCATCAGTCTAGGGGAAGCCAGCATAAGGAACAGGAAAGCTGTGTGTCTTCCAACTTCTGGCTTTCAACAGATTGGGTACTTCTTAAACCTTTTGATACTTTTAATTACTACAGACTGGACTGAAGAACTGGTCCTAGCACAAAAGTCCCTAATTGCCCTCACACCCTAACAAGCACCTTGCCTCCACCAGCTCCAAGGAGGTTAGTTCAGGCTATGGGGAAAAAAAAGGAAAAGGAGGGGTGAAGGCCAGGTGAGAAAGAAAGCTGAGGTGATAGGTGAGGAGTAGACTGGATAGGTGAGGAGGAAGGCTGGATGGGGTAAGGAGCAGGATGGTGCTGGAGGAGGACCTGGGGAGGCCCCTGCCATGACCATGAGCTTTGTCCCCTCAGGAGATAAACTGCAAAGGCTGCTGATGGACATCCTCGATGCCTCAGTGAGGGAAGGCCAGGCCAGGCCATGCTGGGGAGCAGCAGCATGGCAGGGCCAGAACCTGCTGTGTCTGCCAGTGCTGCAATTCAGAATTAACTCCTACCAGTTAATGAGCTCCTGGTAACTGCCATCGACACACAACAATTTTGGTGATTTTTCCACAGCTTTCTTTGATGTGTTAGAAGAGTGCAGGGGAACCACCGCACTGGCCACTGAGGAGGAATGCCTTTGGATAACTCAAAGCCCCCAGCAGTGTGGTTGTACTTTCCAACCCAATTTCCATTCTTGTAGAGGGTTTATTTAAGAAAAATGTATGAAGTGAAAGCAGCTGGAGAGAGAGCATGAACAGCACAGACTCCTCCATCCCAGCCCTCTTCCAAAGCCCCAGCAGCTCCAGTGACACTCATAGCACTGAAGAGTCAGTTTTCCCAGGAGAACAGGCAGGAGGGACACTGATTTGACCCCACCGCCCAGCTCAGCAACCCAGTGCAACACCCTGTCAGCACCCAGGCATGCTCTCCTGCCCAGCTGCTGTCCCTCATGCCTCCCACTGTTTCTGAAAGCCAGAGCAGTGGATGTGTCCTCTAGTTTGTCTCTTTTTCTACTATGGCTGGAGGAACAGGGAATGGGAAAAGAACCATATTTGGAAAAGATAGTATAAAAGACTATAATAATCACCCTGCTTTTTACTTTAGGTGAGTGCATTATGTCTTGGACTGGTTTGTACAATAGCTTTTGCCAGCAGAACAAAACCAGGCCAAACTGCACAGTGTGCAGGAAAAAAATGGGCACTGTCACAGGCTTTTCTTATACAGAAAACCTGCATGGGAAAGGATATGGTGTAGATCTTTTGATGTATACACCCAGGTCAATACCAATCTAATTTATTCCGTACATTTCACATTTTTCTTCCATCCAACGTGAGCAGTTTCTTTTGTAAGTGCTCCCTTTAAATGCCGGTCAGGAGCGCCTCGCGTCCTGCGATGCCCATCGCTGCGTATTTTTAAATCACTCAACATTGTTTTTTCCTGCCATCTTGTGGCAGCAGGAAAAATCACAGCGTTTTACTGGCAGCAGCGCTGCCCGCTGGCGAAAGAGGAGGATTGTCAGTAAAACAGTCGAATTTATAATTAGATTAGTTGGCATCACTGCAAAAAAAATACAGCCCCTCTTGCATATTTAAAAGCTAGACTGATTCTGCTAGCTCTACTAGTTGATCTTGTAGCAGGGGTTCTTTGGTTACCCCAGAGCGAAATGTCTGTTTTGTAGACCTTGTGTTTCCTGAAGGTCCCCAGCTGCTGGCTATGAACAGCAAAGGAGAGTTGCATAACAGGTGAGACTTTATCATGTTATCACAAGACTTCATCAAGTTAACCGTAGATATTTTGAAAAGGCTCCTTTTTGCCAGTATTGCTCTCAGGTCGTCATAGCTCCTTAACAAAGCTATCTTTGTTTCCTCTCAAACCACAGGAAGATCTTGTCTGATGGACATGTAAAGCTTTTCCTTTTACTGCAGCAACTATTTCTGCCTGGTCTCTCAATGCAAACACTGCAAAACCTGCCCAAACACCTTGTATTGTTCGCTTAATTCTAAACCAAAACATCTTTGTTGTTTTGTTAAAAATACATATAAGATTTATATAAGTCTGAATTTAGGTTCCAGGAGTTTTTCCCCTTTTCCTGCAATCACAGAGAGGTTGTTTGAAAATTAATACTTGTAATCCCAACACTCCTGCCACAATAACTCTTCCGACATAGTTGAGGTAAAAATATGAAAATTATATATGATAACTAAAAAAGAAATCAAAAAGAAAAAAATGCCCATATTTTCCCTTAAATAAAAAATTCAGAGCCGGTAAGAAAAACTACTCAATAGTCACTAAGAAAATTTACAGCCTGGAAAGAGAGCATAAATAAAAGCTCCTCAAAGCTTTGTTCATTTTCAGTAGCACTTGCAAAAATGACTGCTTGGGATGCCAGGCACTGGAGAAAAGGATGTTAGTGCTATTTATAGCTCACAGGTGGCTCCCATTGCAACTGTACCTGAGAATCCCGCAGTCCTTAATGCATTTCTGCTTGCAGCAACTTTCTCGAGCAGAGTACAGCCTTCCCCAAGCCTGTGCTGGAGGCACTGAGGTTTGCTTTGGGAAAATGGACTGTGTACGTTTGTGGTGTGTTCCCAAACTGCCTGTTGTAAACCACCTGCAGCAGGCACAACCTCCAGCAAGGACGCACTTGTCCCTTCTGCCTGTGCTCAACTCTCCCTCTTGGGAGCCCTGAGGCTGCTGCTTTGCTGGAGGCTTTTCTCCCCTCCATCACCCTACCTACCAGCCTTGGCATCCATCTAGAGTCCACACCAAGCCACAGCACGAACCACAAGCAGAAAAACAACAGCATAAAACCTGGCAAGAAAAAGTGAAGATAGCTTCCAAAAACCTCCTGGCACAAAACAACCCTTGCTTCTGCCCTGCCTGACCACCTGCAAGACTTGCATAGCCTCAGTCTCAGGAACTGGGCAGCACCATGCTGCCTGCTTCTCACAGAGAATTTGCAGAAGGGCCAGGCAGGGAAACTCCTTCCCAGTGACCCTGGGACTGGGCATTCCAGCAGTGTGTTCCCCCTGCCCTTGACTCCTCATCCCTCACAGCCCAAAGAGGTGGCTGCACACACTGCTTTGCTCACAGCCCCTGATGAGGCACTTCCTATTTCACTCTGATTTACCTGGCACCCTGATAGCAGGGTGCTGCAACATGAAAACCCCTCACAGTTCTATTTCTACAAATTTAAGGTAGGAAATTAGGAGCAAATACTCATCACACACAATTAAAAAGTTTGCAAGAGACAGGAAATCCCAGTTGTATGTCTTAATATCTCCTTTTAGTTATTCTCATGCACTCAGTGGTCAATCCCTTTGTGACATACAATCACTCTTCTTAAAAGACGACTTAATCAAAATCAAATAATGATTTTAAAATCAGCAGTTAAAAAAAATCCAAAGAAAAAACATTCTACTCTGCCCTAACACATCTGAGAATGTCACTGGAAATCTCTGTGATATGCCTGAAAAACTCAAGTGCCAAAATAGATCTTCCACTATAGAGTTTTGAAGTTTGCTCTTGATTCCACAGCAAAGAATTTGTACAGCTTTGTCAGCCTTAGAAAAACGTGCCTTTTTTGTATGTACCCTTTCAAGCAAGGCAAAGCAAGGAGAGCACTTCACTGCTTACATTAAAAGTGCAGGGAGAGACAGACAGCTCAAAGCTACCCCTGCCAAACAACTAAGGAATATCAAAAACCCTTTGTTATGCCTTCAAATATCCTGAAATCTTGCAAACTTGACAGCATTGTCAATTCTGTATTGACAGGAGCAGTCAGATAAAAATCATTTGAGGAGTAAAACAAGGAGAAGGAAAAAAAACCTTTTAATCCACAGTCACACAAATCCATACTGCCTGCAGAAGTGCAAGTGCTTTGGAGCCCCTTTTAAAAGCAATATATTAACATGCTTGTTTGTCTTTCCTGAAGCTTTCAAGACATTATTTCCCCATATCCCTCTCTCAGTCTGGCCTCTTTGACACCATTTTTATCAGAACTGCCCATAACTTACACTTATCAACAGCCTATGACACCAATGAAGTCTTGGCACAGCACTGGCTGTGACAGCACTCACTGAACTGTTATCAATATCAAGGTCACTTTGTTTTTCTTGCTCTCACTGCAGCTGCAGCTTCTCTGTCCTTAGGGCATGAGCTGCCCAAGAAAGCTTTCTGTCTAAGCTCCTCACAAGCCACAGCCTCTCTGCTCCATTACTGGCGTTATATAAGATTAGAGTGAAGTTTCTACTATTAGAAGCAGTTAGCTGCATGGTGATTGTGTGCTCCCCTGATTACAGCATACAGCATAGTTATGGCTGCTGGCAGCAGGACTAGAGAATTTTAATTCAGGGAGAAGCATGAGCATAGTTGAGATGCATCAAAAAAATCAGCAGTTTTGTGAAGCTTGAATTCCTAGCTGTGGTACCCTGGACAGGAGTGCCCCAGAGGAGAAATAAAGGGGAAAGCATCAGCCTAGGCTCGGCAGATACCCACAGACAGTCCGAAATTGTACGAGGAGCCTGTGGAGGGCAGCGCTGTCTTGCTGGGGATGGTGCATTGCATAGCTCAGAGATGCCAGCTGCTAAGGTAATACTTCTTTTTTATCTCTTTTGAATCTGAAAGCTGCAGATGTAAAAGCTGTCGCTGTGCCACAGCTGTGACCTGTCACTGCAAGCAGGACTCTCTGTTTTTCCAACCAGCGCCTTCATTTTTAAGCCTTCCTTTCCTGCAGTGTTAGCCCCATGTGTGGACAAGTGCTTCTTCCTAGGCTGCATGACTCTCAAATACGGGGGTTGGGGGAGGTGGGAGGGCGGTAACACAAAGGTTCCCCTTTGGAATGACAAGAGTTTTGGGAAAATATGTGCAGATCCATTACATTGCAAAGAAGAGGAAATGCTCTCCAGGAGCATTTCTGTAAGGAAGCACCCTCTCCCCACAAACCAGCAAGGCACAGGTGAAGCTCACCCCACTGAGCCTGAGCTCAGCAAGCTCTGCCCCTCCTGGGGGGCTTGCCTTGTCCAAGGACAACCATGTCTGTGTGACCTGGGATGGGGCTACTGGAAGGTGCTGTGCAAGAGCAAGTGGTGGGAGGCCTTGCTGGGGCTCCCTGCCTCACTCAGGGGCCCCTCTGAGCTGAGATGCTTGGGCTCCATCTCCACCTGCATGCCTGTGTCTGGCCATGCACCCCCTTGTCTTCCCACTGCATCTGGGACCTGCCTCAGCACCAGGAGCTCTCCTGGCTATCCAAACCCTGCCTAAGGCTGATTGCTCTCACCTGCCCTGCCCTGTGATTGCTCCCGCTACTGAAATGGCCTTATGCATTCCTGCCATGTCCAGGTGGAAGAAGGTCCTGGGGGGAGCAGCAGCAGCCATCCCTCCAGCATCATGGGCAACCCTGCGCAGGAACAGGAGGCCTCACAGAGAAGGGACCCTTTAGCTTTCCAGCCCGGCTCAGGCTCCTCACAAGCAGAAGTTAGTATTCTCCAGCTCTGTTAGGAGAAGTGAGAGGGTCCCATCATAAATGTACAAGGCTGGACGTGAATGGAGATGTCAGAAGGGAGACCAAGCAGTGAAGAGGTGTGAAGACTCGGATTTTCTCCCACCCTGTAAAACACGGTTGCCAGTGTAGGGTGAGGGGCATCTGCAATCTGAGCTGGGCTGGGCTGAGGGGGAAGCTGTGGAGGAGGTTTGGAGGGCTGCTCCTGCTTTTTCCTGACACTGTGGTTAAAGGCAGGCTGTGTTTTCCAGAGCCCTCGATCTGGCATCTTTCCCAGGTAGTAAATTCTCTTAAAAACTGAACCAAACAGAGCTTTAATTGTACATTCTGCTTTTCTCTTCACTCCAAAATAATGGCAATAGGATTTATACAGTGCTGCGTTGAACATATACCCGCACTGAGGCTGAGGGACCGATTCTGCCTTCCATTATTCAGGGGCACTGCCTCTGGTGAGGCAGATCGGAATTTGAACAGTGAGCTGGAGCAATGAACTTCTACTATTCCCTGCTGTTTGACTGTGGGCAAAATAAAAGGCCATAATACATGATGCAGTCAGCCAAGAAAGCAATATTGCTCTGCCATGTGCACAGTCTACACCAAGACAAGTCCAGGATCTCATTTCTGAATTCCCATAGGTGCCTCATTTAAACCATCAGCCATAACCTGCTTCTCATTTTCAATACCACTTGGTATTAGAGCTGCAGTGAACTGCTAGTGAGAGATTCTAATTCCTGCAAACAAGCCCCTGTAGGCTTGCAAGGAAAACAGAGAGTTCCCCTCTCGGTTGCCTGCTAGGTTCCCATCTGGCTGTTTTAACTTTGCTATTGCTTTTAAATGTGCCTGTTTCTGCACACCAAGTTTTCAGCTCTACCTCAAGAGACTCCTGGGTTCTCTTAGTGTCAGATTCTGACCAAAGTGTAGAGACACAGACTGGGTCTTCTTAACAAAAAGGAAGATCATATTTCACATTACAGTATCTAAAAGATTAATTCCACTAACATGATCATTTCCTTGTGAACCACACTTCTTTCCATCTGGATTTTTCCATCAGGAGGACAAAGAGCCATAGTGTTGCACACTATCTGAGAGAGAAGAGCAAGGGGTGTAAAAGATGAGCGCAGAGATGCTTGCTGAGAGAAAAGAGAAGAAAAAACAGAGTAGACAGCATTTTCAAATGCATCAGGAGGCTGCTTTTTTAATTTTTTTCCCTTCCACGTGAATTATAGACTGACCCCAGGCTTTGGAATTTTGAGCCATTTAGTTTTTCAGGTTTTTGATTCAGGGAATTTAGGATATTTAGCTGCAGGAGCTTTCTCTATCATGTTATTGTTAGGTAGTGTTTCTGCTATTATAGTAACCACAGGCCCTGTTGTGCCTGAGGCTCTCAATAATCTCATATAAGGACTTGTTATTGAAAGACACCTGTCCCCATCCAGGCTATCAGCATAACCACAGGCAGAGCTGTGCCAGCTAGGAAGGTGCTAGCAACACAGAAAGAGGAAAGATGATTGGGGTCCAACTAATGCCCTGCCAGACTCCTCTTGGGACTCCAGACATTCATTTAATCTCTGTACAGCTCAGTTTGGTCTTGAGGAGACAAGGGAACAACCATGGCAAAATGGCAGGAGGCCTTGTAACAGAAGTGGAAATTAGGACTATGCAAATATGTGGCTACTCAGTCTGTGTTCATTTTTAGTTAAATAAAACATGTTTTTCTCCACCAGGAACAAGCCATTTAATTTTGGTTTAATGTTTTAAAATATTTTATGCAATGCAGGAGAACAAATTCCAAAACAAAGTGATTGAATAGAAAAATTGAAATAGTAATTTTTTTTGAAATAACAAAATTAACTATTTCTTATCTACAATATTAGAGTGTTTGTGTTTTTACCCACAAAACTTTGCTGAGTTTTTTTCACTGGAATCTACAAATGCAACACAAATCTGTTAAATGCTTTAGCCAATTCAAGTCACTGGGGGGTTGTGTGGACTTTTTTCTTTTTTTTTTTTTTTTTTTTTTTTTTGTCACAGAGATGGTCAATAGAAAATGGCAATTGTTTCCACCATAGAGAAAGGAAGGAAAAAAAGCCCCAAACCAACAAATCAAAAAGCAAACCAAAAAGCTTTGCAGACTGTAGTATTCAAGTGGCTGGACAATACTGGAGAGATACAAAGCTTCCACTAGGTTGCTGTAGACAAGGTACTGGCATTATTTTAGGAACACCACATGACTGGCTCCTGGTCCCTCAGGAGCTGCCCCCAGCTGCATGCAAAGAGCATGGAGTCACCCACAGCACTTCCTGGGTGCTCCCTGCAGCCAGGCAGTGCCACCTAAGGCCACATCCAGCCTGGGCCTCCAGGGCAACTCCTGGACCTCAGGGCAAACCCAGGCTCCGCAGCCCAGACAGGGAACCAAGCACACCTCGGCCATTTGGGGTGTACCCCAGTGCTCCAGGTGTCTGGGAACTGATGCAGAATGACAAGACAGTTTTAAAGCTTGTGCACTACCTTATATTTTGTGAATTGCCCTTAAAATCTCTGCCCGGCTTCAAAAGTCTCCCATAGGTAGAATTTTTTGTTTGTTTCTGTTGTTTTGCTTTCAAGCAGAGAAAAAAAAAATAGGAGAGGAAGACAGAAAGAAAGAATCAAAAGAAATACCGACGGTTTCAAAGAAAATTAATCCCATCCAACTTGCACGGTCTAGATCTCTGCAAAAAATGTTAGTGACCTTGTAAGACAGAATTTTTTTCCTTGAGGTAGAGGGATTCCTGCTCTCCTACAGTCACTGACTGTTTCCAACTAGAGCAGCTTCTGGGAGCCACCCAGAGGGAGAAGCTTAGAGAAATGTAATCAGTTGCAGCACCTTTGCTACCTCTGCAGTATCTTAAAGTAGAGGGTGGGGGGAAATCTTCACCAAAGTCCCTGGCCTTCAATTAAAAAATTCATATTGCTTTCCTCATTAGTCCAATCATCTGCTATAGCTATTTCCAAGCTTACCCCAAATGTCCTGCAGAGCAATCCAATTTCAAGGCCAGTGCAGCGCAGGCAGGAGGGGTGTTCTTGGGAGGAGCTCTGCTTGTGTTGACACAAGGATCTCACTTGTCGGGTATTAGTCATGAGAATAAAACAATGTTGGCACACTTTTTGGGAAGAGGATTGCTTTATGAAGGGGAGCTCTGTTGCAAAGCATCTCCCTGTCTACGAAGGCCAGAGACACCTGCCAAGTGTCACTGGCACCAAAGTGACTCAATTCTTGGAGAACCTCCTCCAAGTCAGGTGTTGAACAAAAGGCCTCACATTCTAATTCTCTTTGCTCATGATCTCCATTACTGTAACTAACTGAGAGGCTACAAAAGAAGTTTAAAGCAGCAGGGGCTAGGAGAAGTGAAAGTTTGGTATCCATCTTCTCCACAACTTCAGCCCTTAAGCATTTGCAGCAACTCAGAGTCAGCCATAGTCCTCAAAAATGAGCCTGTGGTCTTATGAATCTCCTGATGTAGAAGCTGTATTATCTTTTTCTTGATTTCCTTTTACTGCTTCAGCTTAACGTTCTGTGTCGGTGAAAGTACAAACAGGTCATCATGAAGATGCTGGCAGTAGCTCTTGAACTCAGTGCATGACTTTTACAAGGCAGTAAAACTTGTAGGACAACGCACAGTACCCGTTTTTGTGCTACTCTTCATGCTAATCTGTGCTAGGATTGTACAACATATTCCTTTACCAAAGCTCTTGATCTTACATTATCTGCCCTGAAAAATTTTTAGACTTTTATCTTTATATTCCTCTCTACTTCCCTGCAGTTCTTTTATTCCATCATTAGAAGTAAAACCAGTCTTTTTTTATTTTTTCTTCCTATGTCTCCCATCATTTTTATTGTGCTTTTCATATCTTGCTTATTAAGTAGTTACCCTAGGGAGACCTCTTTCTTACTGGAACACTCAAAAAGCTGTAACTGCACTTAACATTTGTGGGGAGGAGGAGGGAGAAGGGAAGCAAATTTAGACTGAGGTCACAGACTTATACTTGTATGTTCAGTAATATGCCTCACATCATCTCCACTTCTTTTTCCAAAAGCAAAAATATATTCTCCCTTCTTTTCTCCTTATTCCCCAAATCAGCCTATACTGTTAAAAATAACATACATGGACAAAGTTGTTTTAGGAGCAACATCTGTCTGGCGGCTGCTGCTATGGGGCAGGGGAGAGACCAGATGACTTCCAAAGGTCCCATCTGCACTTGTTTTCTAAAATTGCTGAGAAAATAAACCCAAACCTTAGATTTAGGCATTCAGGCAATAGACGGAAAGCTGATGCCATATCAGAATAAACACAATTTACCCTACTTTGGGAAGAGTTCTAGTGTGCCTTCCACATTGATTATGGCTCTAGTAAAAACAAGCAACCAACAAAGCTCATCAATATTTTCAGGGGACAAGAGCAGCAATTCAAGATCATGAGATCCAGGCAGAAGAAATGCTCCTGAAGTTTCAGAGAAGGGAGTGCTTAGATAGCTTCACACTCATGCTCTTGACTGAGCTCTGCTTCCAGATGAACCAGCTGGCCTGGGCTTCCTGGGTCTAAACCAGCAAACAGCATTGCAAAAGCGTTGCCCCTGTCCCACAGCATGGTTTGTGAGGGTCCACAAGTCTGTGATCTCATAGACCTGTGAGGGAGCCCTAGATGGGATTCTCAGCAGGACAACAATGCCAGAACTTTTAGCTCCATAATTTCAAACATACTCTTTTTTTCTCACATCCTGGATGGTATCCTGTCCCTCTGACAAAAGAAATGGCCCCTCTCTGGAGGGAAGTAGCTATCATATTATTTATACAAAGTGGAACAGCTCCCAGAGGAGAGACTGACAGGCACAAGAATACCAGTATAGCTAAATGTCCAGGGATATTCAACTGAGAGAGAAAAAAACAGTTCAAATCCTCTCAGCTTCTCTTTCTATACATGCAGACATCCATACATATATATGTTTATATATGCATGTGAAAATCCGTTCCTATGTATACATGTATGTGTATACATGTGTTTAAATATGTCACTGTAAATGAAAGAAAATTATATGCACACACTTTTTATATGTGTGTACACATACAACATACAGATGTCTCTCACATATACATCCTAAGATTCCACCTTGGCCCTAGAAACTTTGTAAGTCAGTTTTATGATGCAGTCTTTCAAAAACTTCAAGAATTTTAACTAATCAGAATCAAGTGTACACAAATACTCTGATAGCTCTTCAACAAAAAGAAATTATACCCATGCCTACAAGGTTCATCCAGTCTGCATTCTGGTGGTGCAGATGTTCTTTACCAATAGCGTTACTTGACAAGAAATTAAATCACATTATCTTATGCTGCTTTCTCAGGGGAGAAATTACATGCCTGCAGAGTCCTACCCCTGAGTCAGTCTGGCTCTCTGGATGCTTTTAGCAGCACCTGCAGGCCCTGCTGCACACACTAGTTCTAATAATGTAATCCTATTTGGAGGGTAATGAACAGGTCTACTTTCTAGGGAATAGTATTTCTGTATGAAAATTTTCTCTCATTCATTTCAGAAAAGCTGTTTCTGATACAGCCTGAGTGTGTGCAAGAGAGCAGCAAGATGTCTCACACCAGAGACTCTTCATCTCTGACTAGCAGCACTTCCTATGAAACACCAACACTATCAGATCTCCAGCGACTCCTGTGGCTCAGAGGAGGGTCTGATAATCATGTGGACCAAGTCTGGCCAAATATCTACCTGGGAGATGCGTAAGAACATACAGTCCTATTGTTAAGCTGTTATCAGTCCCTGGAAGGAGGAGGAAAGGCTGTGGTACCCTGAGGAGCAGCTTCTGGGGCTTCAGGAATGTTTTTGTGATATTGGCTTCCAAAACTGGTGATGTAAAGAGCTTGGATGTCAGAAAAAACATGGCATGCAAAATGGTGACTTACTCACAGTGTGTCTGACTTGGTTTTTTATATACTTTAGGCCACCATGGATTTGGCAGAGTAAAAATTATTTGTATTCAGACTAAAGTCCTCAAAGAACCGATGCCAAATTGATGTCAATTCTGAGATGCATTATGTGGCCTGGAAACTGTGCTCTAAGGCAGGAGACAAGATGCCAGTAGCCCTCACAGTCAAATAGGGGTAGCAAGATTATGAGCCAGATGGAGGAAGACCCAAATAAATTGTACAACAATGATCTTGGCATTCCAAATCCAAGCTTTCTTTCAAAGAAAATAAAACTGAAAATATCAAACGGGAATTTTCATGCAAATAACCTTGTTCTTGTGACCAATAATATTTATTCCTATTTCCTTCCAATTGATTACTGCAGATTACCTATATCATTAGCTCATTTTTCCCAGCTCCTCTTCCTCATGAATATATCAGTTAAGATTCAGAATTCTGTAGAATGCCTACAGTCCCAATTTATGGTGGGAAGTGGGGTTCACCTAGCTGGTGAACATAATGCATCCACTACTTGTCCAAACCAGGAACAAGGTGTTGCTGCATCTGTGTGAGTTCTCAGTCTTGAGACCAGGCACACTATCAATGAGAGATTAGCTCTAAAACTTCCTAAACAAATATTTAAAGGAAAATCTTGACTACTTCATACAGCAAACCATGTTCCCAGGGATTAACTGCTGGGAGGCATTTGCTTAACTGATAGTATCCCACTGGCAACTCTGTGCTCCCACTGCTCTCCACACCCCCATATCACATTTCTCATGCACAAAGCACTATGTGCTTCTCGAAATTTGCTCCTCGGTAAGCAGGATGCAGTTCCTGCATCCTTCCCTAGCAGGAGCAGACACTAACTTTAACCATGCTATTTTTGCAGAATGCTAGGAGCATTGCCAATGTGCCCTTCATGTCTTTCAACAGGTGGGCTGCTAGGAGCAAAACTACACTTCAAAGCCTCAACATTACTCATATCCTTAATGCAGCAGATGGACCATATAGCATCAACACGGGAGCCAAATATTATGCAGATCTGCAAATAGAGTACTATGGAATAGAAGCATTTGATGATCCTTCCTTTGATTTAAGTATCTTCTTCTATGATGCTGCCAATTTCATAGGCACGGCCTTAAACTCTTCAGGAGGTAAGAGAAAAGCAAAGATAAGCTTTGGGAGGCAGTTTCAACATAAGCCAAATGACTTTTCCTTGCAGTAACAGGCACCAACAGAGCTCAGAATCAGCATATGGTTCAAGGCAGCACACACAGAACCGCTAAGCAGAGGATGGAGGAGGGTGCCTATGCCATGTGCTGCAGGGAAGGTGGCTGTGCCAGGTCCCCAGGAGCTGGGGAAGACTGGCTGCCTCCAGCCCAGCATGGTGGAGAGAAGGACAAGCTCTGGGACCAGAGTGTAGAGGGAAGGGCAGAGATTATGGCACTGCAGAGGCTGCCGCATGGGGCCATGCTGTAGGAACCAGCAGGATCTGTGTGCTTCACATGTCCCTCCCTCGCACACTGACAGGGGCTCCAGCTGGGGATCCTGCCCTGCATGCTGCTCCCACTCCCTGTGGGGGCAGTGGCACTTGGGTGCTGGCTCGAATGCTTCACACGCTTATGTACTCCACAGAATTGGAGCTTTATTCAGCTTGTCTATTAAGATAGAGAAGCAGAAGAAGTTAATGAACTAAGTCAAAAACTACCAGCTTGACCCTCAGCCTGCTGAATTTTTGTCAGCAGTTTGGATTATGGCCTAGTTATCATAATTTCCATTTGTTCCAGAGTTTGCTCTGACTCTGACTGGCTGCAGGATCTGCTGCTTTCACTGCAGTGCTTTATTAAATCCTCAGTTATAGCTCACACTGGGCTGCTGAGATACAGTAAATTACAACTCCATTTTTACAGGCAGACTATCCCACAGAGTTTGTGGGGCTTGCCAGTGATCACAGTCAGGGCTGGGCCAAATTTTTCTGCCAAAACTTGGGTTTTTTCCACAGAAAATGATACTAGCAAGTTTAGCCACAGAAAGCTTCTCCTTCCACAGAGAATTTCAACTATTTTAATCTTAGGCCTAAATTAGCTACAGGTCAGTTTGAAATACCACCTTGCCTAAGAGGTGATCTTCCTGAAGGCATGAGGATCCACTAAATGTCACCATTGCTTTTTAAACTTGTTTCTAGTACTTTTTTCTCCTCCTTTGTCTTTTCCACTTTAGAAATGCTAAAGCACACTCACCTTGCTGTGCCTTTTTGTTTCTGCAGGTAAGGTGTTCATTCATTGTGCCATGGGAGTGAGCCGCTCAGCAACTTTAGTGCTTGCCTTTTTAATGATCCATGAAAACATGACACTTGTGGATGCTCTGAAGACAGTGAGTGCCCACAGAAACATCTGCCCAAATTCAGGGTTCCTCAGCCAGCTCCGGGACTTGGACATTAAACTGAACGAAGAGAGGAAAGGAACCAGAGCACCTCTTACCAAAGGCCTGTGAGAGAGTATTGCTGAAAGAAAGAGGACAAAATCTTATTTCAGTTGCCTGTATCTCTTATAGATGAACTGCATTTATAAATTTAGGACACAAGTTTATGAGACACCAGGATGCATGTTATTAATAAAAGTAGATTTTGCTTGTTCTTTCTGTTTTGCAAAGCCTTCCTAGATTTATATTTATGATTGGTTGTATACTCTATCCTTTAATCTCCACCTTAAAACACTGCTATCTACTGGTTTTAAAGAAAAAAAAAAAAAAAAGAAAAAAAGAGAAAGAGATCAGGTTCCACTTCACAGAAATAGCTGTGTTTCAGCAACTAGTGAAGCTCATATCACTTTATGAAGTGTTAGGCTATTTGAGGTGAAAGATGCCATATTATTTATGCTACAGTAATGCTTAGAAGTTTTCGTATGAACCAGCCCCTCACCCCTTTGCTCTCTGTATCTCAGAGGGTTTGTATTTTGAGACTTGCATCTGGCACTGGTTAGTTCTTGCTTTTACAATTGGTGGAGCTCCTGAGTTGGGGTAAGAGGTTGTTTAAAGGCAGAGAAGCTGGGAAACAACACAAGCCACTCTAAGAAATTATTCCACATATCTCTACAGTGTTTTCCTTTTGGCTGTTCATCAGAGTCTTTTTCCTCCATAAAAATACATTTCTGTGACAGGACATTTGAATATTGTTCATCTTCCATAGTAAAAATCATCAAGGAAATGCTACAGAAAATGCTTCTAAAGAAGAAGGTGGGTTCCCAGCTGAGGCTAGTGCAGGAAAATACTTAACAACAAAGTTCAATATATCCCAAATTTGTCTGACAGTTCAAAATTATACAACTTGGGATTTTCTTTCTTAAAAATAAAAGGTTATTAACATTACAACATCATTTCTGTGGCATTTGCTTTTGTGAGGTGGACTCAAGTGAAAACTGAAGACACACAGGAATGGCAAGGGAGGTGTTGACAGGCATCAGGCTTTCATCTTTGTGTCTCTGGGCCACCATAAGAGCCCTCAATAGCTACTGTCATCTGATGGATCAGTGCTGCCTGGAAACTATGTGAAGCACATCTGGCTTTTGGTTCCCAGCGGACAAGCATTTGCAGCACAAAGCCAGCTCCAAAGCCAGCTGGGGATGGCAGTTTGTATTCCTAGTACCAAACTCAGGAATGCAGAGACATGAATACTCCCCACCATGTGAGCTGGCTACTCAAAACCAGCACAGCAACAAGGGAAAACATTCCTTGCCATTTCCAGTATTGTCTACAAGGTTAATTTCTGCCTTCAGGACAGACAACTCAACATCTTTTATAATGCTTTTAGGTGATACCTACATCTGCTCTGTGGGCCAGACTGTAGGAGCCAGAGCACAAAGCAGAGAATTTGGCACCGAGGACATGATGCCAAGGTCATACCAAGGGCGTCTCAGGGGGTTTTACTTTGGACCTACCCTGTGGATTGGACGGCTCTGAGCAGCAGTAGAGAAGTGCTGGAACACTTTTTTGCTTTAGCTTCCTGCATAAAGACACTCCCTCATGATCTTTGGAGCTGCTTTGTGAAGGCAACAAAACTTAAGCAAGTAGGAATAGCCAAATTAAAAGTATGCTTCAGACCTAAATCAAAATTTAATATACATGTTTCTGCCACCAATTAAATCTAACAAAGTGATTTAAACTTACAGAACAAGTCAGGGAAAACTCCCCAGTGTATCTGTCTATAGAGATGCCCCCAGCCTCAAGTACAAGAACCACATTGTCTTATCCTTCCCCCTCTAGGAAGCAGGAACGAGGCCAATCAGCCATTTTCGGGCTGGAGCAAAGGGCAGAGCTGAGGATGCTGTTGCTGGGGCTATTAGAGCACCTGCACATTAACCGCATTTCACAGGATACAAACTTACCGTGCTTTTAAAATACTTATTGGTACAACTGGAAATCTGCAGCTTACTCTGATGGCAAAAATACTGTAAGCACAGCAAAGTAACACACATAATGCAACTTCTCAGGCTGCGATGTCTCTCGGGCGGCTTTTCTCCCCAAAGCGCTCCCCGCATCCCCCCCGCATCCCCCCGGCCCGCGGCTCCGGCTGCCGCCGCCAGGTGGCGCGGGCGGCCCGGAGCGGGCGGTGCCGCCGGCCGCTCGGGAGGGTCCCGGCTGCCCCCCGGACCCGGGCCTCGGACCTTCCTTGGCCGCTTTGTTCTGAATTCGGGACAAACCCTGGGGAAACCGCGGCAGCCGATGTTCGGGAGCGCGCTCGCCCTGTCCCGCTGCGGGCGGTCCGCGCCGTCTGGCATCCCGGGGCACAGCAGGGACCCGGCTGCCCCCCACACGGGAGGGCCAGGGCTAAGCTCAGGCACCCCCTCACGCCTCACGGGTGGGCTGAGCCGAGCCGCAGCTGCCCCGCAAGGAGCAGGAGTGGCACCCCCTGCGGTCGGGGCAGCCCTCGGGCTCCGCGTCCCGGCGCCGCCCGCGCCCCCGGCCGGTCACAGCCGCTGGCCCCGCCTGAGCACCGGCCTCCTCCGCAGCTCAGCCTCGCCAGCTGCCTCAGCCCGGCTGCTGCTGCTGCAGGTCCAAAGAGGGTAGAGGAGTACGGGTTATAATTAACAGAATTAAAAATAGACTTTGAATAAACTGAACACCCAGAGAAGCTAGAAATTTGTTGTGCAGCTGGCACATTAGGAGGCAAGTGAGTGGTATTATTCAAACAAAGGTAATCCAAGACACCGCAGCGCGGGAGCTTCGACTACCAGGCAAGTACCTTTAAGCTTGTTTACAAATCAACCCCCAGTGAAGTCAGCACCTGCACCGAGCTGTGTAACCCCCCCACAGCCAGCTCTGCCAGCAGCGAGCCCCCGGCAGGGCCGGGCCAGAGCAGCGGCTGGGCCCTTTTACTCAGGAACTCCAGTATTTGTGAGATTCGAGTTTGCTTTCCAGCTGGATTTACAGGCTGAGGATCTCTTGCTAAAAAAGATGCTTAAAAAAACCAAACCCATTTTATTTAAATACCAATCTGGCTTGTATTTCAATTTCTTACAGATCTATCTTTAAAATAATAGCCATGAAACACTGGATGTGGGTTTCCTTCCTCTCAGCTGATGTTCACAAGTCGATCCTGGGAAGGGAGAGACTGTCCAGCCACTTACACTGGAGAAAATGTGAAACAGACTATGAATAAAATGGTGTGCAGTTCACAAACAAAACCTGGCAGAAACAAAATGAAAGAGTAAGAAGTTTGAGAAGAGAGTAAGGGGGGAGGTTCTTTCTTTTTATTTTTAAATACTAACTCTTTATTATTTGGAGCATTTATGGGTTATTTATAACTAGGATAGACTTTTCAGACAGAAATGGGATTTTTAATATCAGCAGTCTTCCTCAGAACATTTTAATTGAGGAAATATGCTTGTATGGCTGTGGAGACTATTGTGATGCTTGGAGTAAAAGAGTACAGAAGGAGAAGACTGGGTTAAATTAATTCTTGCTAAATACCTACCAGCAGACTTGCTGTCTGTATGGGGAGCTGGAGACAGAATTGTACCAGGGTAAAAAGGATAGTGTGTCTATTTATAGTGCTGCCTTCAACACCATAGGAATTCAAAGGAAAACTTCAGCTCAGCACACAGTCTTCTCATCATCTTCTTCTGTCAAGATTAAATGGGGCCTGAGATCATTTCCCCTACAAATCCTTTCTAGGAAGGATCTGTTCCTTTGTGCAACAAGGAACTACAGTGGTACAAATCACTCCAGAGGTCAAATCCTCACCCAGCCAAATGTTACCACTTTGGGTAGTCAGAGGAAGAGGAGAAAGAGACAAGCCTTACAAGCCTCAGCACTTAAGCAGGAAAGACCAAAACTGTCTTGCCTGCCATGCATCCCTGCTCCCCATACTGTCCCCTGCCCTTCTTACACCAGGTGCTTTGGGGCGCTTGCAAACAAAAGGATGTGTGTAGCTCCAGCACAATCCCAGTGCCAGGCAGCAGAGAGAGGAATAGGAACAGGGTACTGGCACAAAGTTGTGGTCATTCATGGTGTCACTTAAGATGAGGCCCTTACCCTGTGTGCCCTTCTTGCCACTGCAGAACCATCCATCTCTGTGAAGGAATGGGCTCCAGTAGGTGCATGGAGCACCTGTTTATCAGTAGAAATTATCTCTAATGTTCAGAGTACAAATGAAAGCATCTTTGGAAAGGGTATTAGTAAAAACCTGACTGCCACTCTAAAAAGAAGGTAGACTCCTGGAGTTCATTAGCTCTACCCTTCTTTTAGCATCATGGCATGTTAGATCTTTCCTTCTCATCTTCCACCTTCCAGTTTGTCTTTTAATAAGAGCTGCTTTTTCATTCTTCACAAAGCCCTACCTACTCTGTCTCAGTGCTTCTCTTTTGTAATTCTGTTACCAAGCTGTCTGCTAGGTGGGGAGCAGAAGGTACAGGACTTAGTGCTGCCTTTGAGGTACAGGTAATTATTATGTGCATCTGTTATTGTGGTTGCTGCCTCAACAGGTGGAAAACATGCTGTTCTCTGATAGATTTGCAGCACTCCATGCTCCTGCCTTGTCTTTTCTCTAAAGCCAGTCATGTGGTGTTCCTAAAATAATAAACACAGCCTCACTGCTGCCACAAAACCCCCTGGTAAATATATTTATATGGGAATGAAGTATTAAAGGATTTGAACACTTACTCACTGAAAGCAAAATATGAGCAGTAAGGTTGGGTAAAGATTCAAAGGCTGGTTTGCTTCCTTTCCCTGGGGCACATCAAGGCTGTACTGTTTGCACTTTAGAGATGGATAGTGGGGAATTACTTAACCCAAAATGATGGAAACAATTCAGACTATAATAATATAGCATGAGAGTTTCTCATATTACATCTATTCCCCATACTGCTGGCTATGTTCTGCCTTCAGATTCACGTGCACAACTCTCATTGGAATCTGGAGGAACTGTATTCGAAGCCAAAATGCATTTCATTGTCTTTCTGAAGTCTCTCTGCAGTTTCGTGGCTAAACTGTAAGCTCAAGGACTGGGAACAAAGCTTGTCTAAACATTTCCCAGTGTCTGTCTCTGTGAGATTCCCATCTGTTGTGTTTTATTTTGAATCTTCCTGCTTTCCTAAAAACACAAAGCAGAAATACACATTTCCTCTGCCCTGGAGTGCAGGAGTCCCCTAATTTCCCAGCAGGTTCTCTCACAACAAACAATGGATCCAAGTTTGTCAAAAAAGGCTACAAGCCCTTTGTGGAGTAGAAAGGGAGGAGACCACAAGTGTGGGCCAAGTTTCTGAGTGTTGTGAACGGCCCCTGCCCCCCAAAGGGACTTCATTTCCTGTTTCCCTTCTCCCAAAAATGTCACCTGGGTTTGGGTTTCATTAAGAGAAATATACATCTCTCGAGTCCAGGCTCTAACTCTTTGGTTTGTGCTTCCTGCTGACACTGCAGAGACTACAAGAGCCACGAAAGCCGAGTCTGACTTTGGGGCTTCACATTTGCTACCATAGCAGAGCAAATTAAATGGAGAGCATGTTAAGTGGGTTGGGAGATTGTTGTTGACCAACAAATCTTCATTAAGTTGCTGCACCAAGCTGTGCTGCACCTCTGATGAAACTGATCATTGTTTCTCTTTCTGTGTTTCAACAATTTCACTGCCAGGTTTAAGAGAAATTCTAACTTGCTTGAGGTCTAATTATAAGTAAAACACAGTATTAATCCATCTTGCTCCATACATGCACGCACTTAGGAGGTGTTGGTGCATCTTTCAAATAGGCCAAGCTTCACTCTGTTCACCACCCGTTATTTACTGCCTTGGTTTTGCTAGTTCTTTTATTTACTGCCAGTGACTCATGGAGACTTTGTTCACTGGTTTATGGTAACTTTCTGAATCCCTGGTTTGCATCACCAGATATTTCAGTTCAAGAGTTGCCAGCATGAACCCCAAGAGTTCATACAACTTGCACCTCCCAACAGCTAAGCCTGTGTCCAGAATAACAGGCTTTCACAGGATTAGAGCAAAGTCCTGGTCTGGTGATGTTTGTGACTGAAGGGAGGCTACCACAACTGGGGACTTTGAGAGCCTTCCCTGCAGACCACTACAGAAATATGGCTCCGTAGGTATAACTCAGGTGCCAAGTTACTCAGCTTTATGGGCTTTAAAAACACTCTGTCCAGTTTAGGACCTAGAGGTTTAAAGGGAAAATACAAAGTAAATACAAGGAAGTACTCAGCAGTACTGAGAATGACACAGCCTGCAGGATCCTCTGCCCCAGACTGTCTTTGCCATGAGGGCAGAAACAATTACTCTTTTAAGTATAATGTAAGGAATAAAATGTCCATACAAATACAGCATAAATGGGGAAGTTAGCTTTCAGTATTATTCTTTGACAAATACCATTTATGATGGCTGAACTACTTGTTGGTCATGGAGCTTGGCCATACCCTATACGATGTTGTCCTCAGAATCAGATAACACTTGAAAAATTCAGGTGGCCCTCAACCTTTTCCATATAGAAAACATTGATTATTTGGGTTTATGCAGTAGCACCCCAGCACACAAACTTCTGGGTTCCCAGCACTTGGGCACTGCAGCCTCCCCTTCACAAAGGTGCTTGTTGTGTCCCAGGCAAGACTGAAGTGTGCAAACACAACAACTGCCTTCTAATGGGATATGATTTTTTTTTTTTTTTTATTAGAAGTTACCTGTTTTCTGTGCTATAGGAGAAAATATGTTCTGTTTTTGTAGTGGGTGGTCTGTGACATTTTAAGGCACATATTTTTAGCTGTTGGTTTGTTTTAGAATGATGGTAAGAGTTAACATGGAGGACAAATGATCAGAAATACCTACAATCCCAAGAGCTAACACAATTGCTGGGAAATCCTAGACCTCATATCAGCTCTGCTACAGAATATGATTAATTCCTATTTTTTTCTCTTCCACAGACTTAGTAGCAAGACTTTACAATGAGAAGAAAGCAATTTGCTTAGCTGACTTGGGATTTCAACTCCTTCTGTTCCATCTCTTAGACTATACACACATCAGCAAGCAAGCCTCAGCTGTGTTCAGTCTAACTCTGACCTCTAACTTGATTTACTGGTTTTAGTTCTCAAATAGTATATTACGTTATAACTCAAAGGATCTGATTAGAACTAGCCAGTATTTTAATGATTTATGGGGGGCATCTGGAGCAGCATGGGTAGCATACACATTATGTCACTGCTGTAGGAGGATCTGCATTGATCATACCAGCATGCTCCAAGACAAGAGTGTGTCAAATTCCCATAAGCCTTAGTTCACAAACTTGATCTGACAGGTGGCCAAGCTTGCACTAGGACTGACCATAGTTCTCATGGTGGGAATAAAACAAAACAGCTGGATTGCTTCCAGCCATTTCATTATGAGAGGATTTCCATCCCTTTCTATTGTTCTATTTCTATCTTGCAGTGCTTAAGAAGGTGTTTATCCTTCCCAGTTTTGTAGCCAGAAACCTGGGCCACAGGAACTTGCAATCAGCTCTGTGGTTTATCTTTCTGCCAGAAGACACTGGTGCGAAATACAGGCTACTGGAACTAACCTTCTGGACCTCTCCACGTCTTGCCGTGACTATCAAATTGCTGGTAAGGCTTAGATCAGAGAGGCTGGGGTGTGAGAAAGATAAAGAGACAATTAGCACAGCTGGTTTAAAGCCGTAATGTCACTGCATTTAATAAGAGATTATACTATTATTTTTTTAAATAACTGTAAAAAAAGGACTTTGCAAGCTCAGAAAGAAGGGTATCAGGAGAACAGTGATAAAAGAGTTCCTTGTCCTTGTTTTGATTTTACGTGTTCTGAATTTTCTTTTGGGCATTGAAGTCAACATCTGCCAAAGCATTCCTAAAAATCCTTGCCCACCAGCATGGAAGTCCAACCTTGATGGTTACTCACCTCCTATTTTAAGCTGCCTTTCACTTGCTAGAGGTGAGTAAAAGCTTTTCACCCACATTAAACCCGAGGGCAACTCTTTACTCAGGTCCAGCTATCACTACCAGTGTTTGGCAGCACTCTGCCCCTGGCCTGCCTCCCAGCTCAGACTTGTGGAGAGATACAGAAAAATCATCAAGCTTAACTTTACCATCTCCACCTGTGTGGTGGGAACAGCACTGCTCCTCACAGGATCACTGTAATAAAAACTATGAAAGGCTTTCCAGTGCCCAGGGAATCTTGGCCGCCTACCTCCTGCTGTTTCCCGTCTTACTTTCTAGCAGGTTACTCAACACTCCTGCTATGCCAGTGTAGGGGATAAGTGTCTGCTGTCTCGGGTAAATTGGGTAGCTGAGCTGTCTGTGCTGGTAGAGAGACCACAGGACAAGAACAAAGAGGAGTGAAACTTCTAATGCCCTTCAACAGAAGAGACAAAAGAAAAATAAAGAAAAAGCAGCAATATATTGTTTTTAAGATAGAAGAACATACCAGAGCTAGTCACAGGGGAGAAGGGCTTTGCATTGTGCCATCCTTTTGGTTAGATCCTTGGGGCAGAAACCATTCATTTGTAACGGGATTCTTTGAATTCTGAAGCCTGATGTTTTCAGTTCTGGGCTGGAGGACACTGCTGTATTAGTTATTGTTAACAGCAGCCTCATTCACCTTCAGATGTGGGCTCCTATACTCTCTTGGGCCACAGGAAGCTGACCCAAGGGACTGCATTCCAACTGGGGTTTTGTGCAAGACACAGCACAGGAAATCCTTGGCCTCTAAACCCTGCCAAAGCAAGAAATAAACATTACTTTAGGAGGTGACCTGGGAAAATTTGATGAGGCTAGATTAAGAATATGCAACATGGAATAAATCTGAAGAATAAAATCATGCTGAGAGACTGGAAACAGCACCCAAGTCATACTTTGTCCTTCCTTGAGCAAGCTCGATGCAGCACGCTCAGCAACCCACCTGGCTTTCTCGTGTTGTGTTCAGTTGGATGCGTGCTGTCCAAATCAACACCCCTTACGTAGTAGACTGGATACAAAAGAGTGTAGGACTTTGGCTGCGTGGCAGTCACTGTTCCACCCCAAATGGCCTTGGAGATGGAGCAGAGAATGTTCCTGTGCTACAGCATGAACAGGCTCTACCTCCTGCACAGTAGCAGTGTGAGGCTGAAGTGCATCACCACAAAGGTGAGCCTCCAGGCCACCAGGTCTGCCACCAGACAACAGACTCAGCACATTTCAGGCCATCTGTGAATAAATCCAAGCTTGTACCTCTCCCCAGGGTCTTGCTGTACTAACAGCATCCAGTAATGAGAGCAACACACACTCCCTGCAACTGCAGGCTGCAGGTATTGATAAAGCATTGCTACAAGCCATGAAAAAGCAAGTAGGATTTGTGTTGTTCAGGGAGAGTGAGGGCTTTGGAGTAGTTGTACCAAAAAACCAGTGTCAGCCAGACAACCCAGCTGGTTCTGACTGGCAGTTCCAGGAGGAAATCAAAGTGGCACATATTGCTCCTGATTTAGAGCAACCTGCATGAACTTGCCAGCCTGTCTTTCAGAAATGTTTCATCCTTCGATTTTTTAGTAAGCTTCTGAGGGTGCTTCTAGGAGGAAAAACAGAGCTTACCAATTCAGAGAATACCAGTTTTCCCCAACATGTTATTGCTGGAGGCAAAAGAGATACAGTGATGTAACAATTCTTGAGCCCAGAAGAAGAGCCAGCCTTAACACAGAACAACTAAATTTTAGGTAAGCTTGTCTTCAAGTGCAAGCATAGTGATATCAAGAGTGTTTCATAGCATGTCTAAGAACTTAGTGCTATTATGCTATAGATTGGGATTTTTTCTTTCTCAAGAAGTTGTGAAAAATGTCAGTACTGAATAGAGGAAGGAGTTAGAGTCCGTCAGAACTGACGGTCAAGTCTGATGGCTGAAGTCAATTGCAGGAGAGGACACCAGCAGTGATATTTGATGTAGGAGCAGTAGCCTGGCCAGGAGCTAGAGAGACTGTCAAATATGGGCATGGTGCTGCAGTCACAAATAGCATGGAGATGTGGTAAATGCATTTTCGACCAGCTACTGTCTTTGGGGTCATATGAAGTGTGTCTGGTGGTCTGCCAGATCAGGTTGGGTTAATGGGTGTAAGGATGCACTTGACTGCTGAGAGCAGAGGTACCAATGGACTCCTGAGGGCCTAGTTTTGCAGCTGAACTTCAATGCTCACAGCCAAAAGCCACATCTTTGCAGAGACTAGGGCTGGAAGAGAACAGACTTTGCTTTACTTGCTTGCCAAGAGCCAAGTTCAGGTCCTTGGAGCTCTACAGTGCTCTTGCTCCAGCTGATGACTTCATGAACACCTAGTGCTGGGAGGAACACAGCTCCCTGCACAGCCTTAAACTCAGTGTTTCCCTGCATATGCAATGACATCATTTCCACCTGAGGGCCCAAACTCTGGTCTTGGCAGGTAAAAGCCTTTTGGGTCAATTTACATTGGGGTTCTTGCTCTCAATGCATATTTATGTAATGATTGCTGGATAGCTGTAATTAAATGACTGTAAAGCACTACCTAAAATGCACCAGTAATAAATTCTTAATAGTTGATGCTATAACAAGCAGCTACACAAAAAAATATATCGTAACCTGCAGATTGTTAACAGTGTCTGGGCCTGTTTAATGCTTAGCTTTAAATAGTTACAATGCACACTATTAAAAGCGCATGTAAAATTTGTAACTTGGAAATAAAATGTCCAATTCAAAACCAAAATATACCCAAGTTTCAGTGGTGAAGAAGGCACAGAAGATCTTGGGATGCATGAACTCTCTCTCATCTCTACAATCCTTCTGGTGGTGCTACCTATCAGCCATGGTTTCTGTAAAGCATACTCCATGTACATTCCCCTGCCTGGTACAGATTCTGTCCACGACTCTGTCCTGACTCATAAACATGATTGGGATCGCACTTATATTACAAATATGCCACTAGGTACAGCAACCCATGGTTTTTCATTTTGTAAGGAAGGGATGGGTCAGGGAAAATTAATTTTGCTGCTCATATTTTTCACTTCTCTTATCCACTTAAAGCTGCTGTGTGGGCAATAACTCTACAGAGTTGGTTTCCCATGGCTAAAGAACAAAATAAACATACATTCAAGACCCAGAAGAGTTAGCAAAATCAGCAGGTGGCCAAGTTTTGCACACTTGGTACAACATTGCTGCATATCAAAGGATGGCTGAGTCTGTCCAGCCACTGTCAGGAACTGCACACTTGGTTGGTGAATACAAATGTACTAACCAGCTATTGACAAGAGAATATTTTATACTACAATCACAGAAAAAAAACTCAGAAGCCACCCTGCCTTGGGGGCTGCATGCTAAGGTACATAAGGAAACAGTAAAGACCATCATGTCTGAGAACTGCAGCCTGGCCCACAGATTTGCTATGAAAAAATTAGACATTTTTGAGGCTTCTGAGGCCTGGCAATCCATAACATCAGTGGAAACTGTGGTAAATTCAGCATATTTGAGAACCAGGATGGGTTGACTAATTTCTTCCTTACATTTGAGTGGTGCATTGCATCAAAAATGTAGCTGCTGATTTGCCTGGATGGCACACTGAGAAATTTTAATTGGACAGAGGGGAAACATCACAGTTCCTCTAAAGTAAGGACAGAAAATGTTTGCCAATGCAATATTGAGAGGAAGAAAAATCAGATGTTTTTGCCTTCCTTGTGTGGCCCAAGGTTGTTCAGTACAGAGATTTAGTCTGCTCCTCAACACAGGCCTTGTGTGGTCTGTGGAGAGCAAGTCTACCTAATGGATCTTGCAAAGTCCCACCAAGTGGGTGCCTTGCCCTAAATGTATAGCTGGGTTACACTTGTGGGTCTGGAAGCCTCTACTAAAATGGGAAGTGCTGTTCAGATTACATCTTCCAGCTGCTGGAGAGATTTTCTTACAAACAGTTGGCTACTCAAATACCTTGTGCCTCCCTAGACACTGCCTCTATCAGCTTTCAAGTCCAGCCAGCCCTACCTCAGTCATTGCTGTGTTTGATTCATACCATCTATATCTCATAGTGCTTCTAGCAATTGATAAATTACGACTCCAGTGAGACTATTGGGTTAAATGCTAAGGAAGGAAGAATGATGACAGTAATACTTGTCATTTGTGTGGCAACGTAGCAACACAAAACCTTCTCTCAAACATATGTTATCTTGGAGGAACCTTTCCAGGGGATAGGCTTTCTGAGAAATGTTTATGGCTTTTCAATACCTGATAGGCATGAACTTGACACGACCTATTTGGCCAAGCCCCGGGCTTCAGCCTAGTCTTTTACCACCACAAATCAGTCTATCTGAAGTATAGTCAGACTCATATCTTCACTGGGATGGCAAGGCTATAGCACATAGCAGCTTGAGAAAACACTGGATAGAGGCTAATTTGTTCTCAGGATTTAAAGACTCAGAAATATCTTTATATACATCATAAGAAAATGGCTATGTTCTACCCATACAGAAAAGCCAGTATAGGTCCTGGGATGATTAGTGTATTTGACACTTGGTTGAAATGAGAGCATTGACATCCTTATATTACATGCAGATCCCTCCTTTATCCTGTCATTGGAAAATGCAAGTTAAAGCAGAGGTTGTAAAGGCTTTCTACTAAATGTCCTAGACACAAGAGTTGTTTTTTCCTCCTGACTTACCACAGCATCATGCTGCAGGATTTTCTGTTGCTTCATCCCAGCCTTCATACCACCCTCTTAATTTGATCTCGTATCAATGCAATGTCAAATTGTCAAATTACACTGACTTTTCCTTTTGTTGTTTAATTAAATATTGTGGAATTGGAGAAATTTGATAGAAGGTGGCATATGTGTCCAAGGACTGAGACGCCTGTAAAGGAGCACCTGTTTCTAAAGGCCTTCTCCTCAGCATGACACTGAATAGCACTGATTATGTTACAGATAAAGCTTTAGTCACTGAATTAACTGAATCCCAACCAAAGCATCCACAGTGTATGCAGTCCATAGGGGCATTCACTGATGGGCAGATGGAAATCCTAAACAGTCAGGAAGGAGATGGTATCTGGGACCTCTCACAGGGCCACTTTCCTTTCTTCCTGGTATAGTTGATATATAAGGAACCACTGACCTGGCTGCTCTCATAGCCCAGCTGCAGCAAAGTCACCAACTCCCACCAGTCCAGGGGAGTGGCTACAGGTGCAGGCAGGGACGGAGGCACAAACAGCCTGTGTCATACTCTGGGTCACTGCATCATCAGAATGATGTGCTTGCAATAGGCTTCTTTGATTGCAATCCTCCTGCTACTTGTAATTAAGGAAATTCCATTACATAGTTCAGATACAGTTACAGTTGCAGTACAAATCAATTCAAAATTAATATAAATATAATAGTAAAACTTCTCCTATGTGATTGAATAGTTACCATAATACAACTCCAACATAGCAAGGATCAGGAATGTTTCATGTCATCGTCATTCAGAAACCAGCATTTTAAAATTGTATTGCTCCTTCATATAACACACATCTCAGAAACAGATCCACTACAAAATGTCAATATAGAGGAATTGAGCTGAGAATCATTAAAAACATATTTTTTAAATTAACTTAACAGCCATCACATTGTTACATATAATAATTTTCCTTTCACACTAAATTTTTTTAATCTATCCATGTTCCTTATAAAACATTACACACAATTTTAATCATGGCATTGTTCTCTTTAAACATGTGCATTTCAGTAATGACACTTGCATGTATAAATTTAGTGAGTTAAGATGTTAGACTGCTGCCAGAACTGAGTGGTCATTTATTAAGAAAAAAACTATCTTGTTTTTCTCTTTGTGAATTTTCTATGGAAAGCTATTATTTTTTCAGTGCATTCATTATTCAGCATATTGGTTGAATAATCCTACTGAGGCTTCTTTGCTTTTGAATCATTCACAGCCTGTTAGTTGCAGTTATTTCACATTTGAAATTTGAACTCCAGTCCTTCCTTTTTATTGGACATAGAGTTTACACAAACTGGTGCTATTCTCCTGTTAAAAAAAATGTGACCAGAATGAAGATGGAATAAGTTTTGTACACACTATCAGCAGTTCACATCTGTTTCAACAGGAGTAAATTTCTTAGATATAACACAATATCCACGTGAGCACAAGCTGAAAGTAATTTTAGGAAAATTCTGAAGCAGTCCCATCTTACAAAGACCATTATTCCACAGCTTTCAATATCATGTAGCACATAGTACCTCCTTTTGCCCAGCCTATGCAGCTATTTTCCCTTCTAGAAACAATTTTAACAAAACAGTGTTTGAAGGAGCACTTTTCCTTAGGTGCACTGTACGTCACAGTTATCTGCCCAGCTTCTGTGAGGCTTAGGAATGCAAGGCTGACAGCAGCCTTCAGTCCTCTGAGGTAATAGGAAAATCAAAGTATTTATACAGTGCACAGGGCAAGAGAAAAGGATAACAGGCAGTACTGAATAAGAAAAAAACAAAACAGTTTAAAGCGACTTTACAAGGAGTGAGAAGTGCCCTAGAGTGGTCATTAGCCACACTGCAGGGAATTAGGTACATCAAAAAAGGGCAACATTTGCTGCAGATACTGTGAGGTGGGAAGGATTGGAGGAGGCTGTTATTCTTGAAAGTACTTAATGAACTGGCAGATGGTCCTGTGGTCAGGGCATAGGAAATCCAAGTTCCATTTCTGCTGCACACCTCCTGTGTGGGATCAGAGAAGTGTCCAAAATCACCAGCAGGAGACAGGCAGAGCTGGCACGGGGGACACTGGGGTGGCCAGTGTCAAAGCTGCAATCAAAATCAATGGGAGATGCCTGTTCCAGTAGGGAATTCCTTCACTTGCATAAAGCCATCCAAAATAGGCAAGAACATCTGCTTTTGTTTTCACAGTAAAAGCTGACACTGGAGGAGATATGCACATATATGGGAGGGGAGCACGTTCCACGGTGGAGCCCTTTGTAATGCTCTTGTAACAATAGAAGACCATTCTGGGAACATCACTTGGTGAAAACTTACTGTATCCAAGAGGCCAAAGCTGCCATGAAGGTGGCAGAAGAAGGTGTACTGAAATAACAGAGAGCTCCTCCTGGCATCTGGGTGGTAAAGCAGATCACCCCATGTGCAGGGCAGAAGGACGACTTGTAGGGGCCACCTTCTGTAGCCTAACTCTGACACTTTGCTCCTTCTTTTCTATGGATATTACAGGGAATTAGTTGCTTCATTTGCCCTTCAGCAAAGCACTGTATTAATATGAAGGTGCAATGAGCTCCCAAAGCAGGCTAGCCTTCAGATCCTCTTGCTTGGTCTTTGTGCATGCAAAAAAAAAAAAAACCAAAACCACAAAAATGTGAACTTAGGGCTAGAGAAGATACCTGGCTGGGAAACTAGGAGAACAGTTCACCACAGCTGGTGTTTGAAAAGAAATCTTCAATGAAGGTGCTTGAACTTAAAAACCCCTTTGTTAATGATAAATATGTTCAGCAGAAAGATCCAAGATTTCAGGTTTGCTGTCCTGGACTCCTTTACCCCAAACCACCCACCCCTCCAATCATTTTGTAGAAGACATGCTTCAGGCCGTGCCAGAGCAAGACTTGGACTCACTGACTACAACTTCACCCACATCCAAGACAGGTGCTTCTGTTTTAAGGCTCATCAGTTGACAGATTTCTTACTATCTATGTAATGCAGATGTTTGGCTCATTTTTAGAACATACCAAAAAAAAAGTTCAATATTTTCTTAGAACAGAACTCTGGGAAACATATAATTTCTATTCCCTTCTTAAAAAAACCCTCCTAACAGTTCAAATCTACAGCTAACGCTTTAGAGGAGCCACTGTTTCAAAAGAAATGTACCATATGGAAACAGAGTAATTCCAGA
The DNA here is from genome assembly GCA_020086605.1 of Lanius collurio. NCBI lineage: Eukaryota > Metazoa > Chordata > Aves > Passeriformes > Laniidae > Lanius > Lanius collurio. Next base: position 12,167,404 of record JACBWW010000010.1, read on the forward strand.
GATAAAGTGATGCCTAAAAAAGGTGTTTCTCCTAGTAACTGAAGTACTTGCTTCAAGATTAGAAATGGGACAGTTCGTGAAGGGAACAGAGAGGAGAGGAATGCAAATTAAACAACTTATTAAAAAAATTAGTTAATGTTCATATGAATGACATGTGGAATCACTGTAACTCATCCAGATTTTGCTAACATGAGCATTTGTCAAGAGGACTGCCAGTATGGCTGGTACACACCATTGGAAAGAGCCAAACTACTCCTTACAGAGTTTTCCACATTGAAGTTGACAGTTAATAGCTAACCAGTGAATAAGATTTTGCATGACTTGTTCTACTCAGTTGAGATCAGTCTGTTGAGCAAAGTAGAAGACAAATCACATAAGGTATATATAAGGAAGCCCTTGTTACCTGGTTAAAGGAAAACTTCAACATGCCAAATTAATACCTTGTTTCTACACCCTCTGAGTAGATATATTTACATAAGACATTTTCCATTTTCCATGTGGAAGCAGATGTCTTGTGCTGACATATCAAGGGCTGGGCTTTTTCAGTGTGCTAATAATAGCATTTAGAATTCCAGACAGTAGGAACTTCCCCATTTCCTATGAAGAATATGATCTTTAAAAATGTAATGAAGTTTTAGTCAACTGTTGAAGAAGGTGAGAGGAAGAAAGGAGGCTGTCAGAAATATCTCTGGCTGGTGGTGAATGTGTGCCCTCCTCTTTCAGGATGGCCTGGAGCTCCTTGTGCAGCCAGGACTTACGACGGCCCAGGATAAGAAGTGCCTCAAGCTGGATGCCTGTCAGTGGGAGCAGCACTGGGATACCATCCCTGAAGGAGCTGCGGCACCTGCTCTGCACACGCACACACCCCACAGGGCACGTGGATGAAGTCTGGCCAAACCTTTATGTGGGAGACTTGTAAGAGACAGGAAGGGCTGAAGGTTATTGCAGCTCTTCCCCCCAAATCTTCCACTCTTTATGTAAAAAGAGAGAGCTAGGCACTAATTTGGGAACCTCTCACAACAGGTCTAAGTGTTGAACAAGACTGAGCGGTGCATAGGATGCCACAGCATAGAGAAAACATATCCTAAGTAACTTAAGAAGAATATTCCCCGTCCTGGTTTCTACTCCTGCATTAGTGCAGGAGTCACACACTGCAACAGCCCACTGAAGCTGTAGCATTGGTACTTCAGGCAGTCATTCCAGAGCTAGGTAAAACAGGATCAAGCTCATTTTCTCCTCACTTCGCCAGATGGCATCAGTCCCTGAACTGATGAATGCTCAGCAGAGGTGACTTGGTGAGAAAGCCCTTGAAATCAGAAAACCATTAGCTTGTGCAGAAATATCTCCACCACCACCTTTTATCAGTTGAGAACCATCTAAACATATGCTTGGGAAAAAAAAAAGAGTGAAATCTAAGAGTCAGTTTCTTAACAAGTGACTTCTGTCTTAAAGCATTTTGATGGACGCTTTAGACCTGATCAACCTGTCAGAAAAATAGCCACTACCACTTTCTGCAGTTGTAACAAACTCACCATGAGCAGTGTGTTCTTCCCTGCATTGCAATGCAGCAAGCAAATATAATTGCCCATCTTTCTTCCAGGTACGTCGCTCGTGACAAGGCACAGCTGAGCCGCATGGGCATCTCCCACATTGTGAATGCTGCTGCCGGGAGATTTCGCATCAACACTGGGCCCCAGTTCTACAGTGACTTGCCTGTGGATTACTATGGAGTAGAAGCAGAGGACAACCCAAACTTTGATCTCAGCATTCACTTCTATCCAGTTGCTGAGTACATCAAAGCAGCATTGAATACCCCAAGAGGTAACTAGACCATCTGTGCGTGTTGCATATCCTCTGCATAGCAGACAAGCAGGGCAAGTTATCAAATATTATTTGACATAAACCAACCACCTGCACATGAGTAAGAATGGAGATACCCAAACCTAGTAGCATCCTACCTGCCTCCTGAACTCCTGCAATGAATGGGAGTTCTCCTGTTTCCCTGAAACAGGGAAGGATGCACTGAACAGGGTTTTAAAAGGGTTCTCCCTGTGCCTAGTGTTAATCATCAGTGAAAGACAAAATAGCAAGTGTCCTTTATGACCTACAGGGATACACTGACCTGGGAGGAGGCACATTATTTGATATTTTCAAATTAGTGATGGGATTTAAAATAAAAGACAAGTGCAAGCATCATGTTCGAGTAAAATATTCAACCATAATGCTACAATCTGTGCAAGTCCTACAAGCACAGAATAGGGAACAAATTGCTAGAAAGCAGTTCTGTAGAAGGGAGCTTAAGCAACACCACCAGCCAGGAATAATGTCATGATGTTGCTAGAAAAAATATAACTTTGAAATAGGAAGACGACCCACAAAATTCTCAGACTCACTAAATACATGCCAGGTACAACACCAGAGGCTTGGGGCTAATGGGGGATCATCATTACTACTAAGGGCAAGCCTTCACAAAAGCAAGTCATTACTGTGCCACAAAACTGTATAGATACTACTCAAAAGTGAGTGATTTATTTAAGAGAACAGTTATACACTCAGCAAACTCTTTTGCTTGCATCATGCTGAGCTTTAATTTCAATCAGGGTCCTAAAGTACTAATTACCCAGCCTAATTATATGCATTAGTAGATCTGATCCATACCAGACAAGCCAGGAAGGACAGTAACTGCAAGCAGCATACCTTCATGCTAGGTGCCTCTGTGTTTCCTGCTCTTTGGAGGGTTTGAGCTCTCCTGTTAGAAAATATTTGCCTTTGTGCAACTTAGGGCTGCATTTGGGGAATTTGGATTTTCACCCATTTCTATTACAGCATATGCTGTTTTCAATTGAAGTCATTATTGGCAGTGCTGCAGAGAAAGGTAAGATCCAAAACCTGTTCACATGTGTGTAAAAGCAAAGTTCCAAATCAATTGACAAAAGACAGAAAACAACAGAAAGCCACAATAGCAAACAAAACTAGTGCTTTGCAAAATGCATACCGAAAGACTAAGTTATGAATGCAGAGAAAGTTACGGCTTAAGGCATATTTATCCCTACTCCCATGCTTTTAATATTGCTGTACTGAACTCCATATGGAAGCAGGGTTCTGGGAATGGAGACAAGGTGAAATTTAATCATACACTGTCCAGCTGCTGCTGACATTCATCATTTTGAGGAAAGTGCAACAGTTTAGAAAATATATAAACAAGATGTTCTGGAAGCATAATTTCCTGAGGTACAGAAATTTAGGATCTAAATACCCATGAGCTGTGCAGGGATGAGACAGGGAGGGAATTTTCACTCACATCATTTAGAAGAAGGAAAAAATTAGTGCTTATTATAAGCAGTGAAGTTGAACAACAACAAAAATATACCAGGTGACAAGAAGCCTGTCCATATTAAATACAGGATATAACAAGGTACTACTGTTTGGTTGGGAAGGCATTTAAGACTGCTGCTTAACTATTTCAAGCAAATTCAACTTTTTTTTTTTTTTTCTTTAATGGAAATATATTATCCTTTTTACCTAAGAGGATAAGTCAAAGTTAAGACTGTATGAGGCACAAACATATTTAAAGCTATGAATCAAATACTCATTAGAAGTAGGTAAGAACTATTATTCCATCGTGCTTGAAAAAAATTCTGATGCATTTTACCACAAGTCCTGAAAACAGTATAGAGAGATTTATTCCAAATTTCTACCTTAGCTGAACAGAATATTATCTTTGGTGATGTAAGAAGTTTGTTTTTAAGGCAGTTTCTTAAAACTTAGATGCCAGCCAGAGTGTAAACAAAAGGAAGCAGAGGAGTGTGCACTCCCTTGCTCCTGACTGGGAGCTGTTCCTGTCACAGTGGTCAATGGCTGCATCGCACCCCGACTTCCTCCATTATCTTTGTTACAGAAATTAGGAAATACATGCACTGCTATTGCAGCCATGCCATGTAAGCATGAATTTATGATCCCTACTTCCTTGGCTGCCTCCTTCAGCACAGCCTGGCTGTTTCTTTGCCCATGTAACAGAGCTGTTTGGGAAGGCTCAGACAAGAGCAAGCAGATGCACAATCTGTCCCCTTCCCTACAAGGGAAAACTTGGAGTTGGGAAAGTATTGGCCTTCTCCCTCATGCTCAAGATGGAAGGACAACACCTTGAATATCAATTTTGACCCTTTGCATGGCCATCTGTGCAATTTGCATTTCTCTGGAGTGCAGCTAAACGTAAAGTAAATCAGCAGGGTTTTGTAAAGTCTAACAAAAGGGGGAGGGAAAGAGAACTTGATGAAAGCATGTCATGAAAACTATTAAACTAACATTGGCTGAGAGAAAGATTCCCAAGTAGAGAGCTTGGCCTTTTATTGACCCCTGAACATGTTTAAAACAGACAGGTTAAAATCACCCTTTAACATGTTGAAATTTCAAAAGCATTTCCCTTCCTCCACTTCAGTGGAGCAAATGAAAAGCTAGGCCCCCTCCTCTGTCACCTTCTTGTTGGTGGGAGTCATGAAGGCTGCTTAACGTTGGAAAAAAGGGTCCTCTTGCTTGACTCCATCATAGGTGCATTACATCAGTTTGACCTCCCACTCTGCAGCAGATGACAGCTCTTACCTGCTCTGAAGGTGTGGGAAGAAGAGACATGCCGCTATTTAAAGCTCTCTGTAGGCTTCTTGCTATTTTCAACTATGACAAAACAGATACTGGATTAATCAAAAAGCAGGCAGTGGATTCTGCACCTGGCTAAAATCTAACAGGAGATGAGAAAATCGTGGAAAAGAGCCCTTAGGGCCCATTAGCCCAGCTGAGCTCTCCCGCTGAGCAGAATACTTCTGCTGGATCCAATGGAGTGAGGGCAGCTGGGACATTGACTATGGGTGACAGATCTGGAGCCTCATCTTAAGCCAAATTGAATCCATCCTGCAAGAAAGCAAGGGCTAGTTTAGGACATTTAGCTCATTTAATGATGATTAGCAAAAGGACAATAAGTTATTATGCATTTAATGACTGATTTTGTTCAACAACATTGAATTTCCCAACTTGAATTTGGCCAACAAAGTTGAATGTGCAAACTTTATCCCTAGTGCAAACCCTTTGATGTTAGTAGAGTTACAGCAAGCATGAGCTGGATAGAATATCCATAATCCGCTGTTAAAAACCAAGTGTTATTGTTCTGCACAAATCCCAGACAGATGACAGTTATTGTCTGCCTCTGCAAAAAGTAGCTCGAGATGTGTGGTGCAAAATTTCAAATAAGGATTGCAAGATTTAATAATGCCAGAAGCTAAGTGCCCCTACTTCTCCTCAGTTAATCCCATTATTCCTAAGGGATCCTGTTTCGTGCTCAATGAGAAGGTTGCAACATGGTCCTCTAATGTGGGGTCAGTCCAGCTTCTCTTTGCACTGTATGTTAAACCAAATGGGGGTGGGGAAGGCAGAACTGGAAGATGGCAGCTCATGGCATGGATTCTGTGGTACAGAGATTTGGTTACAACCTCCTGGCCTACCAAAAGACAGCGGAGCACACAACTGCCTCTGTGAACGTTGCTCTGTGTCACTGTGGTCCAGCAGCCACCTATGAATCCAAGCCTGAGTGCTGGGACATCTCAGCTGTGTCCCATGAGGGGCTGATGGAACGGCTGGAATCACCCACCACACTCAGCCCATGGAGCAGACGTGCTCCAGGTGCTGGTCACATGCAGGATGTCACCAGGGGTTCAGAGTGTCACTTCATCCATTTGCAGCCACTGCTAAGAGACGAGGGTCTGACCTTGTAAACAGAACCAAATAGCAACACAGCTTTTGTTTCCTTACTCAAGTTTAACATTCAATTTGTTTGCTAAAAATAATCACACAGTAAATTCAAATCTGCTTTTATTAGAGCATTTTTACATTAATTAAATAATTTCACATGACTGATTTATCTGCAACAAACAAGTCATTTTATTGTCAATGTACCAGCATTTATCATAGCCTTTGTTTCACTATGAACAGAGGTTAACAATGTGGAATATGTACTGCACTTGTAAAAGAGATAATATACCTGCATCCTCATGGGAACAAGTGATTAGAGAGCCATGCAGATTAGGACCACGGTCAATACTTGGGGCTTGTCCAGGCTTTTACTGAGACACCTTCTAAAGCTGTTTGCTGATATAGGAAGACTCCTCTGAAGTGCAGATAAGCCAGAGGAACAGGGAAGAAGATTCAGTGTATTCTTTCTGGACACCATCTCCTCCCAGAAAAAGACACAAAACAAGAGCCAGTCTGTACAAGCAGGAGCCTGGCATTTGTTCTGCTTTCTGTGCCTCCAACAAAAACACAACAGGCAGTATTTAACAGCAGCATCTGTACCTGTGCTCAGCTTGGCCTTTGGTTCAAGACTTCTGGTAGGGCAGAGCATTTTCCAAGGCAGAAGTCTTCATACAGGTGGGGGGAAATAAAAAAAGACTCAAACAATTTTACAAAACTTAGATTCAGAACATCAAGTCTCCTGTTCCCCATCCAGTTTAGATTTCATTTACAAAATTTAGATTTAATTTCAAAATATATAGTGATGAAAAATCAAATCTAACATCAAGGCCATTTCTTTCTATTCTCTTCTTGTTTTTGTCCCTTATGATGCAGTTCAAACCATAAATTCTTTTTCTTTTAGTTGTAGAGTGCTGGTAGGTCAAAGGTTTTCAGACAAAGAAAAAAAAACAAACAAAAAAGAGTGGTTCTGATTCAAAGAAAATTTTTCAGAACATTTTATTCCTTGGCTCCTGTTATTTGTGGCACACATTTAGCTGAATGTCTGGATTTCCCATCCCTGCCACCACATTTCAGTTAGGCCTCCTTCAAACCACTGAAGCAAAGACCTTCCAAAAATCTTTTGGTCTAGCCCTATTTGCAGTATTTTTCAAAGTGAAATTGCTCCTCTGAAAATCTCAGATCCAGGTTGTTTGCCTCTCAAGTGCCTCATTGGGGAAAGATAACATAGCATACATACTGTGGAGGTGCCTCTCCCTGGGGTCCCGGGGGGAGGGACCCTGCAGGGTACGGGTCTGTCCCTGTCCCCATGTCACGTGTGCCCCATACCTGTTCCTGATGGGTTGGTTTGTGTGTGCTCAGGCCCGGGGGAAGGGAGAGGATCCCATGACTGGGGTCTGCCTGGGAACTCCAGCCATGCGGCTGGAGGAATAAATCATCCCTGAACATCTACAGAAATATCACTTCATCTTTCCTTCCAAGTTCATTGCTGTCTTATGCATGTTGTAAGGATTCCCCATTACAGCAACATACCCTACAAGGTTGGTGGGAAGGCTAACGGAAGTGCAGTACATTGAAAAAGAAGCCTGATGGAAATTCAAATTAGCATTATCTTTTGCAGGGGTGCAAAACATTTCTCCATATGCCCATAAAAAGCAGGACTTCTCTTCCAAGAATTTTCATGAAGTTAATGGAATTGACAGATAAATGCAATTTAACTCAAATAAGGGCATCAATATCTCAGTAAATTCTGTGAAACTGTATCTGAATGATAAAACAGAACTAGAAACTCTGCAAAACTAGCCTTACATTGGAAAACCTCTTCCTTCCCTCAAAGGTTTTGATGCCTGGTCCAAGTCTGCTGTCACCAGAGCTGTTTTTGCCACTTCCTTGGAGACTATATTTGTCCCTTTATTCCTACTGAAGACATGTCTATCTTTAGGGCTGCGCTCGGATTTCTCATGCCGGGATAATGAGAGGTGGCTGTGTCACATACATTGTGGAATTCAACACTTCTCTCAACCTGCTGGCCAGAGCAGGTTTTCACAACACATGCTCACACTCTCTGAGCATGTGGCTATGCCATCATCATTAGTCAGAGCTAGAATGGTTACTAAATAAATACTCTGTCCTAAACAAAATGGGAATTAAGATTAAAAGCTGAGCACAAAGTACCCAGAATTAACACCCGGGGAGATGGGGGCAATCAGTCTGAGGTTTTTATCTGGATCCAGGCTCATCATCCAACAAGGATATTTTTGTCTCATTCCCTAATAATAGAGAAATTAAGATGCTGTAAGCACAAACAGAGCAAGGAACTAGCCCTGAAAAGCTGTCCATTCTTTCTACCCCTCCTTGCATTTTGCAGAGAAGCAGTATCTGAGATAGTTTAATGCATCTCCAAAGGAAAAAAGCAACATGGGATTGTCATCACTGATTTTTCATCTTTTCTGGATATAAATTGTACTGCCACTAAATTGCATTTTGTACAGCTATACAATGAATGAACAAGAGATGACAAATGTGACAGTCTAAAAAAAAAAGTAGAAAATACTTTGTTTCAAACTTGAAGATTTTCAGTGAAGAACTGTTCTGAAATTTTCACGCTAAAAAAACATTTTCTTCAGCAGCCTTAGTGGGAGACAGAGCTGTCCATTAGATGGTCAGAAGTTCCTAGCTGCATCTAATCACTTGTTACTCTAAAAATGCTGAGTTGCTGGGCCATGGTCTACGTGAGAAAAATAGATCTGACTGCAGCAGAGGACAAGAGAGCTTGAAAATGTTCATGCATTGTTGTAATTGAGTAGAATAATTATACAATTGAGTTACATGCTCAACTAAAACCTTCTCATTGATCTTACCATTTTTGTGAAAGCTGAAGCATTTTGCAATACTTACAAGATGCAAATTTTCAGGTTCCAGAATGAGCTCTTTGTTTATATCTAGAGGGAAAGGAATACAAACCTCAATTTTTCCATCTGAGAGCAAAATTTCCCTTTAATTAAAAGATTTCCTTTAATTTCAAGTAAGACCATTTGAAAAAATATTCATCTTCTTCCAACATGGGTCAAAGCCACTCATTAGAAACCTGGAAGGCAGTTGCAATACAGAATTGAGCTTCTTGGCCAGGTTCTGATCATTATTACAGAAGGAAAACCAAAAGCAGAGCAGAGGGAAGGAGGGAGTTATACTGCTGGATCCCTGGAAGGTGTTCCCTGGGGCTCACTTATAGCAACAGGGGAGGGATTCATGATGTTACTCTTAATGAACTCCTGATAAAGATGCACACCTTGCACTGAAATCTCTGGAAAACTAACAACATTTCTTTAGTTGTCTTTCTACTGGTCACTTAATAAACAAGGGAAAATAGAGATATAAGGGAAGGACAGTGATTAATACAGGGTAGGCTATAGAAATAAAAATGCTTAAGCGAGCTGGTATAAATGCCATATACAAACAGCTGTTCTTAATCATAACACCCATTTTCTTCACACATTTCCAAAAAAGTCTGGGCAGCAGTCAGCACCCTCAGAAAACATTTCTGCCCTAAGCAAAGAAGAAAAAAGAGCTTGTGGAAAACCAGGAGTGTTCCTGTAACAGCAGTGAGCAATCCTGAGCAGAGCACTTCTGAAATCCCAAGTTTCCAAGCCCTCTGGTAGTAAGTAACCTGCCAAGGCTGCTTCCCACAGCATGGCCGTCAAGCATAAACTCTTAAAACTTTGCCAGCAAGTAAATCACTCCCAAAACCACACATGAGCAAGCAGGGACACAACGGATGGCAGGCTGGGCAGGAGGGATAAGGGTGTGCTGTCAGGCTGACAGCTAAGCTCAAACAAGTGACCATGGATCCTGGAACACAATTACGAATTTTCTGTCCCCAGCCAGTAAAAAGCCCCATGTTCCCCAACCAGGGAAACTTCACTAGGGCTGCTCTTCAGGGCTGCACACACCTGCTTGCCCATCCCCAGTACCAGCTTCCACATCTGCTCCAGCACAATAAATACTACCATGAGGCCTGCTGGCATAATTGCAAATCTCTCTCCTTTTTCCAGGCAAAGTACTGGTTCACTGTGCAATGGGAATCAGTCGATCTGCAACTCTTGTCCTTGCTTTCTTAATGATCTGTGAAGGTATGTCCCTCGCCGCTGCAATTCAGACTGTGCGCTCCCACAGAGGCATCTGCCCCAACTCCGGCTTCCTCCAGCAGCTTTGGGAGTTGGACCTCCAGTTAGGAAGGGGCACAGGCAGAGGAGCAGAGGCCTGCTAGTGCTAAGGTGTGTCTCCTGGCACCAGCCCAAGAGATGCTGCCCTCACTGAAGAGTGCAAGGATGCTGTCACGACTGCTCTGTAGCTGCATGGAGAAACTCTGGGGAAAGGCTGAACATGAGCAAACTGTTAGGAGCTGGTAGGCCTGTATTTTTTGGATAAGACCACTAATTGGAAAGAAAATGAAATAAAGAAGGATTCAAACTGGCAGTTTTGCTCACCTGGGCCTGTTTATTTAACTACCTGTTGGGCAGAGCATAAGGAGCAGTTGGGTTTTCATGCAGCATTAAAAGGCAGCACAGTCAACTTAAAAAAATACTTTTTACTTACTTATAATTGCATTTATTTGGCAAGAGGGAAAATGACTAAACTAGTAAAAATAAAAAGAAAGCATGAGGCTTTTAAGCAAATCTTTAACATTTCACATCCAGCTGGCTTAGGGTGAGACTGCAGGTTTTGCAAGCTGACATGGTCTTTTGGTCTGACGTGGTGACAGTTGTCAGGATCCAATTCAGACCTTGGGCTCCCTCTGTTACAGGCTGTGGAGGCTCTTGCTGGACCTTCATAAGTCCTTTTCACTTCGTATCTATGGCATATACTCAGAACTTAAGGACCATGAAATCCTCAGGAGCCAGTTCTGGAGGGCTCAAGCAGAAGCTGCGCCCTGGGGCCCAGCTGTTGCCAGCCTCTCTGTTGGTCAGAGGGAGGAAGGTGTCCCCTTGCACACATGGAGCAAGGAGCATGCCTGGGGCACACTGCCTGCTGGCACACTGCAGGGCAGCGCAGTGCCAGACAGAAATGTCTTCCTCTTAGCTTGCAACACGATTCTTGAAATCACGTTCCCCAAATTTCCCTGTTTTAATGGAAAGTCAGGACCTAGTGTCGTCATGTCAGAGCAAAATGAGTGATGCCTCTAACAAATCCAAAGCAGCAGCTCTGCATTTCAATTACTCTTTTACACCCAATTGGCCACATTTAATCTTGTGAAGAACTCGAAGCAGATATTTGCTTCAGTGCAATTACAGCCACATACAGAACATTGGCAAATGCAAACAATATAGAATTTCCACTTGACGGCAGATTAATTTGGTGTGATGTTTTCCCTCGAGAAGTCTTAAAGGCTCTCAGTTCTGAAAGTACCCTGCAGTTTGTATTTATAGCACCATGGATGTTGAATAGAAAGAGGGAAGCATATACTTCTGAACTGAAGTTTCTTTTACCTCCATACATTAAAAATATTAACTGAGCATAGCACACCTTCATTGCATTTCTCATAATGCAATAGGGAAACATGATTTCCCTGCAGAGTCTATAGAGGAATTCAGGTGGTGTTTCCACTTTCATAAACATATTAAGTAAAGCATAGCAATGCTACAGACTAATTTCCTCTCAGGGAACAGAGGCACAGGTCTTCCCTCCAGAAAGGGTCCCATCCTTTGAGACTGGAGTAAGCAGTCAGAAGCAAGGTCATAGCTAATGATGGAAAAAATCAGTGAGGTTATAGTTTTCACAGGCCTCTTATTGCCTGCCACAGCAAGGAGATTAGATTTCAGTGAGCGTGGTGACTGAACCACTCTTGGCATTTGGGTCTCTTCCACCTTGGTCTGTCTGGGGATTCTTTTTTATTGCAGACCATGCTGAAGCTGTTTTGTGAGTGGTACTTTCAGTTGCCTTACTAACCACTCCCTTCATCCTCTGTAACTCAGGCCATGCCAGCACTATATTAAAGCACAAAGGCTGTATGAAACACAATAGTCCAAAGTCTCCATGCTTTGAGCCCATCAAGACAGGTCATAATTTCCAGAGAGTTGTTCATCTGGAAACATATGTGTTTGTAGGGCAGAACTTAAAGTGAACAACTTGAGAGACTGACTGAGCCTAAAGTTACCCCAGCTGAGGCCTGTTGGCCATTGTGTGACTATTGTAGCCAGCCAGGATAGGCCATAGATTTCCCTGCCATCCATGACTTGCATGGATGCTGTCATAGAGCTGTGGCCTGCCAGGTAAGCTAGGACATTGGCAGACCAAGGCTTCTGGCTCTTGCCACCATTACAAGTGTATAATAGAAGCTTCCTCTGCAACATGGGAAAAATCTCAACTAAACTATAAGAAACAAGAGGTCAGAAACACTGACCCAAAGAGAATAAAGTAAATATCCAATCCCAGGACAAAAAAAAAATCCATTTCTAGAAGTGCCTGAACCACTTTGAGTGTTTTGCATTGCTGTGAAGTTCAGACTGAGAGAAGACCCTGTGAGAGGCAGGTCCCCCCATCTCTTTCCAGGTTCTCCGCCCTTCAGGAGACAATATTCCTAAGCCCACCCTTAACTCCCCTCTCTGTGAGGGCTGCAGCACCATGGAGGTGGCCTGGCAGGGGCACAGGGGCAGGCTTCGTATTGATGACAATTAAGCCCTAACCTCTGACCCACATGTCCTGCACACTGAGGCTTATTGCCCCTGTGCTTAGTTAAAGAAAAGCCTCTTAAAATTGCAGCTGAAATCAAGGAAGAATGAAAACAATATTGGGGTGGTTCCAGGTGTATATTGTGGTATAATTTCAAGATCCAGAGTTGTAAACCACCAGGTCAGCCCAAGAAATGAGGAACAACTTCCTTCCCTGACGGCCACCCTTGCTAACATGAGGTGTTTAGTCCTGCACACAGCTGTCCATTTCAGTGCCACTGAGTCAGCTGAAAGAAGCCCTGCAGATTTGGTGCCTCTGTGGCACTTGCCCAGTGCCCTGGTTTAATATTTCCTGCCCAAGCCATGTGACTTGAGGCCGCAGGCAGGGTGGAAGCAATTGGAACAGCAGAGATATTAATGGGCAGAGTGGCAATGACACCACTACTGTTTCCATTAACACCTTTACCTGGTGCAGAGCAAACGCTGAGGTTTATTTATGAACACCTGTCCATTCCACCCTTATGAAGAAGAAACCCTGAGCACTGTGGTGGACCTGGTATACCTTGCCAAAAACCCTGCCAAGGAGGATGGGTGCCTTAGCCCCTTTTTGCAGACAAGACACCTGAAGTTTGCCTAAGCTGCAGCAGGATGTTTGGGGAAAATCCCATTGCTCTTCAAACTCCAGAACTGGCAGAAAGCATGAAGGGAATTTTCTCACATGAGATATCTTGCCTTCACCAGCTTTTCCTCTCAGACTTTCAGCAGTGATACAGAGAATATTACCATGAGCATGTCTGCACTGTGTTATTTATCCTTTGGATTTGCACTTAGGGTTTTATTTGTAAAAAGAAAATGAGACCATAAATCTGCTGTGCAAAGAGTCAAGGGAAGAGAGGACAGAAACTTTCAACAAGTTTCAGGCAAAGAGATAGTGCCAAGGACAGGTTTCCCATGGAAAGAAATGCTAGCCAGGATACTGTCCAGGTACTCACCATGTGTGGCTAAGAGCATCAGCCTTTCTCTCTCAGGTGCATTGATTCATTCCTCCTTGCACAGGTAGCCTTGGAGTTGCTGCAGCACCGATGGCCCCCCAATGGGAGCATATTCATCTGTAGTTTTGCTTCCAGCACTCTTCAGGTACAGCACCCTAAATAACTTCCCATGCCTGTAAACAAGGGTGGAGGGAAGCAGTCTCGGGACAGACTCTGGTTCTGCATTACACAGCCCTGTTCCAAATAAGCCCATGGCTACAATTCTGCTTTAATCTTGTCACTGCTCACCAAGACCAGGAAACAGTCTCCTGCATGGCCCTGATGCCTAGACCAGATCTGCCCAGCTCCTGCCAGCCTCACCAGAATTGCAAAGCACTGTCAAGCCCACTTGCCAGACTTGGTCCTCCTCCCATTGTCTTTTGTCCTGTGTTTTTCTGATAACAAGGGTATGTGTTACTGTGGAAAGCTTGTGCTTTGCAAATTTACTTCATAGTAAAGCTTGTGCTTTGCAAATTTACTTCATAGTCTAAGGTTCAAACAGTATGTGCGGCTCTTGAAGCCAAGTCAAACAGGAATTTAGGGCCTATGGGACTTCCAACATTTAAGTTTTCTTTAGGCAACAATTATTTTGCTTAGAAACTAGATCCTTGTTCTGTTGCAGGAGGCTGCAGTTTAATAAAGTCAAACAATTTGCTCTTTGCAATATACTATTTGCAGTACAAGTATCATTGAGTTACACTGCTCCCCCTCACCACTGCCTCCTGGAACCTCGACTGTTTATATACAGAAAGCACTCTCAGGAAGCACTCCTAAAAATACCCAGCAATGTTAGCTGAGGATCTGGCTCTGTCTCTCCTCCGTCTGCTTCTGCCTCCATAACACCCTTCCATCATCTTGATGCTCAACAACCCCAGCTGTTCAAGCAAACTTTTCCATTTCCTTCTCCAAAACTGTCCTTTTCCTTCCTCCTTTGCCAGTAGCCATTCTCCACCCTGCCACAGAGCAGCTTCTGTGATGTTGCCATATCATGTCTTATCTAGTATTTTCTCATTTGATTATTAAGTTAAAGTGAAGCCCATGACAATTTCCCCAAATCTTTGAGCTCTGTCCACTTTTCAGACAACAAGGTGGCAGCAAGTCAGGGTAATAATAGTACCTAAAAAAAGAATAACATTTTTTACTTTGTAAAGAGGCATCTGAATACTGCAAAACAAGATGCAGTATTCTCTACAGATTAACTTTCAAAACCACTGTCAGGGAAGTTACTCTGAAGACAAAGGCATCTCCCAGTGGAAATACCATTGCAAATAAAAATATTTTCACAATAGTACAAATAGAAAAGCTGCACAGCAAGTCCAGCCAGCTGATAAAAACATCAGTTCTTAAATATCAAATTCAAAAGCAAGACTGGGATTCAGCTCACACTTCTGATCTGTCTGTTGCTCAAGATGTGGGCTGACCCTCCCCTCATGCAAAATGCTACTTGTCAAGGAATAGGATCCCCCAGTTGCTGCAGACTGGTTGTTGCCAGTAATCTTCATGACCGCAAAGATCTTCCAGCACGTTAAGGAGACATCCAGCACAAAGTTCATAGCAGCACAAAGGATCTTTGATGCTTCTGTCTGTCCACACATCAGCCATTGAGTTGAATGTTTCTCTTCTGTAGGTGTTCAGCAGACAGACGCTAAAAAGGAAAGTTCAATAATTCTGCTTTTGTAGTAGACAAGATCTACTCCTGTGGTTCTTCACAGTGTAAAACACATCTAACAGTTGCTGTTCTATGAACCCTTTTCTATTAAAACAAAGTATCTAATTCCTCCTAATCGATAACAATTATGATTCGTCAATTCATCTAATATCAAATATCAAAAATTAAATATTCACAAACATTTACAACCAAAATGATCCATCAAAGCCCTTAAGAGTGCTTGTGGAAGATCAACAGCTCTTCAACAAAAATTCTCAAGTAAGAAGTGAGACACTGACAACTTTTGCACCAACATCATTCAGGTTGCCTGCAATGAATAAATAAATAAATCAGTTCTTTACAAAAACCCCACCCACCACTGGAAAACCATCAGCCAGTGAAGAGTAAGCAAGGAATTATTTGCTCAGCTCTAGCAACAACTGGCTGTTACTAGAGTTATTCTAACACATTGTTTTCAAGAACATCTGTTTCCACTCTGTCTCCTTTAACTTTCAGATGTGAAAAACAAAAGCTCATTTTCAAGCCATGTCTCCCATCTTCAGTTGGCAACAGTTGTATGATTATAAAGTTATTGTTATGCTGGATGATCTGTTTGTCAGTTTGTATTTTCCTATCATATCTATTTTTAGCTATTCATTAGTATTACTTGGAGTCTCTCCTATAAATCTTAAACATTTATAGTACATCTCGACAATTCATCAAATGGAGCCAACCTCCAAGGAAAGGAAACCCAAACCACTTCCCCTGCTCAGCTGAATGAGATTCAGATCCTTGTCTTTTAAACTTGAAACTCAACATTTTCCCATCTGCTCTTTATACACAACAGCCCTTTTGCTCTGCACCAGTATTTTATTCTCCATTCATAACTTTTTACTTCCCTCCAGAGGTTTCCTGGTTCTTGTAGTCTGCTGGACTCATAGAAGACTTGGATTTTGGAGGGTTTCTCCCCCCGCACTCCATTGAAGGGGAAAAATAATCATTCAGCAATGAATGGCCACTTTTCATTGCTCATTCACAAGAGAGACACAGCAGGATCCCAGAGCTGGACTCAAAGACAATTTTCTTTGCTACTCTCACTAGAGGGAGAAACATTTTATCAGAGACTATTCAAACTAAGAATATTTGGAAAATTTAATTTATTTTTTGTTCTGTTCACTGACTTGCATTTCCAATCTTCTATGTGTGTATGTGTAACTATCAAAAAGCTGCACAATTTTTGTGGCTATAGCCATGATTGGAGGTACCAGTACATGTGACTTGGCCAGGTCACCCATGCAGAGAACATTTCTAGAGGGTTCAATCTATAATGGCCAACAAGAAGATGCTTTAAGGAAATAATAACCGGAAGATGCTCCCCAGCCAAGAGCTTTGCAGAAGGAAAATCTACACTGGTGAAGAAACCAACCACTTCAGCCAGGCAGCACTTGGCTGCAGGGAGAAGCTGTAAGCCAGCTCCTGGATCCTGGGACCAAATACTGTCACAGGCCCGGGGAGACTGCTCTCCTCCTCTTCAGCTGTCCCAGGGAAGTCCCAGCCTTGCACACCCTACACACAGTTGAAAGCTAAGCAACATATTTCTCAGATGAAACTGTTAATTGTCTGTGTGTAATTAGCTGATACCTGACTAGAATACACAACTGATTAAAAAATCAGTGACCATCGTTTTCATTTCCTACATACTTGTATTAATCAAAGGAGACATTATATAACAAGAAATTAAAACTGTACCAAGGCAAAGAGTTCTGGCATGCATGTTACTCTCAGAGTGCTTTTAATTTAAACAGCTCATCTGATCAGGCAGAATAGCAGGATGTGGCTCTTTAGGGAGGTAGGGAGTCCTTGGAAGAAGTCAGTAACACAAAGAAGTATTTAAGTTTTTACAACCAAAATTGTTTTCTGTCAATTCACACCATTCTTCAATTCACCTGATGTCTTTACCTACTGTCAGTTTTTGGAAGAAAAAAAATTAGCTTATACTCCGTTACACCTCTATGTGGTTATGCACTGGTTTTACCATACTTTCAACCTCCAGCAAGTCCTCCAGTTTCTAATCCAGTCTGCTTCACATCAGACATATGTCAATTTACCAGCATCTCTGCTATCCCACTTCCTTTTGGTTAGATGTCAAGTACGAGTGCCATACCAGAATGACTGGCCAGCCATCCACAAACATTTTAACAGACAAATATTAATACAACTTTCTCAGGCTGGTCATCCAGTCATCCTATGGTCAGAAATACTTGCCTGCCAGTAAAGGTCCTGGTCTGCTAAAAAATAAAGAACCTAATTTTGGGCCACTTGGGAAAAAAAATCCTAAGAAACCTATATATTCTAGTAGTTGTCCCATGCCATGTATTGGAAGAGCACTTCTGGAACTCTGTGATTATACTGGCAGAACATTGCACCACATAATATCAACTTACAATGTAGAACTGACATTTTAAAAAGAAAAAAGCAAACTGTGCAGGCACAATGATTCAGAGATGAGCGATTACAGCAGTAAACCCAAGCAAGTCAAAGAAAGCATCATCATATCAGCATCCCCTCCCCACTCAAACCACTCTTCCCATGAAAAGAAGTATGCCAAATCTCTTACAGTTCTTTCAAATTAAAACACAGCATCAAACTGAAGATTGACACAAACTACAAGGTTCTAATCCTATCTAGATTTCCCTTAGCACTAGACATTTACAGATCTGGGATCTTAGAAATTTATAATGGCAATAGCAGTCTTGGATCCAGAATCACAGCTGGACTCAGACACATGCAGATGACCCCTGTATCTACCTAAGCAGGAACTGTATTTCTGCCAGGCCCAGATGTTTAGAACTCTTGTATCACACACATATACACCCTTTCCCATTGTGAGAATGTCTTTATAAAGCATGGGATTTTATTATTTGTCTTAAAGTTCATAGTTTTCATTATTTTTTTGACAAGGGCAATAAACTTAGATTCCTCCTCCTCCTCTTCCTGTGTCAAGGAAAGCTGAGATTCTCTGGTAGATTTAGGAGTATGTACCATGTTACAAGACATGGGAAAAAAGCTCCCAGAGTAGAGTCCTGCCACCTGGTACAAATGTCCTAGGGCCAAAGCAGCTGGGAGCATATGCTGTTTCATTGACTTGGCTATGCCTTATAATGAGCAGTGTCAGGGAAGGATGTATACATACATATATATTACAGCATCATCAACACCCATGACATTGGGACATTTAAGAAATCTTTTCATTTACCAGCGCCTCCAATCCCTGCTTGGTCAGCTCTGGGAAGCAGCAACCCTCTGTGAGCTATTGGTCACACTAAGATCCCTACTCAAACCGAGATGATTCCCACCAGAAAGCGGAAATTTGACCAGGCCGTGGGTTATCACATAGAAGTTGATAGAAAAAATCTGTGTTTCAATTTGAAGGGGATTGTTTCATAACAGACCCATAGCAAATCAATTTTTTTTTAACATATGGAAAGACTAGACACTAATACGATTTATTCAAGGCTTTAGTCTTTGGATGGCAGATTTAGCTACATTAGCCCATAAGATGCATGAATTGCCCAATTTTGGAGCTATCCTTTTAGCAGTGTTGTATTTACACACTCAGATGAGTGTTCGCCTGCAAAGGCAGAGAGAAGGTTTTATGTCACTAAAAAGTAAAGGTTCTAAGATGAACCACTGCATAGTACAAAGGAACTCATCCGTAACAATGAAATCATTATTTGGTTTAGTAACTAATGGTATAAATATTCCACAGCATCAGGAAATATAACTCAGAAACAGAAAACACTTGCAACCACAGTCCATGCTAGCAGGATGCAAGAACTTGGCCCTCAACACTGCTGGGACCACGAGCTCACAGCAGAGGCAGGCACCCAGTGTGTGTGCCGAGCCATCCCTCTGTGCCTGCCTTGAAGAGTCTCCTCAGGTGCTCCTGCTCAGCCCCATGGCCCTCAGCACACAAATGACAGTCACATAAATGCAGCAGGATCCAGAGACAGGGGAAGGGGGCAGGGCATAGTGGGGACCACAGGAGGCCAGAACCCCTGAGTCACACCCATGAGTCACAGCGCATCTTGTCCAAAGGCCTGAATTCCCACCGGAGCACAGAGATGCTTCACCCAGGTTGTTTCTTACAACCATTAATATAGACTTGATGCTTTCACTGTCCTGTCATGGCTGCCCAAAGGATTTAGAGTTCAGGCTGAAGACTTTTAGTAATTTCTGCCACAGCAGTGTAGCAGGGCTCTGGAGACACTGACGGTATTTATAGCAGCCTGAAAATTGTACCTCTTCTCACCAGCTGAACCAGTTCTCTGAGCTGACTGCTACAGCTAATTGAGAGAAGACTGTCATGTACCATCAGCTAAATTTACTGCTAGTCCTCAAGATCGAGTTGTGCTGACTGCATTGTGACAGTGGTGTCTGAAGGGAGGTCATCTTCATTTCTGCATTTTCTCTCTAGGAACAAGAGTTTCTTCTGTGTCTGCACTGCTAGGTTTCTATTTATAGGCTTGAACCCTGTGATGTAATCTTCCTTTTTGTTTCCAAGGAAACACTATTTGATGCATTCTACTTTCAAGTTTCTATTCCTTTAGGTCTTCCCCCCCCACCTGCTCTCTTCCTCTCTCTTTAAAGAGACAAGTCAATAGGTAAAACCTGTAGTTATCTCTGGCATGCCATGTAGTTCTCTTTCTCTAAAACCAGGCTTATTCATAGCACTAAACAATTCAAGACATTTCAAAAATATGCTTGGCAATAATTTTATGCACTGTTTATGCATATGGCTTTGCTGATAGCAAATGAGCTATAATTGCATTAGGCAGCAACTCCTCTTGGTAAGTCAATTTTTTCAAAAACCTAATATCTGCATCTCAGCCCCAAGTCCTCTTTTCCTGCAAAGATTTTTTTTAAATCATCTCACTGACCATCCAGCCAGTTTTCCCAGGATTTTACTTCGTAAGTAAGTGCTCCTGGTAGCCAGTCCTGTCCCCTGGCACTCCCTTTCTGGCAGCAAAGCATCTCCTGATGCCTCTTCGCATGCTCCTTTCTGCCACTGGGCTGTGTTCTGAGGTCTGTGGTGGCTTGGAGGTCATTTTCATTCAAGTGAAAATCCTCTACATTAATGTTCCTTTAAAATAATTGGTTGTCACTTCACTGTCTGTAAGTCAGGAAAATGCAGAGGACTGAATCCATAATTTATATTGAAATCAGCATTTGTAACAGCTGGAATAAGGTGTGTTGAAAGGATACTTGCAGAAATGCAGGTGCTTTGGAGTCTTACAGGAAAACAGTGGGTCAAGCTAATAACCTGCCTTAAATTTTTCAGTGTGTGTTTATGTGTATGGGTTGAAAGAAATGGGAGAGACTGGCTGTATTAACAAGAGGCTATTTATTTTAAGCAGAAAAATGAAGAGCAACAATGCTCATAAATGTAGTTGATTAATTGTGACTAGGAAACATACTCTTATTTTTATTACTACTGCCTCGTGCCTCTGTGATAGAAAAACAATAAATGAGCTGGACTGGTGATATTCTGCTCAAGAGACAACAAAGTAACAGAAAAATTTTTTTTGAGGACCACTCACTTCAGAACATAGAAGGGCAGGTAAAATTTCAACCTAAAGAAGATGATGTGGACCAAGACCACTCAATAAGAGTTTGTATTGTGAAGGGGAGAAAAGATGTTAAAGCACATGATAGATATAAAGTCAACAAACTATATAAATTTTATGCTATCAAGGAAATTATCAAAGTAAACATGGAAATTATCTGTATTCAGCATCTTGCATTTTGGGTCATGTTATAGACTAATAATACCCATCAATTCCTGTATCAGTTCCAAAAAAGGCCAGGCTCTATTTAAAAGGTATGTGATCTTGACTGAGAGGCAACAAGTTCTTCCACAACATCTCTGACTTGGCCACAGAAAAGGATGTGGAATGGGCAGACTTACATGATCTAGATCTCTGCCAATATATCTGGATTCTTTTCAAGAATTCATCAGAGTGTTTCCTCAAATCCCAAAAATAAGAGTTTCCTATGCTCTGTAATCCTACTGGAAGCTGTTCCAGGGAGCCACTTGTCTCCTCCTTCTACCTCCAAAGCATTCACAGTCAGTTTTTTCCCAGAAGACCATGGTTGTTATCAGGCTTCCATATCCCCTAATCTGTCCATGACTTAATAACTTGACAACACCATCTCCCTCCCTAACAGTTACTCAGACTCAAGAACCTTAGTAAAAATCACATTTGACAGGGATGGGGAAAGTAGCAAGCTTCAGGTGTTTGTCACTAGGTTTTGTTAGTTTATTTCTGAAATAGAACATTTCTGGTAGCTGAAATGCAGAGCACATTTCATGGTCTGGTAATGCATTGCTTTAGAGATTGTGGGTCTGTAAAAAAGGAGCTTTATCAAGTTTGTTTGCTTCTCAAAGACAATCTCTGGCACTGGACAGGTCCAGTTGAGTCTCAGTAAATCAAAAGCTTATTTGATGTCAGTGAAACTGATGCAACTGCTGTTTTGCTCCAGGTTGTCAGAAAGCTTTTTAGTAATCACTTTCAGTCAGAATAGATGCTCAATTGTTCTTTCCTGCTGCAAGGGGGGAAAAACCAGCAGCTTGCTCTTCCTCAATAATTCCCTCATATTTCATTTTTAATCTCTTAAGCAAATTACAAGTGAAGACCTTTGATGTGTGCGCCAAACTCATTCATTTCTCAGTACTTGCTGGACTAGAGAGGATCTCCCGTTCTTATGCATGTGGATGATAAAAACAACTTCAAAGCCCCCAGGCATGTGTTAGCTCTCCCCGATTTCCTTTCTAAGTATGCGTTTCGTGGGCCAACACCAGTTAAGAACCATAAGCAGCTGTACTTCAATGCCATCTATTAAGGCAGCCTTGCTATCTCTTTCATAGTGGAACCACTCTATTTCTGCTTTGCAGATCTACTCAGTCTGGATTTCGCATTTTTCCTGAAATAGAGTACCTAATTTCCAGCATTTATGGTGTTCTCAGCTTTAAATAGTCTGGAACCTGATCAAACTCAGAGCAAAAAGTCATTAAAAGGCACTTGCCCTGAGGTGGTGTGGAGCATTCCTGGTGGATTATGAGGCATTGTTTTGCTGTTGTGGAGTTTTATGATATGAAGTGCACTTGATTACTTCTAGAAGGACGGTAGGTCATAGCCATATGGTACCACAAGACCAGATGTTCCAAGTACAGCAGAACAGCTGCACCTGAGCAGTGGCTGGGCAGACTTCCCCCAAGCTTGCTAAGGAAGAATGAAAAGGGAACATATTTCAAACCAGTTAGTGTTATAGTTGTCATCATTATTTAGTCTGTCCAACTCATTATCAGAACACTTGGAGGCAAAGAGCATAAAAGAGTTAAAGAGAATATCATATAGTCACATAAATAAGAAAAATCACCACCAGAGACAATTTACATTGGAAGAAAATAAAAGTTTTGGAAAAGATGTAAAAATTCAGGCTTTCAGCCAAGCTTTATCTAAGGAGGTGGACTGGGAAGAGTAAACAGATTTTCTCTATGGCAGAACATTTATCCTCTAAGTGGGGAGCATAGATTTCATGTTTTCTTTAAGGGATTTGTTACTGACCATGGTCAGTGGAACAGACACCAGACCAATGGCACCAGTAGGGCAACTCTGGTGTATCCCTATTTGCCCTGCCAGCAAGCCAGAAGCCTGTACCAAGTGGACTACAAACATCAATCCAATTTCTGGCTCTAAGCTCTATTTAAGTCTAGATTTGGCAGTCCATATACCATGAGATTACTCTGATGAGAAACTTGCTCACAGCATGTCTGGACAATTTTTCTGATCAGAGTTACGTACTAAGTATCTACTATTTTTGTTTACTTTTTTAAGTATGCTGTGCTTAAGAAATAGGTTGGATCACACATTTCTGGAACCTCTGCAGCAATATGTTATTAATGATACAGAGAAGCAGAAGAAAAAAGCTTCTTATCCCCATGAATAGCAAGAGTAGAAATAGACTGTGGCAGTTTCCCAATTCTCTTGTCAAGAGAATTAGGTGCAATTCTGTGTGTGTTGCTGTGGTAAATTAGGGACAAAACCACCTTGAATTGTGGCAATGCCATTCTCTTTAGCAGCCAGTTTAAACACTAACCAATTGGAGATGGCCCATTTTTGGGCCTCAGGAGCACACTGGGATGCCCTGCACAGCACAGAATGAAGTACTCATTGGGTACTCTCACTGCATAGGACTCCTCTAGTAGATGCTCTCCTTCCAGGGCTTCCTCTTAGCACTGACTGAGCAACAGGGGAGTCAGCAGTTTGGGGCCCCAGGCTCTCCCCGTTCCCAGCATTCTTTGGTAAGGGGAGGTTACAAGAAAAACCTCATCCTTATTTTCCACATTACTATGCCTTGGGATCTATACTCCATTTCAACACAAATCTCCCAGAACATTTTTTCTGCTGACAGTGAGAGAAAAAGCAGAACAGTGAACAAAATGCCTTTCAGAGCCCTGGCCCCAGCCTCACCCCACAAGCCCAGGGAGCCTTGTTCAGGACTAGGGCCCTTCCTTCCTAACCCCCAGGGAACTTGCTTAGTCCCTGTCTCACATACTCTCTACGAACACAGCCACTATGCTGGGCTATTAGCCCTGTCACAGACATAGAAGAGATGCACCGGTCAGTAAATTTGACTTGTATCAGGTCAAATCCAAATTACCCTCTTGGCAATAATGCCTAAGAAGCTCATAAAACAGTATGTCTACTTGTTCAGGACTTGGACAAACAACATCAGACTTTATCTACAAGAGCATTTGCTTGCGGAGTGAAAAAAGAAAAATCACAAAACACAAAAAAGTAACATACCACAAGTCTGTAATTTCTGATGGACCTTTCAGTTTCTCCTATTTTCAGACTTTCAGAAATGATCTTTAATGTGTCAACTTAAAACATTCAAACACTGAAATTCTCGCTCTGTGAAGCAAAGCTGCCCCTTTGATTTGATTTGCAGAATGGCCTCACAAGTCAACATAATTCTGATTCCCCTGCTGATAGCAGCAACACAACTGACGTCTGGCTGAAATGAAGTAATGAACACAACAGACAGCACTTACTAAAGAATCAAATAAAACTCTGAATACATCAATCAAAAATAAGCATACAAACCATATTTTCTGGCAATCTGTGGCTGGGAGATGAAGAGGGAAGCACAAACCCAGGCTCAAACAGTAGGTTACTTAGGGCAGCAATTGTCATTTTTGTTTTATGGGTCTGCAATGCCTGTCTCAGCAGAGCTCTAACCCCGATGGGGGCCATTAAGCAATACTTCAGTACAAAGAGAAATTAAACGAGTAACGCCCAGTGAGGTACTCCTGCACGCAAGGTATTGTCAGACAAGTTTTATGTAGTGCTGTATGAATGCCAGTTGACTTCAGCAAGAATCGAGGGCATGCAGCATTTTGTGAGGAGGGTGCAGTCATTTAAAGCATTTCTCTCTATCTGCAGTAATCAAAACAAGTTATAGCCAGGCTACAACTATATGTCTAGTTTGAAGACTGCTTGTCTGTGTGAGACAGAACCATCTGGATTTACTTTACAGTTAACTTTAAAAATATATATATCTAAGGTTTCTTAACTTTTGCCAAACAACTGGAAACATAATGGTTTCTGCATGCTCTTAGCATCTCAGTACAGCTGCAAATGTCCATTAGGACAATCTTATATAATTATATACTTATTCTTCCCATGAAATTGTTAAAAACACAGCTTTTCCAAATAAGAGCATATTTTGTAGTGAAGAGGAAATCTTCCAGTTCACCAGGTTGGAATGAGGGAGGGAAGTCTACTAAAGCAGAACTTAATTCAAAGCTTTTTCTTTAAACTAACATAAAAATTTCAAGTCTTAGTGTGTCAGATTTTTCCAACTGTACCTCTAGTGTGGTCTGGCCAGAAATCTACAATTTCTTTCCCTTTTCCTTTTCTTTGTTGAAGAAACTCATTCCTTCTAAGATTTTTTTTAAGGGAAAAACAAAGCAGCTTCTTTTTTTTTTTTTTCCCCTCTTCCCTACCCTTCCGTCTGGATGGGACTTTAGTTCTCATCCTTCCCACAGTTCCATACTCTTGTTCCACAGAAAGTGTCAGTGGCACCTGGGGCCAGTGGGTGAGTGCCCTTGGGAGCTGATCCTTGGCAGGAGGGATCTGCACACAGAACACGAACAGGCTGCATGCAGGCAAGGCTCCAGGAATGGGGGGTGAGCTGCATGTTCAAAGCACCACCATCAGTTTGGCCAAGATTTTCAGAAATCACCAATAACACAGCACACATCAGTTTTTAGGAGTTCAAGGTAACAATCCAACTTTCCAGATGCAGGTGCTTACCTCTTCCAAAATAAGAGTCTTTCTGCTGTGTTTTCTATGTGTCCAGGCTCAAAGCACTCCAAGTCATTGGCAATTCTCAAAACATCTCAGCAGCTAGGATTTTTTAGTTAACAAAAACAAAACAAATGGAAACACAAACAACTAGTCCCAAAAATTGGACACAATCCTGTGCAATGTGCTCTAGGATGACCCTGTCTGAGCAGGGAGGTTGGACCAGATGACCCACTGTGGTTCTTCCAATCTTACCCATTCTGTGACTTTTCCAGGAGGTGAATGATCTTCTGGACACGTTCTCAGGACCCTACAGAGAAAAGGAAACAAGGGCTCATACTGTTTTGACAGCCATTCAGACAGAAAGCTACTTTTTTCAGATGTCTGCCTGAAAATAACAATATCACAAAACACTGTAATGTTATTGATCTGACATCAGAAAAACCACCTTTGTCAGAGACAAGCAACAGACCACTGCCCTTCCTTGTGGCACACAGAACTCACAGGGCAGCCTCCTCTCACCAGCACTGGCACTCTGCTGGATCATCTTACCCATGTTACTCATAGCAGGTCACCTGCAGGGATAAAGATAAAGCAACTGCTGCTGGTTTCTGTTATATGAGGTCTGTATCTCCTCCTCCACAAAATTTCTCTGTTATCAGTATAGAATTAATTTGCACAACAACCTACAAGATAACTTAGAAGGCACAGCAGGTTTCTAGCATCCAAGCTCTTTTTCATTTTAAGAGTGACTATCTGAGTAATTGGCAAGGAGGAGCTTGGCTGCTCTGTAATGCAGAAACTTGGATAGAGTGATGCTGTTAGCATGAAACAGCAGCAGATCCACTGCCCAGAACTTGAACTGAAACTGTTTATTACTTCACATCTGTACTGCAGCATTAGCCATAGGCCATGACCTAGTCTGGCCCTGGTCCTTCTGGGATGAATTTTTATCTTTTAAACAGACAGAGGATGACAAAGGTGATTGAAAGGATTTAAAGCAACATTAAAAATAACACAAATTCAGGAATTTGTGTCCCACTGAAAATTAATGGCAACTACCATAGGACTTGGATACTTTGGAAAAAAAAGCTCAGGCCACTCGAATCTTTGGTAGGGCACAGGCATTTGCAGTCACAGAAGACTGTTTCTTCTCTTGCAAGACATGAAAAAAGTTCCACAATAGGTTTCCATCAATACATGGCTGCTTCTTGCAGGCACTGGTGTGACAGTAGAGAGCACCGTGAGCCAGAAAGATAGGCAGTAGTGCGTGCAGGTCTGCTCAGAGATACCATTCCCAGGATGGTCAACTCAACAGGAGGAAAGAGGTCCAGGGGCCAAAGGGCCCCATTACCACATCCTTGCCCTGACTGGTTTTTTGCCTCTTTCCCACTCCCAGGCAGAAGGCAACAGATCTGAAGAATTTCTCTTAAGATATATCAATACTCACATGACATCTGGATCTTGGGTCATTGCAAGCCTAGCTCCAACAGCACCAGAATCTCCTCCTCCTAATGCTGTTATGCAAGTATGCAGCTCTGAGGCAAGGTTTGCTGCAGAGCAAATGCCCACACAGAGGATGTTGTGTATCAGCTCTCGTGTGTGATCCCCAAGCCCTTCAGCCTCATATTCATGAGGGTCACCATTCACAGCAGACAAAGTACTGGAGTGGAAGAGGTGTGACTGACATTGGGGAACCCAGCTTTGATGTTTGATGAACCTGGCTGTGACTTACCAGGGAAAGTTTTAGGCTTTCTTCAGCAGGCAGGTATGGAGATCTTTAGGGAAGTAGAGAATTTTTCAAAGGTTGGAGGGTGCACCTCTGCCTCTTTTTGGTGAGCTATGCTTATGTCACCAGAACTGAGCAGTGCTGAGCACCACATCGCTCTCTCAGCAAAGAAAGGCATTTCATAAGTCAAATAGGTACCGAAAGTGTTGGAGAATGCCAAGACAAGAGGTAGGGGAACATGGCTTTCTGGTGGTGCACATACAAGAGAAAAGGACCCTATAAGGATGTCCCCTCTCCCATTGTCCATTGTTATGCCAGTGCCAAATCCCTTGTGTACAGCATGACAGGAAACAGCAGTGCAGTGCTCTTCACCCACATGCAGCAGTAAACATAGCATCAGCCTTGACATGGGGACAACATCAAAGATGAGGTTTGTTTTATTACAGTCAACATGCAGGCATCATGTTATCTTAGTCATACCAAGACTAGGTAACTAAACTACCAGGTTTAATGTTTCAGGTCACATCAGGGAATAGTTTTACCAGCAGATGTAAAGACCGTCATTTGGAGTGGGTAGTACTCAAGGTCACAGTCAGCAAATCCTCCTCTAAAAATAGACTCTAGCTGCAAAGTTAGTAAGGTTTCTTTTGTTGTTCTGCCACACTTCACAAGACTCAGTTACCTACAGCACCCACCTAAGCTTACAGGTAAGGCTAAGCAATATACATTTCCTGTACTTCCTTTTTTCTTCCTTTTATAACCTAGTTTAGTAAAGAGGGGAGAGGACTGAGAACTGGAAAACTTGCCAGGGTAACTATTAATTTCATTAGCTTGGTGTAGAGAAAAAAAATTAATTATTACAGAGTCAAAAAGGTTTAGAAAGTAGAATGTATAATTTTAGAAAACCAAATTTGTCATGTTACAGAAATCACTTTATAAATTAGGAAATTAGGTGCTGAAAGTGTAATTATCTTGAAGATTTCAATTAAAAGTTAGGAATGAAAATGCAATTTTTTAAGATTTGTAACATCTGTCCCAGAATATTTTGCCTATTTTTCCATAATTGCTCCACCCTCTAGTCAGATCTAGCTTTTCCAATTGAATTAAAATTCTCTCAGTTGATGCTGTGTTTTAAGTTTCTTTGGACACTCTCATAATATTTAATAAAATCTCAGCTGAATCTGTTTTCAATTAACCAGTCCAGTCAACAATAAAGAATGAGGGCAAAAATAAGTTTTTAAAAAGTCATATGTGGCTTAGAAATTCGTTGAAATAACTGGTTAGTTTTGAATATTCCCAGCAGGAGGGTCTGGGAAATAATTGCACAGAGGCTACAATTACCCTGGTTTTAAGCTGTTTAAAGATGACTGCAATAGACGAACTATTTTACAGTCCATGAATGCTTTAAGCGTAAGAATGCAGAGGTAAAATAAAGAAACTGAAGTCAATGAATTTTGGTGAAGACTAGGACAGGAATAGGGAGCACAGGATTGTACTTTTTGCTTAAGTATCCTTCAGGTACCTGGGGAATCCAGTTTTGGCATTTGCTAAATTCTTTGAGAGGTCTTTTAGAGAAATATTTCTTTAAAGACTTCTCCATCACAAGAAGTACTTGTAAAAAATTAACCTTTTTGGCCTAGTGTTAGGGAAAAAACCCCCAACAAAACAAGACACAACCCCACCCAAGGAGCCTTTGCAGCACCACGGCTCATTGCACTACCCTGGGGTGCAGCAAGTGTGAGGTTACAGGGGAAGCACACAGCTCTACGTGGCTGCTGCCAGCCTTTGGAGTCTGAGCAAAACAGCACGGGGTGGCATGTCAGGGAGCATCATTGTCAATTCATTTCATCAAATCATCTGACAAAGCAAGCTTTTGTTACTGCAGCTGACCAGCTCTCAGCTCAACTGATGTACTTTGAGTTACAAAAAGCTTAGAAACCAAAGCACTGTTTACCCTCCTCCCAAGTGCAAATGCTGCTCCAGACATGTGCATTGGCTTCTGCAAGAACTCTACAGTTTATAAAACAGCCCTCTGCTTAGTCATACTCAAAAAGGGCAAGCACTTTTTCACCCTGAAGGGAGGTCTGCATCTGGCATGTGGGCTGGAAATGGAAGAACAGAATATTTCTTTAAAATTCAATAACTTGCTGAGTAGATACTCACTCTTTCTGAAGACTCTCAGTCATTAGATCCGATTTTTTTCTGCCTTCACCACTTAGCAAATGCTTACTTGAAGATGGTTACTAAACTAGATTTGAGTCTTTTGCATATTTTTTGAAAGTGTAGAACTGGTATTCTCCATCCTTACCTTCTCTTGGCTCCGTCCCTCTTGTAAACACTTGTTACAAACACTGTTCCTCCATGAAGTTCTTATCTATGGTGGTTATTAAACTGAAAGAAGGAGTAAATAAAAATAAAACCTTTAGTTGTACAGTTGTCTGGAAGGGAAGAAGGTCTCAGTTTTTACTCCCTGGAAGATAGAAGTCCAGCAACTTCAACAGTGTTGAATTCTGCCTGATAAATAAAAACATTCAAATAACTCAGCCCTCTCTCCAACATCAGAAAAGAAAAATGGGAGTAATTTCTTAGTAACAAGCTCTCAATGCACAAAAATGATTTCTCAATCAAAATTATAGGGTTTTTTCCCACTTTTTTGCTCTTCTACTGAACATAGTGTTCTTGGCAGTAGATTAACTACTTCAGTCTCCAGTTTTGAGGGTCAAACCACCAACTAATTTCAAGGGCACTTTGTTTACCTCCTACTGCACTGAGCTGGGTATAAGGTCCAGTAGATATGTCATAACTCTTGTAGATTCCTCATGAAAGGCTCAGTGTTGATAGGTGGTTTTCTTACCTTCCCTTGGCATCTTGGGAAAAAACTTCTGATGATACCATGACTCGTCATGTCAGCACTTTTATAGCGCTGACATGAAGACACAGGTAGGAAGCAAAATCTGAAAGCATCAGAACAGGAATAAGATTAAAATCTGCCTCCACATTTACAAACAGGTTGTATATTTAGTTGTTTGCTAATTGCTGAAAACTTTTCTTCCCAGCTAAACCAGAGAAATTTGTGATTGTCAGGTATTTTCAAGGAGAAGTAGCTTTTAGACAACTCTGAGTACAAAACCAAGGCTTGTACATTTGTCCACACCAAAATAAATTTAACAAAGCCAGCATCAGAAGCACCACTAGCACAAGTGATCGATGTCATAGGAGCTGGGAGAACTTCCAAGAGCAGGAAACATGGGTGGCAAAGAATTTAAACTATTCTGCTATATAAATATGGACTGAAGTGGGCATTAAGGCAAGGAAGCCCTGTGCTCAGCATGACAGAACAGCTAATACTTCGGAAGGAAAGAGTAAGGAGAATTGTCTTCTCCCCATTTTCCACTTTTTACTTGTTTAGCCTCTCTCATTGCATATTTGTACCAATGCCACTAGGCTCCAACTTTATTGAGGAGCTGAAGCTTCTGGCACTCAAATACAGCTACAAGTTGGCAGCCAGAGTACGTATGGTTGGGACAGCAGCAGTGGTAGAGGAACTGCCTGTGCCAGGGAGGGGTGCAGAAAAGGAAAGGGTATATAGGCCCTTGCACAGGACAAAGGCAAATGCAGTTCTTGTCTGTGCATGCCTGCTTTTTTTTCTTTTTAAGTCTCTACAGCTGACTTGGATCTTAACTCCCAGGCATAAATCTTGCCAAATTGTTTGGCATCTTTATACACAGCACTAGGGCTTGCACAGCACGTTGTGCCAAAAAAAAATTAAGAAACAGTATTTTGTTGTGTAGCTAATGACTTATAGCTTTCAGTCTCAAAGTACTCAGAAATTTCCACTACATGCAGAAAACCAGCATTAGAAACCTAACAGCACCACCGAGGCTCTGACGTTCACCACTAGATAAAAAGCTCAGTTTTCCTCCCCCATCTGTAGGATTACCAAACTGTAGAGCTCATGACCGATGTTTCCAAAAGCATTAACTTCCCCCTACCATGTGGTGGGATTGGACATCCCTTCAACTGAACAGGTTTGAAAATGGGCCACTACATTCTATGACTTCACAGGGCTGAACTTTTGGGTTAATCTGAGTAGTTCAAGGGACTCCAAACATGGTGCAGAAAGCAAATCTTTCACTGCTATGTTAGTGCTCCACCCACTACACTGTGTTCATGCTCTGAACTAAACAGCAGATAGACTGGCAGATTTTCCTTTTTTTCCCCCCTTGCACTTTCTTTCCTTCCTCCCTGCTTTGTTAAAAAGAAAATAAAAAAAGCTAAAGAGCTGTATAAGAAATTCCATCTGGCAGCTGTAGAGTAGATAGTGAACATAAAGAAGAGATTCCTTTGCTGTTCCTAATGCATGCTGCTTATCCAAATTAGCCACACAATTACTTCTATCAATACAAAACTAGTTTAATGTTTTTTTCTAGTGCACAGCACTTGAGAATGACTTAAAATGCAGTGTAATTTGCCACAGTGTATGTCCTGAAGTGGCTCACTAATGAAAAGAGGATTAACTCTCCATTATTCTGAATTACCATTTTGTGAAATCACTAACAATATTTTCATTTATATACATATAACCCAAGGGGGACAAATATCCCAGCCATCCAAGCGATTAACAAATAAAATTTATTAGATAACATGCACTTTGGTCTTATTTATGAAGAGAAAGATTAGGGTATTAAAATGCAGATGACTGGATTTTTATCATCCTTGTTCTGATAATACCCTTAAGTCCATGACAGCAGAACTGGGGAGTGCTGGCAGTTCAGTGTTCTGTGCTGGATCGAGTGGCAGGACCCGCAGGATGTTGGGCTCAGCAGTCAGACTCTCGCAGGCTCGAGCACCTGCGGGGCCCCACTCTCGTGTCCAACCAGCCACCATGGGTGGCACAGAGAGGGAACGGGGATGTCCCATCAGCTCACACAGCCTGGCCTTGGCCAGCAGAGCGAGAGGGAAGCTGTGCTTTGGGCACAGGGTAAGAGTGGGATGGGCCGCAGACTGCCCTGCCTCAGTGGGATGGAACTCCTGGCCCAAGGTACAGGGCTCTGTTCCTCCCTGTGCCCTGAAGCTGGGCTCAAACCTTCCTGCTGAGGAGAACCCCTCTGGGACAAGGGCACTTCCACAGCCAGCTGACTTTTTCACCCCTCTCCCATGAAATAAAAAGGCTGTCCTGAAGCAGCACTTCCAGATGCAAGCAGAGTGCAGCGTTCTTTATGCAAAGGACAAAAGGACAGTCCCTACTCCAGAGAGCTTCCAAATGACCCTGATATTAGCTCAGTTGGTCAGAGCAAGGTGCTAATAACGCCAGGCTCACAATCTCCATGTGGGCCATTCGCCTGCGATGATCCTTGTGGTTCTGTTCCAACTCAGACTCTTCTGTGATCTAAGGCTGTGTGTCTCCCACACAGTGCAGTGCCACAAAGTGACTGCCAAGCTGGCACAGCACCGGTACATCATTCAGCTGCATTAACTCATCTATAGCCCAAATGAAGCACCACAAGGGGTGGGAGCCTGCTCCAACAAGCCTGTGCAGCGGCAACCCTGCAATCTGGCTGCCATCTGACTGCACTGGGTGAATGCTCTGCAAGAGATGGTCTCCTCTCCACATTAAGTCTGCCAAAGAAATCTGAGCTTTCCCTGCCTGGGCTTGTGCTAAACATTCATCCCTTATACCCACAACAGCACTAAGAATAACCACTCCAAAAAAATCCAATCTACTTTTCTCTTTTTATTCCAAGAGGGCTGGCCTGGGGAATAGTCTTCCTGGAGCTCTGTTTGGTGTACATGGAACATCTAATATGAGATCAGGTTAGGCATCTTTGATTCCTGGGAAGACACAAGCCCTTCTGCCCCCAACCAAATGCTTCATGACAATTATTTCCAGAGTTGAAGTAGCAAACCAGCCCTTTTGCCCCCTTTCCCCTCCTCCTAGTTAAATTCTGTCACTTCTTACATAGTCTAGAGTCAAATCTGAAATAGATGTTTTATTAGAGGAATTTCAACTGATGCTCTCTTGTTCTCTAATTCCATTTAGAAATCTCCACAACAGATAACACTGGCAAGGCATAAAAGAACATAGTGTACTTGAAAGTTCAGGGAGCATATGGCTTCCCAGGACAGACAGAAACAAAGATTTCTCAGCAGTGGTCGAGTTTTCAGAATGTTAACCAAGCTTCAAACTGCGCCCGTGTTCCAGTACCACAAATGATCATTTGCAGATGTAATTGCCCTGTTCTGAGGTGTAACAAATCAATGCACTGTGGCCACCAACTGTGATTACTGATTACATTGCTTTCTCTTCTTCCTTTCCTTTCCTCCATCCCATTTTATGGAGCCATGAATAAAAGTAGTCAGTCCTTCAGTATCAAGGAACAGGCTCTCAGTTAAGATAATTCCTTACTAGACAAATAGCATTTCTTATCAAGTTCTAGATAACAGCCTAATCACTCCCAACCGTCAGATTGTCTTAGATTTCTATCTCTGACAGACACTATGTACACTGCTGAGTCTGCATGTAGAATTAGCATAATTCTGTCATGGGAAGGAAAAAGGCTCTCCCAGGGCCTGGCTACTGGAGCAGAGAGATGGGACTAGGTACTACACACAGGCATGCAAGACAAGCCCAAGGTAAATTTGCTACAAGCTGGAATTCTCAGAGCCCTTTAAAAATCTCAAGAGAGGACCACTTAGCTAAATATCATCATCATGTTTTAAGAAGCTTGGCTGAAAGATAGGTCCCCTTGCCAGTGAAAACAAGCCAATTTTTGAACAAAGGTGTACACTTGCCAAACAAAAACTGACTCCTCAATCTTACACAGCTTTGGAGTAGGAAAACAGAAATCATTTGGCTTTTTCAAGCTTTGTGGAGAAACAGAACATGACAGGCACAAAAGAGCCCAAACTGAGCAAACAAACCCCATGGGTACATGGGATGTCAGTGAAAAATGGGCATCCTGCTTTCAGGAGAGCTCTACAATAGCTGCATGAAGGCATTAGCCAGATTTTTGGAATTAAAAGGACACAAACATTCAGCAGGCAACACAAAGAACAATTTTGGGAACAACTACAGGATTCACTGCCTACAAGAAAGGCGGATTTTTGGCAGACTGTATGTGCACACTTCATAAGATCAAGCCCAACTCCACATGTTGTTACTAGTCTCTTTCAGAACTACAAGGTTCAACTTCTCCCTTCAAGGAAATAACAGACATGAGCAACTGCTACCCTGAGAGTCCAGGAAGAGAAACCAAAACAGAGCCCACAGGGAGATGCAGCAGATAGGGAATCTGCAGCTGGCAACACAGGAGAAAGAAGAGTAGAAGAGAGTAGAACAGTACTAGATAGACACATTTCATCTCCCTACATTGCTGAAAGTCACAAAGGACAAGCCTTTGGGAGAGTCTTAGTTAATGATAAAAAAACCCAACAACTTAAATTTTGCACTCAGTTCCCCTAGGTGCTTTAGATCCCTAGGTTGTTAAGCCTACCAAATTCTTACTAGTAGGTTTTTCAGGAAAAAATTCCTGGCAAAGACTGAATTTTAATAATCACAAACCTTTGGGTTTTGTTCCCACTGCTGGTGAGCTCATCCAACTACATTTTCTTCACTTCATTCAGGAGAGGCAGAAATCCAGGTGCAAGTCTGTGTTTGCCACAGAACAGATTCACCTGGCTTGTGCAGTGCTCAATCACACCTGGTCTGTGCTGCTCCCAGGAACCCACAACTGGAGCAGGAGTCACTTGCTTTGTGCTTCCTTGGGTTAATGTTCTGTTTTGGTTGCTTTCCAGTTTCTTGCACATCCTGAGAGCACTACTCCAGGGACAAGATGTCATCGGGAAGCTGGAATGCTGGGAAGAAAAATGCATACACAGCAGTCAAAGTAGATCCTGATGAGGACTATTGTACCCCAGGGGCATTTGAACTGGAGCGGCTCTTGTGGAAGGGGTGCCCAAAGTACACTCACGTCAATGAAGTCTGGCCCAACCTCTACATCGGAGATGAGTAAGTGTACCCCGTACCCCCGATAAGTGTACCCCATACATCTCTACAGAGGGGATGACCAAGCTCTACTAAACACAGCTCATCAACAGAGCAAAGTGTTTGAAACCACTGACAGATGCCAGAGTTCTGCAGGGCAATCAGAGCCTGGCGTGGCCCTGACTGCTGCTGCTGCTTCAGGAAAGAGCAGAGTAAGTGCAGCTGGGTCTGCTGTTAAAGACACAGCAACAGCACGGGCTGTGGCACGAGCGTAGGCTGCAAAGGTTGAAGCTCATCATGATCTGTTTTTAATTGCTTCATTTCAAGGAGCAATTTGTCATTTATCTGTGAGTGTAAGTCATTCCACAGTTACACTCACAGAGGAGCACGGCCTAGATGGTTTAGGCCAAAAATGTAATTCTTGAAAAGTGACTGAAGAGACAGCTCACCATGCAGTGGTATTTTTGCATTTCCAAGCTTGTGCTTGTGTACGTGGAACACTCTGCATTTCCAAATTGCTCAAGAGATTAAAGCAAACAGAACCCTGAGGAAGGCAAAGCTGCAGAGATGTGTCTCACTGATGAGACCTAGTGTGATTTGGAAAAAAAACAAACCCACAAAACAGACTTGGTTCTGCTGAGCACACGACTAAACTAGAAACAGCCTATTCCAGGAAGCAGCTGCAGTAGGAGATATGTCATCAGAAAATCCCCCAGCCCAAGCCCTGAGCAGAGCAAGAGAGCTTTTCCTACCCCTTTGGCATTATTGGTCCAATTCCCATTTTCCTCTACACTCTTCACTAACATGATATTTATTTTTACATCATCACTGAAAGACACAAGTAGGCTCCAAAATTCTCTATAATTTTTTAAAGGTCCTAAAATTCATCTGTTGCCAGCTTATAAAAGAGCAAAGATATACAGCTTTGAACGTTCCAAGACTCCTAATATCATCCACCAATTACTTCTGTGGCGCCAGAGGCAACAGAAAGACACAAGAGTTCTGGTCTTGAACCAAGCCAGGGCTCCCACTTCTAGAGATGGGGGTGGAAGAGAGAGAGAGTGTGTGTGTGTGTGTGTGTGTGTGTGTGTGTGTGTGATGTGGGATAAAAAAAATAAGCCATGGGAACAGCCTGTCCAAATGATTCAGGAACAAAAGAAAAGAGGGTTGAGTTTTTCTGTCCACATCCTACCCTGCCTCTCCTGTTAGATATTTCTAACTCAAGATTCACCATAGAGAACAGCCTCCTCTGGCATTTATTTCCTACTTCATTGTTTAGAATCACCAGCAGAATTATTCTGAATGAAACTGTTAGAAGAATTTCCCTCTAATCTCTGTGATGAAGTGCTAAATGTGCCTGCTGAACAAAGGGATCTAACCAGACAAGAAGTCAGTCTCTCAGCCCAGGACAGCACTCACTGACTCTTTCCTGTAATCTTCTTGTAGCAGTGGCTTCTTACACCTTGTCATTTAGTAAAAGCTAGAAGGTGTGACTCTGAATTCACCACACACTTGGCACTTCATACAAATTAACCAGAGGAACAGAAATACAAGCTTCTTAAGAGGTACATGGAGCTACACCCCCTTATGCTGGGCAGTGTGTTTCTGCAGGGGACTGGTCTTAAGTCAGGAGGAAAACCAACAGTGCTCCAAGGGAAAACAAGTCTCCCACATGACAAAAGAATGAGAAAACCAATGGAGAAGGAAAAGCAAGTGAGGAGCAGGTGGTGGGGAACAGAAATAAAACTTCACCAGAAAATGTGATTGCCTAAAAGAGAACAACTATTGTCAGCCAGGTAAGGGTAAACTTGACATGGCAGAAAATCTGAGAGGAGAACTGGTCTGCAG
This sequence comes from Lanius collurio, assembly GCA_020086605.1. Lineage (NCBI taxonomy): Eukaryota > Metazoa > Chordata > Aves > Passeriformes > Laniidae > Lanius > Lanius collurio. Next base: position 12,204,421 of record JACBWW010000010.1, read on the forward strand.
ACAAGATGCAGCCTTTCACTACCATAACTAAAATTTGCTTTGAAATAGACAAAGTCCCCAGACCTCTATATCTTTGCTGGAGCCAGCTCCATACCTTACTCCTGACCAGCAGCTTACGCAGTGTTCCCTCAGTGTGGCAGGGTTTTTGTATTGTTTTAAGATCTTGCTTTAGAACCAGTGGCCAAAGAGATGTCACGAGCCATGAACAGATGTTGGGTGTATTTGCATCTGAAGCCATGCTAAATTAAGGTTGATCTTGAAAGAATTTGGTGGAACTCATCAACAAAATCAAATGAACACACACATGCAGAGTTTATCTTCAGAGCCTCCACATCTGTGCTTCATTCCTGCCTCCTGCATTTACAAGGTTAACAGGACTTGTGACTGCTTATGGAAATGCTAATTAATTACCCTGACTACATAATCACATCTTCCTTCTAATGCAATACAGGCTATCAAGGAGCCCTGTGAGGCCACTCCATCCTTTTGTTACAAGGCTTTACTGCAGATGTTGCCCAGAGGCAATGAAATCTCTATGAGCCTGTCAGACCCAGAATAATCAAAGCCTCAAAATATAACATGCTGTGTTCAGCTCCAATTGAAAATTTCCCCCAGCAAGTTCCAAGGGCTTTTAAAGACCAGATACTGGCACTGGTATGACACAGCCCAGTGATAGGCATAAAACACACCTGGCCAAGATTTTGATTCAATTGCTACCAGGATTAGTGTTTGCATGTATCCTCCTCATATTTAGAAGTCTTCTAAAGGGATAGAAAGCAGCCTTGTCTTTCTCCTTTGTTTCACTGGCCACCTGTTTGCTTGCACAGGCAGTTTTACTGGCTAATCCTAAACCTGCTTGGTTCACCGGGATCACATGGAAAGTCTGTGCCAGTTACTCATCTCGTAGTTTCTTCTTGTAGCTCTTCAGTGATGGCCTTATTACCTGAGATGATGTTTGGGGTTCTGCATTTCTGATGTTCAAAGAATATTTCAGCTGAAGACAAAGGCCTCCCAATTTGTTTTCCTCTTAAACATCCACTAGATCTCATTAGGCTTTAAGGCCTGATCACAATTTCAGGTCTTGCCATGTTCTCAAACTATTCCCAGAGAAGAAGAAGTCTTCTGCAATGTAATTCTTTACAAGTCAAGTATAAAAAACAATTTTCTGGGTATGCAGCTGAACTGAGCTTGCAATTCAGAAAAGCTATGGTCTGTGCCTGTGCTGTGCCATGGCTCACAGTCTTCAGAACTAATGCAGGTATGGAAGACACGTAACTCAAATCTACAATTTGGAATGCATGATAATTAAGATAAATAACTAAACACTAAATATATGCTTTACTAAAACTCATTCTTTCATCTTACCTTTCTGCAGAGAAGCAATACAGTATTGCTTTTTCCAAGTGACTAAATAAGACAATTTACACTAACCTAGAAGAAAACAGATGGGACTCACTCAGGCTAGAAAACAGCTACCTCCCACAGTTTAGCATTACGAACTCCTAGCATCTACACCAGTATTAATCATATAAAAATAGAAGCAAATGCAGATTTAGATTATAACAACACTCTTGAGGACATAGTTTCAACTTGGGTAGAATGAGAATCTGCCAATTGTAACAGCAGTTTAACAATCCAGAAAATCAGATCTTTAACACTGGACAGTAAACCTCAACACTCCAATGGTTTCCAAGACAAGTAACACTTCCCTGTATAACATCTCTGTCTACCAGTAATTTCTAACATTTGATGAGTGACTGAAATCAAGACCAGAAACTGACTGACTACAGCACGTGCTTGGTGCCCTTGCTGTGTAGAAAGCAGAGCCCTATTTCCTCTGTCTGGGTTGTAACACTTAAAAAAAACTACATCCACCATTTTGGGCTAGAGGAAAACGAACTACTAAATAATTTTCTATCCCATATTCTGATGATCCCATTCAGTATTTTCAGTGGTACCTAAAAATTCTTTTAATTCACACTGAACAGGAGGTACCCAGAGAAATGGAGCAACACCTCAGAAGGAAAAGGGGATACAATGCTACACTATCTCTAGACTCCCTCAGTGCCAGAGTTACCAAAGAAAATTGGGTCAGTATTATTGGAAATTCTCAGCATCTCTCCTCAGGAGGGAGAACTGCCAGATTTTCTTAAGAAAGTGTCAATATTGCCTATATTCAGCAAGCTTCTTTCTGACACTGACCATCTGGTAAATTATCATCCTGCGTTGAGCTTTCCTTTAGCACTTAAGAAAATGGAAAAGTTTGAGAGAGACGATTCCTCTCCTAGTAACATGTTGCCTCAGATTTCCTTGTGTTTTGTCAATCTGGGTCACATCAATCTGTGACTTTAACAGTCTATACTGAAACATGTTTGCATCGCACAACCTTTGCATGAAGTTTAAGAGACTTGGTTCTACTTAAAGTTGATAAGCACACCATCTGGTTGAGCACTATCAGCTGTAAGGAGCTGACTTACCTAGGAGGGAGTTGCTCTGCCCATACTCTCCTGAAGTATTTTGGAGAATTACTTCCCTTCCTTTAGGTGTACTTGTGTTTTCTTCATGAGCCACCATATCTTCCCTTTGTTAGTTGCTTTCAATATACTTAATACTGCATGTAAAGGTGCAGGCTGAAAATTCTTTTCCCCTCTCCTCTAATTCCATTGATTTGGGCAACTTTCTAACAAAAGCAGCTGAGACTAAAGCTTGTTATGACAGTGTCTTTGAAAAGAGAGAAAGGGGATTTGGTACACTGGAGAGAGCAACCTGAAAGCAAGCATTCTTTTTTGTGTTGTAACTACTTACATTGTTGCTTCCAGAAGAATGCAGGCTTTGCTGCACCACTTGCTATTAAACCTTATGAAACTTAGCCTTAAAACTAACAGCAGGCACAGTTAAAGTCTTAGACAAGCCCTCTACTTGTCCTTGCACAACACAAGAGAGGTAAATAGTCTTTTGGGAAACATCTGAAAATGGATGACACTTTTGTCTGGGTCAGTTTCCCCTTTTGGTAAGACTATTAGTATCAATATATCCATATGTGAAAGTGATTTTATGCCCAATTTTCACCATTGAGGTGAGATTCCCACATCAAAGTACTCCCCCTTGTCTGAGAGCTTTAAAAACATGTTTATCAGTCCATCTGCCCTACAGTAAATGCAGGGTCTGATTCAGCAAAGCACTGAGATTTTGCTTGACATAGAGAAAAGGACTTCTGGGTATACTTAACTTTTAGCATAAGTTTATGTGCTCTGAACTGAAGAGCTGATGAGCTTTTGCATGGGACCAATCTGCCCAGGTCATCTCTGACTAAACTGAATTACACTAAAATTTTCACTGTTATCTCCCAGTGCCACACTTCACCTTCCTTGCATAGGAACACATTCAAGGCAGACACTGGAGACCACAGCTGCACCATGTAAAAGGAAATCAAGTGCTAATAGCACAGATGGTGGAAATGTACAAAATGAAAACAATTGCAAGAGTATCCAAGTGCGTACAGCTTCACCTACACTCAGTGCCATTCGTAGCAAACTCATCTTTACAATGGCTATTTAAAATGTAACCATAATCACAAAAATTGAAGTATTAATTGCAATTTAATAGGAAACAGTAGCACCTGAAGAGGGGAAAAGAAGAATGTTGTTAGTTTTACTATTACATGCTGGTAGTGAGCCAACTACAAGGAAAAAAAAATATGCCTTTTCTAGTCAAAAGTGAATTAGAAATAGAGTTAAATCCTCCAATAAGGTATATAATTCATATACCCCTGAACAATCCTACACTATTAGTAACCTCAACCAATCAGATATTTTCAGATATTTATGCCTGATTTATTACTCCCTTTCCTCTAAAATACTGATACCTCAGGCATAGTAAAAACTGCATCCTTGCAGACCAAGAGCATTCCCCTCTCCTTGGAGTGTAATTAGAAGTATCATGCATGATGAAACACAACAAGCCCCACAGGCTCTGGTTACAGTGTAGGGACAGAGGAATGCTTTCACAACAGCATCTACACTGCACACTCAGCTGAGGGTGGAAAGCAAGCCAGTCCTTCCCACAAAGCCAGAGCTCACTGCTGGCTATGGGCAGTCCAATCAAACATGTTGAGGGGTGCAGTAACATTTCCATTTAGAGGTACACAGGTCCCCCATGTGAGGCCTTACCAGGCTGGTTCTTGCTCTGTTAACTGGCAACCAACCTGCTGCAAACCCAGCATGACCCCAAGTTTAACTGTCTACACTATGGCAGTGTCAGAGTCTCAGCACAGGCTGTCTCTGCCTGGTAACGCGTATGATCAAAGTACAACGTACTGGCTGACAGGAGGTAAGAAGCAGTATCCTCAGCCAGTATGACAAGTGGTGGTCCAGCTGGGCTCTTGGCCTAGATTTTGGGGAAAGATTTTACGAGGAAGAAAAAAGAAGAAAAATTTTCAAAGAGTAGTAGGGAAATCTCTTATGAAAATATAATTATTGAGCGTAAGACTGGGGGGATGGACAGAAAGACGAAAGAGCTAAAGTACTTTCTAATCTCCATATTAGGTTTGAAACCAAGCACTCTTGCTCTTGTAAAAGACTAAGTGTCACCTCTGCTTTCTTCGAAAGATGCAGATTCCAAAGCCCAAGGCAAGCACCTCTTGCAGTCCAGTGAACCCTTTTTTAAATTACACAACAACTGTTTCTTCATATCTCCACACAACATTATAGATGAGAAACCTTAGGAAAGGCTTTCCATAGATAAAAGTGTCCAGGGTATCTGCTCTAAGAAAAGTGCCTGACATCCTCTTTACAGACTGCGTGCATTAGCTCAGCCTGCAGATGCAAAAGCCACTTGGCCACCAGCCCTGTACTGACCCTGTTCCACTTGGGTCAAGTGTTTTAGGTCTTACTTCCACTGATAGGTTCTACAACACCTACACACAGTTTGAGTGATAGCTATTCCAGTGAAAATGTGGAGAACTCAACAGATTTGAGGGCTCAGCACTGAGCATTCATTTTCTTCAAGTTTTTCAGATTAGCAATGTCAGTAGGAAAAAAGAAAATATTCATCCATATTATAAAGAAAACAATTCCATTGGGTAAAGCTCCATTCAGCCCAAAGGGTATTGCCAAATCAGTTTGTTTATCAAGTACAATTAGAAAGCAGATAACATTTTAAAGTCAGCCTAGCCCAAGCATTGAGGAAAACAGAGCATAAATTCTTCTGTGCCAAAGAGAGTGGAGTAGAAAACTTCACAAGTATTTTCTTTGTACACTTGTAATTTGCTGTTAAAAAAACCCCAGTTATTTCACAGAAGATGATTTAGTGACATCTGAGCATTTGTAATGAGCTTTGTCAACACCATTCAAGGCTGACACATTGTTGTTTCCGAGTCCATTTCCAGCCCAAGTCGGGAAACAAAAGGAGCAAACAGAGTAACAATGTGCATATTCCCAACCTCCAACAGGTCAAGGGCAAAACAACAGCTAATGCATTTGTGATGCAAAATGATTAAACGGATTAAATAAAAAAGAGGAGGATTAATTCCATCCTGGGCCTCAAATTCACAGAATGCAGCTACAGGCAAGACTGGGAGATGGAACAGGAAGTTCACAGGAGCTCGGCCAGGGTGAGCCAGCTGCCTACGCAAGTTACTGAAAGACAGTATCCCTTCTTTCTGAATACCTATTGGAAAACTGAGGCCATTCAACATTTCAAAATCAGATCCTAGGAAACAGAACAAGACTGTAAATCTTTTCTAAGATTTTACAAGACTGTAAATCTCAGAAAAATGCATTTAGTTGTACCCACTGTGTCAAAAGGCAAACTCCAGTCAGGGAAACAGGAAATTTTGATTTCATATAAATACAAGCATCAAATGCTAATGACTGTAACCTATTGTTTGACATTGTCCTTGCTCAGAACAACTTCATAATTTAATTCTCATGCTATTTATTAGCCTGAGCAGTGTTTGCAGAAGCCAAAGTGTGATAGCATCTATGGTCCATCAAAAACTTTGTTTTTCCTCTGACCCTAACTACTCTGCAGTCCTACTTCCTGCTCAGCATGTAGGTCTCCACTTGCAAGGGTTCTCCTTGTGCATGGATCTCTGATCTGAAGCCCTCAATCTTATGTGGCTTGTAGGACACATGCTTTGGGCCAAATCTGATGAATGAAAAACAGATTTCCTCTGTTCCAGCATCAGGGAGGTAAAACAGATTTAATTTGAAAGCAGGAACTGTAGCTCACCTCAAGGACATCAAAATGAAGAGTAGTTGTTATACACTGCACCCTTATTAGTCGTTATTCACTCTTACAGTTCAGCCAGGACATTTAACCTCTTTTAAGTATTCTCCATCCTTTCAGTATAGGACTAAAATGTCTTTGCATGCAATGTGTACATAGCGAGCATACACACCTGAAGGGAATCCTAAGGCACAAACCTCCTAAAAGGAGGGAGAAAAACAAAGTCTTTCTCAGTCAGCCACTGCTATAGGAACACAAAGGGAAAGAGTATACATTATTTAACATGAGGTGAAGGTGGCAACTCACAGCATTAGCAGCAGGATGCTGCTGCTTCCCTGTCCTCCAGAGTCTACTGATCTTATTAGGTAGGCATCACCACACTAAATGAAGCTTTTATTTACTTCTTACATGATTGTATAAGGGATGTGTGACATTATTTCATGGCAAAAATACCACTAATGTCAAGACATTATCATTCCTGACCAGAAAGGAATTTCTGCAGGGCAGTATCTATTCAGAACATCCAATGATCATGGACTTAAATTAAGAGCAAGCACAGGTAAAACCTTCAGTATCCATAGCCCAGTTAAATGCTCTAATCATTAGGTTCTTGACTGCTCAGAGGGAGATTCTGACTTAGAGGTTGGAAAGGCAGTCAATTTCAAGCTATTCTGGGCTGTCACCACTAGAATTAAAAAACACTACAGGTACCCACCACAATGTCCTGTGTGACAGCAGCTACATTTACACATGGAAGTGTTCAGGAAACATTCATGGAGAGAGGTACTTTTGACTGGAAAATTTTTTTTACATCATGCAGTAGTTATGTAAAAACATATTAGCAGAATAAAGTCTATGCCATTTTTTCTTTTTGTAAAAAGCTTTGTAGTTTTTCTAGTCACTAGTGAAACTTGACAGCTTTTTCAGAACAAAACTCCCCCAAACTAAAAGCTTTCTGTAATGGAAGAAAAAAGTTTTCACATGCCTGGCCACGAACACTGCATTTTTTTGGAATTCCATCCTGCTGGCAAGCACCTACAGTGAGTATTGAGCATACAAATCTAAGCTTTCCTGTCCTATGTGACATCCCTTGTCCAAGGGAAGAGAGAAGAATAAATGAGAACATTTGGCTAAATATATGACTTACAGCTTACTCTGAAGGCTAATATCCAATTTCCCTATCTAGTTCTTTTTGCTTTAGGCCTCTGGTTCGACCAAACATGACACTAAAATGGAGTTGTGATAGGAAGTTGCATTCACAGAAGGGTGGGCCTTTTCAAATTTTGTTTATGTATTTTTTAAGAAATGGAGAAAAAAACCAGTAACTTCTTTTGGGGAAGAAGACCCGCTTTTTTGAATCCCAGATGACTTCACTACTCACATATTACTGACTCTTTTATTAGTTCTGCAATATCATTTGATCACATCAAAGAAACTAACTTAATAACTTTCAGTAAGTTTCGGTTAAGAGACAGAAGGGGAAAACAGCATTCATGGATCCTATTTCAAGTTCTGCCACTGATTTCCTTTTCTGACTTTAAATAATTCCTTCTATTTCTTTCTGTGTCTCGAGTTTCTTCTTGTACAAGATGGATAGAAGCCAGTATTGCCTATGTTATAAAGGTAACAGGAAAATAAATTGATATTAAACATGCTCTAAGGACCTGGGGGACATAAATTAGGAATTCCAGAAAGAATGACAACTCCAAACTGAATGACAACATCTTAAGATCCTTACAATGGTAAATGATGCATTGTTAAAGCATTACCAGCTTCACTAACATTTAGAACATACCAAGTCAGAGTTTTTCTTAAATTTATTTTCTATTCTTAAATAAGAAGTTTCTTGACTTACATAACAGCTCTTGTTTTAACAGAAAAACTGCATTGGATCGCTACAGCCTTGAGAAGGCAGGATTCACCCACATCCTCAACGCGGCCCAGGGGCAGCGCAACGTGGACACAGGACCAGAATATTACAGCAGCATGAGCGTGGAGTACCATGGAGTGGAAGCTGACGATCTCCCCACTTTCAACCTCAGCCAGTTCTTTTACTCAGCCTCCAAATTCATTGATAATGCACTTCAGGATGAAAGAAGTAAGGAGGGTGCTGAAAATGGTTCTAACTAGTATAATATTTACTCCATCTGATTAAAAGCATAGCTTCATGACATTTAATCCTTTGGGAATGAAACAAGTCCAATACAGTTAACAGAGAATATAAAACTAGTAGTAGGGAACCAGTTTAAGAGAAGGCAGTGATATAATTAAGACCCTTCTCACTAATACCACCCCAAGAGCCCCTTACCACTTGGATAAAAGTTCTCATCACAGCTCATATCAAGGGGTCCTGTGTGACAGAGATTTTTTGTTGTTGTTTTGACTGCCTCATAAACACATCAGAGACAACTGGACGTTGCATAGGTGCCATGAATTAGCTGTCTTTTCATCCTTTTCCTGATTAATCCTTATCATGAAAGGTTTAATGAATATTAGTTGCAGAGTGGTGGGAGAAGAACACAAGTGGTCTCAGATATTCCATGCTGTCATTCCACAGCTCCATGCACTGCAGCATTAGATTCTCTATGTAAATATAGAAACCATCCTTCCTACTTGACCATTAGATCTACCCCAACCAATAACATTTATCTCTCTGACATCCTCCAAGCAGCAGGGAACTGATACAGGTCTGACTGCAGTAATCTAGAAACATTTCATTAAAGTGTTTGTAATTTCTCAGCTTGATTACTACAATTCATTATTTGCTGATCTCCAGCAGTGTTCTATCAGAAAGCTTTACACTAATTTGAAGCGCTACAGCCTAGGCCTGACTTTCAATATTACTCCTACTCTTTTACACCACATACTTTCAAAAAAAATCTCAGCAGGATATTTTACCAGAAACCAGTTGAGAAACTTATGGCTTTCCTGCTGACCTATACAGACCTTAATATCAGAGGGTCAGATATCAAGTTTCTAGCCTTGTGTCAGCTTCTGTTCTTGGCTGTCTAGCTCAGCTGCAGGCAGTTACTACCTGACTTGCTTCCAATAGCCAGCCAAGTCTTTACAATTTTACCCTTTCAGCAAGTACAGTCCCCACAACAGTCCCTTCCCTTGCTTGGGAGAAAACCTTGAAAGCAGATCAGTTTTAAAAATCAAAGTCCTAATAGCAGGAGAAACTGCTTTGGGAGCTTACATGCTTATGAAGAAAGGTTCCCAGCATTTCAAAAAAGTGTGTCTGATGCACTGCCTTTGGAGAGGAGAGGATAACTAACCCACACCTGTGTCTAGCTATGGCTGGAGGCCAGAGGTCAGTGTCAGACTGGAGTAGTTGGAATAAGAAATGCAGACTTCCTCATTCTCACCACCCTCTTGTTCCTGTAAGACTTTAGTCTGCTGTACTGAGGTAAAGAAACAAGCACAAGGGAAGCAGCACGGGCAAGAAAAAAGCCTTGCATCCCAATAAATATTGTAAGAGGAGAGGATGAGATGGGGGGAGTATTAACCTTTTTGTTTCAAAACAACATCAAAGTCCAGGAAGTTCTGAGACAGTATCAAGCACCAGCCCAGCACTGGAACACAAAACGAAATTGAAGAGTGACTGCGTGAAGTAAAAACCACAAAAAAAAAAAAAAAAAAAAAAAAAAAAAAAAAAAATCTGCACTCAAGCAGATAGTACAAATTGCAGTGATTTCTGTAGCTGTAATAATTTCTGCCACATTCACATGGCTCTTAAACAGGTTAGCTAGGATCTTTTTTGATGAAGACCAATAAAATAAAGAATTACTGTAATACTCATGAAGAAAAAAGAGCAAGCTCTTAACTTTCTCATGAGGGAAAAGTGAAATGTATGCCTGTACACCTCTTATCCCAGCCAGAGTTATGCATAAAGACACTATGCATGGCCCAGGAAGACACTGAGATTTAAAGCATGACAATAGCTTTCCAATACACATTTACAGAATAGAATGACTCCAGGAGCTAGACTAAAGTGTGGACTGATGCCTCTTAGAGAAGACTAGAGGTAACTAGTGCTCTCCTCCAGCAACATAAATGCTTTATTTGTGAATGCACATCTCTGCATTCCAAGTGCCAAATGAACAGGCTGTTCTGTGTGCACCTTGCTGACAAAGAACATCCAGATTCCTAAACAGGATTTTGTATGAAGTAACCAAGCACCTATCTCCAGTGGTAGTCACATGGGACTTTGGTGTGTGGTGATAAATACTTCTGACCAGTAACACCTTTGCTTTGCTGCTTTGTATTAGAATTGAGCAAATGCAGAGAGGGAAAGGGGGTAAAAGAAAAAAGCTTGAGCTTGTGTGACCAGAATGTAGGTGTTAATGAATTTACTCTGGCTTTATCACATTCTGGCTGTATCTGGGGTATGACCTTCAGCCAAAGAATCGTATTAACTGAATATATGTCTTCATAGAATGATTTTTGCTGGGGAGATGTGCAATTGTCAATGCTGTTGAAACAAGTTGTCATTCTAATAAGGAAGACCCTCTCTGAAACAATTGGCAATTTGGATGCTGTCAAAACAGTCCTAATTCTGATTTAATATTCAAAATCTTCATGATGGTGAAGAAACTCCCTGACCAGAACTGTATTTGCAGGGTTTAAGCATGGGCTGATGGATGTAAGAACAGTTTTAAGTTTTAGAGGCAAATTCTAATGGATCACAATTATGCATGCTGTCATGCAGCTGTGAATAAAGTTTTCCCAAAACATGCAATTCAGACCATAGAACAGCTTCAAATTTTTATCAGTGAGGACTGTGTAACATGAAAGGAAGACATTATTTTAAGAAGTTTTTAGGTTTCCTATTAAGCTACAGATTTAATACTCATTCCTTTGTAATTTTAGTTCCTCAGAATGTAGAATAGAGGGGAATGGCATTTTTACTTCACATTAAAATGTCAGGGGAAAAATACACTAAAGAGAGAGATTTTAAAATAAAACAAAGTGGGAAGAAACTTATGAGACAGATACAAGGACCTGAGGCAGTTGACCAAAGACACATCAACATTCATGGCTCCATCTAACTCTGGAAAAGGAGGGCTGCATCTAGACAAATTTTCAAGAAACACAAACCAAAGTCAAGTGAATGAAGTATTTCAGAGACCTGTCACCACCCAGCAGACCTCTGTCTCTGTGCACTGATACTGCAAATTCTGGCATACCTTGAAGATATAAGTGATCAGAATCTGCAAGAGCAGACCCCCTTTGGGGGAATGAGGGTTCAGAGTGGTCCTTCTGTTAGCATGGAAGAGACTACAAAATAATACAGAAGGGACATGGCTCTGTGTCAGTGTCTGCTGTAACAGGCAGTTGGCTCTTGACTATTCACACACAGCAAAGGACAGACTTCCTTTTCTTAAAACCAGTGGACATTTCAGAAAATTGTACAGTCATTTTTTGCCTTTGTTAACACAATATGAAACTACATTTTCTCCTAGATCTCCTGCATTTGCTACCCACACAAAGTAAAGTGTTCCTTGTCCCATCATGTATTTTATCACCTCAACAGCAACACATTTACAAGGTGGGAAGTTGTAAAGAGAAGCACTGAAGGTCTAAACAAATGAGTGTTTCCATACATTTCAAATATTTGCAATAATAATAGAATGGATTATCATTTTCCAGGAGAGGAAGAGGCACTTTTAGTTATCAGGACTGGAATTTTGCCAAGATGCCTCAAAGACTATCTGCTGGGATTAGGATGCACACTGTAACCATTAATCCTTTAGTGTTGGCAGTTCTTGATGCATCCATTACACAGCAGTGCTACTTGTGCCAAGACATCCTCTTGTGCCTGAAAGCAAAGGAGTTAATCAGCAAGAGTCATGGCTTTGCACCCAGCACTTCTCACTAGGCATAGCTAACAGAGATAAACTATTACTGGCCCTGATGGCATGTTTTTTATTTTTTTCTCCTGTGGCAATTCTGCTTAGCAGGGTGTTAGAGAGAGCGCTCCAAATCTACTTCCTTCAGCAGTTCAACCTTTTGCGAGAACCCCTTGAGAGCTTTGAATCATTTTTGGAAATATTTTGAAGTGTTTCAAAACCCATCAATCAAATCAGACCTGAACCCACTTACTGTTCTCCTCCACCTCCTCCAGATACTGCTGACACAGGAGGTTCCACTTTGACTTACAACCTTGCTCCTATCCAAAGCCAAGGACTTTCTGCCTCTGGAAGCCCGAAGTTAAATCAGGCAATGTCACCGAGTTAAACCGTGGCATGTTTATTCAGAGATGAAAACTCCTGGCAAAGACTCTGCACACACAGGGTACAAGATGGGCTCCTACTGCAAGGAGAGATCGTATTAGAACACTCAGATGATGGTGGTGGTGAAACATTACTTTCATTCAACACAACAGGGTGCTAGCCAGAAACTTCTATAGAAGCTTTTCTGTAGTGTAAGAGGTGGTTTCTTTCCACTCCCTGGTTATATGCCTATGGTCTTTCTTATCCTCTGCCCCCAAAAATGGCCATAAAGTGATGCAATCTAGATCTGAAAGGACATTATTGTCAGAACAAAAAAAACCCAAATCGAATTGGTTACTTTTTGTGTCTACCTAGTAGAACTGAGAAAGGCACCCCCCATGCATTACATTTAGTCTCATGGAAGGATGGTGTGAGAGCACACCAAACCCTCTCACAGCCTTGTGCTTTGGTCATTATTCCCAAATACAGAATTACATACAAACTGTGAGACATGTAAGACAAGGCTGCAGCAGGGCTTGCTATGAAAATTAATGCAGCCCCCAGGCCTTCTCTACAAGCTTTGTTCACAAAAAGATACTTGGTTTAGGATTAAATCCATCATCCCTACTGTAAGATGGTGTTCAGTTGTAAGATTAACTGCCTCGGTTTTCCCTCATGTGAAAAGAGAGGCTTATCGAGTACTGGTAAGGGTAGTCAAACATCAAACAGAACAGGGCCATTACAGAAGCCTTCACTGTCAGAAGGAAAGGATTACCCAGTGTCACTTCTGATGGTGTCCCTTTGTTTCCACAGGCAAGGTGCTGGTCCACTGTGTTATGGGCCGCAGCCGCTCAGCCACGCTGGTCTTGGCTTACCTGATGATTTACAAGAACATGACAGTGGTGGATGCCATTGAGCAAGTGTCAAGGCACCGCTGCATCTTGCCAAACCGGGGCTTCCTGAAGCAGCTGAGAGAACTGGACATAGCGCTGGCACTGCAGAGGAGGAACAGCAAGAACAGCCTCCCACCTGCTGACCAGCAGAACAGCACCACCATCTAGCACTGTCCTGGCACGGCTGTGCTACTGGAAAAGAAACTCCATAAAAGGAGGAGAGCGGAAGGTGTATTTAATTACATAGTCACATGGATCATTTGTTATTTGCTGGAAAAAAAACCAAAGTCACTTAAATACTGTCAAGATGAGAAAGAAGGGAAACTGAATTTAAAACTCATCATCTTAAAAAGTTCCAGCCTTAGCAGAATTCTTTGTTACATCAATAAGTTTTTCCCTTTGCAAAAAAGCCCAAACATTTACAACACAAAAGCAGGTACAACTTTAAACTCTCTTCTAGCTGAGTACCCCCAATATCCTGATCCTAAATCAAGCACACAGCCTTTAAAGGAGTGCAGCTAGGCACTCCTAAAGAAATCTTGCAGGAAAAAACACTGAATTGTTTACTCCAGAGTCCTGAAGGGCTTCACAGGAGTTTGCCTTTTTGTGCTGTTTCCTGGTATATCTATTTCTTTTTTCACAGTGATAATCTAGGGCAGCACAGCAATTAGAGAGCCTCTACATGAGGATCAACAACACCATGAGAACTAGAAATAAAGCAACATCCTTGAGAAGGTCAGATGCATAAGGACAACAATTCAAAGATATACATACACATGACGTTTTAGAACTTTCAGTTTTAATTTGCTTAACTTGTCCTAAATCCTTCAACTGCCTGAATCATGTCCTTTGCATGGTTATGATGAAGTTCAACACTAAACTTGTAGAGCTCCAATAGCCCCCGAAATAATAATAGATTATAATCCATTCTAATGAGATTTTAGAAAAGGCAAGAGACACCAATGAAGCCTTTAAAAAAAGTCCCAGTGACCTTTCTTCCAGCAGAAGAAAGCTACTGCATTGCTTCCAGACACTGTTTATATCTATCACTGCCAAATGTTTCCTCCTATCTCAGCTTTATGAATTGACCTTAATAGGTCATTGTGCTCCTACACAGTTACATTTGTTAATAATTGCATCTGTTGACAGAAGTGGTTCTAATACACTAATGGGGACACCAGACCCACTTTTCTGCCTTAACTTATTCCATTTTCCCTAATCAATATAAATTATCACCGTGTTTTGAAACAATTAGTGTTTTGCCAGCATTTGATATTCTTAAAATGTATGTCAGAGAAGGATCACAACTAAGCCACGTTTACCTTTGCTGCATCTGCAAAAAGGTGAGGCTCTTGCCCACCCTACCAGAATTTTACCTAATTCAATTTATCGGGTAGGAGGTATTTGCTCAGTGCCTGAGAGGAATGACCTGGCCATCAAGCACACAGGAGAGTTCTCTTGTTTTTTACCAGCTGACAAAAGACTTTACAACTTTGGTACAGTATGAACTGTGTAAATATTGGATACTTGGGGAAAAAAAAATGCATGGCAGAAATGTGCCATTCAGAACTGCAAGGATATGCTACAAACCAGAGTTGAGCACAACTTTATACTAATTTTTGTAGATGTTAACAATGCTTCACAGGCTTGGCACCTGTAGTGTGAAGGCCTTCCTATTCCTTCACTTCCTTTCGGGGGCCAAAACCCACTAAAATTCATTCATCTCCAAACACTCACTGTAGCCAAGGCTGCAGATACCCATAATATGATGCTTTTGATTTATTATTTGGCTTTCTCTGCATAATAAACACCTTATCTTTAAATTCTCAGAAAAGCAGACCACATTTAATATAACTAAACTACTGCCAAAAACCAAATTAGACATCACAATGTGAACAATATTCATGATAGAGATACACAAACTCTGGGACTTTGAGCAAATTAAGTAGCCCTCTACCTGTATTAGGAGGGGGGGGGAACCCACTGAAAAAAAACCCCCAGAAATAACAGGGAACACAAAGGAAATAATTTGATATTTCAAATAAATAAAACAAATAAGCACTCACAATGTGAGTTCAGAGTAAAAATATTTTTGGATGGCATTCCTCAACTCTTCCTGCCTACTTCCATAGCCCTTCAAATGTACCTTTTCAGACCACCTTATAGTCTACTGCAGTTTAATTCATAGCCCAGACAGAACAGTTCTCCCAGCCTTGTGTCAGACAGACCGGCCTCGCATGGCCCTGCTTTCATTTACACTGGTGGTGAAAGCTGGAATTTTTTTAGCATTTGCTTTAGAGACAGGAATTCTGTACCAAATGATAAACTAAATGATAACAAGTATCTGTGATGATTTCCCTTTGTCAAGTTACAGGTTGTCTTCTTTCTTGTATCCTGCATGAGAGCTTGATGACTGCTGTAACTGAAAGAGGACTTATAATTGATTTACATGCATAATTGATCACGCTCAGCACTACAGAAAATTGCCAGGGCCATTCTTTCTATTTACTATGCTGATATAAATGGAGTTTGTTTCCATCAACCACCCTGCTGATGGACAAATTAAACAGCTTATAAAACTGAGAGACATAGACTGATCTAACATGGAAGATTAGTACCTTTAGCAGTCCGTCATTGCTGCTTATATCAGAGATTCTTACAATGTTAGTAAAAAACTGGCTGCATTTTGCTCACAGCTGGGGGATCAGATAACCTTAGTGCAACAACACTTACCATTCCTGTCTTTGCTAAAGGGCTGAGTGCAGCTCCCAGGAGCACTGTCATTTGGCAGTTTCCAGATGAAGTATGTCCTGCTCCAAAGACAAGTTATCTTTCCTAGAATCAGGTCTTGCCTGAAGGACTCGGCTGGCACTCGGCTGCCAACTAAGTAGTTCTGAAGTAAACATACTTTTCATTTACTTCCCAGCTTTTTTTGCCTGCTGTTCTTCCAGAATTAATGGGATTAAATCAGAAAAGCAGAAGTTCTGGAACACCTGACTTTCCCAAAATGAGGCAACTCTTGCAAGCTGCTGATCAACTGATTAATGAGCATCAGCAGCACCGACTCCAGCTACAGCCAGGTCTGCAGGTAACACAGACACAGAACAAGGCAAGTTGATTTCCTTCTTGCCAACCACCAGTGGCATGGAGCATTCTGTAAGAGTGCATGGCCAAGGAAGTCGCCTACATTTCACAAGAATCATCTATTGCAATTCTGTCAAGAATTTTTTTTGAAGACAGTAAAAAAAGCAAGAGCTCATTCCCCTCTAGTGCCCCTCTAGAGCACACAGTCAAAACTGACACTGCAATGTGCACAGAAGACAGAGAACAAGTACATCCGTCAAGGAAAAGAACCTTCTTATATATCAGATATTTTAGTGCAGTAATGCAATTCACAGCTAAGCAGTCATTATGGGAAAAGATGCAGGATAGTCCCTTGTCCTCCTGAAAAGAATTCAATTTTGAAATAAAAAAATTATATTGGAAACTTACCTGTTGTATACCAACTATGCATCATTTCCCAACCAACTTTTAACCCATATATTGTAAATACAGAATTTTAGCAATATGCTGGAGTCAGGCTGCTCTATTTCAGGTTAGCAAATATTTGAAATGGTAAGAAGGTCTGATTTGCCTGTATGTTACAGGCTTTGAAACCTGAAACTAAACAGCAGCAGATAAAGACCCAGGTGCTTTTTCATTGACTGTAAAAACACACAAATGAAAAATCACAGAACATAATGCTACTTTGAGATACAATTATTTAACAAAAATAGAGTCCTAGCTAAACACATGTGAAAGCTGCACATAACTGCATTGAGTTTCACTTTCCTTTTCCTAAGCATAAAAAAGGCAAGTTACTTTGTGAAGATGAAAACAAAGTTTAAGTACTATGAATACTCTCTGCCTTCAATCAACAAATTTGACAACGTAAAGGCATGAACCAAGGTCTTTGCTGTATTGTGCTCTCCTTATCAAGTGTTCTGAACCCTCAGAACACAAGTTACTGCAGATTGCCACTGGACTAGCAATTTTAGCTGTCATTCAGATTCACTACGTTAGACTGCTGCTCCATTATATTAAAACTGAACAGGTCATGCACATGAATCTGTAGTATCAGTTTCTTGATTTGGCACCATCACACATTAATGGTTTTATTTAAAGAAATACGCATTTCTTTGACTTTCAGATATATGAAATACTACCTTTAAAGCTGTTTTATGTACTGGAATGGGGACACAGTTTTCAGGCAAGATGGCCAATCTTATCATCTTCGCAACCTTACTGCAGTTACAGTGGCAACATCCACATTGGAAGCATTTTGAAAAATTACCACAAGGATTTTTTCTGGTGTAGATCCACACATACCACATGTGAATTTGTCGACTCATGAGATCCACATATAGACAGCCTTCTTGTCTTTAACCTTCCATTGCTAGATGAGAAATGCTCATCTCTGTGTGTGTTTGTGTGCCCATATACATGCATATACACAGAACCCATAGATTCTACACAGAATTTGCATCATCTTGTAACCCAGCAACAATGACAAAGGAAGAGATTACAATTCTATCATTAACATACAGTTCAAACACCATGTCTGTTACTACCATATATCCTTCTTTATAAATATATACATACTTTCTATAGGAAAGAAGTTTCATACATTAAATATTGACAACCTTGTAAGGTATTAAATACATATTTATTCAATATTTTATTAAGATTATTTAAAAAAATAATCTTAGCTATTCTTTATTTTCACAAGGTGTATGTAATTATGATGAGTAACCTACACTTAAGCTCTAAACAGCCTAATCCAAACCCCACCAACTTTAATGGGCTTTGGATCAAGCATGTAAGAGCACCTTAACAAACACGGTTTCAGGAGGTAATTCCCATGCAACATCAAACTATGACAAGACACAAGAGGCTAAAAATGGCTCATCATAATTTATTTTATGTTAAAATGTACAGCTTGGGGGGGGTGTAGTTTTTTGCAGTTTTTATTTTTGTTGCTTAGGTGGGTCTTTTGTGGGTATTTTTTTAAGTGACTGACTAAAAAGATAACAGATAAATACAAGAGTGTCATTGGGTCCTATTTTTACATGTATCAAGCCTCTTCTGTTCGGCCCTTACAGTCACTCTGTACAGGTACAAAGGCTACAAAAAAGGAAGCAATATAAACAGACACAAATAACTTTTGCCTTTTTACATGCGATCTGTAAGCTTAGTTTGAGCTATTCACACGCTACTGCTCTATTTTTTCCCTTAAAAAATAACTCCAATATTTTATAAAGATAGAAAAATCTACAGATGGAATGAAAATGTAAAGTTAGAGGCATTTCCATAAAATAGCAACTTTACACCAAATTCACTACTTTTTTTTTTTTTTTAATCCTGCCAAGTATTTGGACATATACGAAAATGTTTCAAAACTTGACAAATAAACACTGAGATGTTTCAATCAACATAAAAAACATAACAGTTTTTATAAAACAGAAAGCTGCCTTTTTTCCTACCCCAGCCCCAAAGAAACTGGTCACAAAAATGGAAAAGAGTCTCAACTTTACACTAAACATACAGCAATAAAACCCTTTGAACTAACCAAAATGTGAATAGCTTTCGCAGCTTTTTTTTTATTATTTTTACAAGTTTTATAATTAACAAAAATATAATTCTGGTTTTTTTACCCCTCAAACTAGGGTAACCTAATCAAGGCAAAAAAATTAAGAAATGGCTTACTGTTAAGCACAACACTTGTACAGTACTACAAAATGCACTGTCACTAACAAAGACATTAGCGGCATGCAGAAGTGTCACCTTCAGAAACAAAATAATACAATAAAAGAACTGCTAAAAGGCATTTACATGTGGGGAAAGGAGAGAGAAAAAGCTCATGATCCAGTACTGTCTGATAGTTTTGGAGTCTATTTATCCACATTTTTAATGGGAGCAGGCACATAAAATGGCTCTGAACCATCAGCTGCTGTGTAATTGCAGTTCATAGAAAGAGTTCTTCCTTTCCAGAGAACTTCAAGCTCAATGAAATAAACAAAAAAAATGGAAAACCACCTAATTCCCCCCAAAGAGAAGTTAAATCTCACAATGTTAAAAAAATAAACAAAAACCCCAAAACAGAACAAAACAAAAAAAAAACCAAAAAAAACCAAAAACAAAACAAAAAGAAAAAAAAACCAACAAAGCAAGAAATAAAGAAAAACTTGTATAAGGCTTTCTGCTGCATACAGCTTTTAAATGGTGCCAACAAATGTTTTTGCATTCACACCAATTGCTGGTTTTGAAATCGTACTCTCCAAAGGTATTTGTGCAGATCTATCCCATACGCCGTTTGGTAGTGCGTCTCTCCCATGGGCCTACCTTCTCATGTAGGATCCATTGAGAGACTGTTTGGACATGCCTGTGTTCATGTAGCCGTGGTGGCCCGGAGGAGTGTACATCATGTTACTGTGGGGTGCTGTCTGCATTGGCTGCTGTGCATATGGCTGAGTTCCCATCATTCCCATCTGCATCTGCATAGGGTACTGGGGGGTTTGATTCATATACCCATGATTACTGTGATAGCCACTATTCATCATTGGCTGGGACATACTGTAACCGTTCATAGCATTAAGGGTATTCATATTCATGTTCACGGAATTGACATTATAAGCAGGGGCTGGCATCAAATTTACACTCATGTTCATGCCACGCTGCATTGTTAAGGTCCGTGCGGGCCCTTGCATGGCCACAGTCTGTGAAGCTCGCCCATAAATTTGTGGCTGATGGGCTGCAGCAGCAGGTGGCAGTGGCGTGGATTTGGTTCTTACAGAGACATGACCTTTGCTGGCCATCTGAGTCTGCAGTCTTTGGGTGTGGGATATTCCAATATTCGATGAAGTCATATTACGCTGCAAAAGGGGAGGTGGCAAATTCATGGGAGGAGGAGTAAGGTTGGGGGGAGGGGTCATGGTAGCCTGTGCTTGGGGTCCTCCAGGAACAGCATGTGGAGACTGAGAAAGCTGAACAAGCCCTGTATTACTTAAGGGGGCAGACAAAGAGGCACTGTTTGCATAGGAAGTTACAGCAGCTGAATGGCTGTAAGGCAAAGAATGATCCATAAGCGTATTAGTTAACTGTTGCAGTTTGGCAAGGCTGAAGGTGGCAGATGGCTGTGAGTAATGCCCTGCTCCAAATTCACTCTGCCCCATTCTTTCATATAATCCAATGTTGGCATTGCTAGTCTCAGGGATTTCAGTCAACTGCATAGGTGGTGTAAAATTAGCAGCCATGCTGCACTGGGATAACTGTTGGTTGCTGCTTGGAGGCCTTTCAACAACACAGCCTTGGGGAGATTTTACATTGCAAGTGGGAGGAGAATTGATGTTTGCTTGTTGCATCATACTGCAGCTTCCGTTAATGTTAGACATCTGCTGGGTCACTGCACAGCTACTCTGCGTTAGGTTACTAGACGTAAGGCTACTGTACGAGCAACTGTTCTGAGAAGAGTTGTTTCCACAGATACTACTACCCATTGTAGAATCATAACTGCTTGGGTTTTCATAGTTTTCTGTTGTGCTCTCAATACTTCCTAAGTCACTAAACCCACTATCCACAACTTGCTGCGAATGATCAGAAACAGAGGGAACATCCATCATTGGGCTGGTCTCCATGTTCTGTAGAGACGGCACAGAAATGGCACTTTGATCTGGGCTGATCTGAGCATAGCTGTTCTCTAAAGGAGCAACATTTGGACTATTAACAGAACGAACTGACTGGCTGGGATGAGAGTGCACTGATGAAACTGGGCTGCTATGGTCAGACTGCTGACAGTCATCCAGTGCGGTCATTTGGGGACTTTGGTCGTTGTGGGCATAGTTCTGCAAACTTCTACAGGCCTCTTGAGTCTCTGCACAGTCCTGAAATGTATCTTCATGTTCACTTGTTTCTTGGGTTAGAGACTGCACTGCTTGAACTGTCTCTGAGTCAATCTCCATGGTCTCAGTACTCTCTCCCTTGAAATCGGAATGTAATTCTTCACCAGCTTTTTGGTCCTGGTTGTTGTCTGCATGATCATCATCAGATTCAGGCACTGGGTCTGAATCTGCAGCAAGTTCTTTCTGGTCACTGTCACACTCATCAGCTGCAAGGTCAACACCACAATCCATTAACTCTTCCTGATTTGAATTACCAGTTTGAACATTTACGTCTAAAAAAGATTGCTGGGTTTCCAGCATTTCTTTGAAAGCTTCACCAGGCAATACCTCTTTCTCCACTTCAGTTGAACCCATGTGACTATCATCTTCATCATCTGCATCATGATCCTCATTGTGAGAAGGCTCTTCATCTTCTTCCTCCTCTTCCTCCTGATCATCCAAATGCATGGACTCGTCTTTTTGCACAAGAACTTCCTCTGCTTTGTCTTTTTCTTGATCTTTTGAATTGATTCCGTCTTCTTCTATGCTCCTTTCTTCTTCCCCAGCTTTCATGGTATCATTTTCTTGTTTTTCAAAAGGTTCACTGAGTGGATGCAGAGGTTCAGGTTCTACCTCTTTCACCTCATCATCTGGTGGTGGTAACGCTTCAACAGGTTCTTTAACAGCTTCCTCTGTAACAGCAGGAACTGAACAGGGCTTGTCTTCAGCAACTTCCTTTTGTTCCTCCACCAGCACCTGATAGTCAGGCTCCATGGGAGTCTCAGGTGGAGTGTATAAATTAAGCTTAAAGCCAGGTTTCCTTTCTTTGCTTTGCCTCCATTTAGATGGACCACGCTTAACTCCTTTGGGCCAACCCTGCTTACTCTTTAAAGGCTCAAGATTGTCTTTAGTGCTTTCTTCCAACACAGCTACATCATCTGTATTGTCTTTGGGAGGTAATAGAGACAAAAAAAAAAGGCTTAGCTTATAGACTAATCAATATTTTCCAATATAAAACTGAAAATAATTTATAAACTCAAAATGTATTAAGAAACCATGAAACAAGTTATAAACAGATCTCTCAAACCACAGTAGAATTATGTAGTATCTACAGCTCAAACACACTACACAGATATGCTATTGTTTGGTGGCCTTTTAACAGACACTATCAGAACCACCATTTTTACACTAGAAGAATCCCAGTGATTTAAATGACAAGACATGTAAACTAAACCAAATACATCCAAATATTTGATTTTCAATCTTTGGTTTTAGCATAGAAGTATGCCTTCATTTTATATAGACATTGATCTAACATACATTCATCTTTTTTGACAGTAATGACATGAAAGTCTGGAGTTTCCTCTTTGACCATTCTGGAGGACAAGCCATAATAAATACATCATCATGTTTTAATACCAACACTGAAAAAAGGTGATTCATTCTAGTACTGTCTCACGGGCAACATATCATGACACAGCTCACAACAGATGAGAGAAGGCAAAAGATAATTAAAATTAAACACAGAGTGCATAAGAAAGCTAAATTAATCCATTGACTATAAAAAAAAGGACCCAAACACATTTGTCTCTTCCCTTTCTCCCCAGATACCACTTACATATACTCCAGAAGAAAGGAGAATTACCAAGATATAACATGCTGCACTTAGGAGTGCAATGGCTTCAGTGATACTTTTGTATTGTGATGATATGGTCCGTGGGCAAATACAAAACATTAGTCTAGTTAAAACAGTGCAAACCTGACCATTGGGGTTGGAACTTGCTACTATTAGTGTAATCAATTTCCCTTGAGAAGCTGGAAAAAGTGGTATCATTCTAAAGTAACACATCATACAAGAGCTGTTTGAAATAGAAATCAGTCCATGATCCCTCAGTTGAGGATTGCAAGGATGAAACTTCCCATGCAATTGCAAAAATACTGAAGTAGTACCTACTGGCTACTTAGAGAAAATACATAGACCTGAGAATCTAATAATTCATTCTGGAATTAAAACTCATAAGCATAATTTGAGGGCCAGGAGGTCAAGGGAAGAGTGTATGTTCAGAATAGCTCATTAGTAGTTTCACTATCCATCCATTAACTTTTCTGACGGGAAATATCCTTGAAATCAAACTAGAAAAGCAGCTTTGAAAGGACAGAGTTAAAACTGTCTGTCTCTTTCATGGGGAAAAAACCCCAGGATCCTGGTGCTGAGGATATATTATTCCACAGAAGCAACAAGCATTTCAATGAATTAATAACAATGCTGAATAGAAAGATACTTCAGTAAATCGAATCTTACTTTTTGCTTGTATCCTTTACTACTGATACAAAAAATATATTGGACAATAGATTTGTTTCCTAAACAGAAAAGGCAAATTATAATATTATAATAATAATAATGGCTAAATACATCTCATTAAATTTTCAAGATTTATGACAAAAATAATTACTTCTTTAGAAGGCCACCCGACAAAATTAATTTTGTGAAGATATAAGAACATTTTAAGTTTACCTGTACAATTTTCATCACTCCTGTAACAATGAATATCTTTCTCCTCCTTGTTCTGCTCTTCTTCCTCCTGTTTCTGCTGCCCAGGTTGATACTCAAAAGCTTTTCTAATCACAGGCTTCAAGTCATCATCTTCTCCATCCATCTCACAGGTGGGTTCCAGCTGTGGCATGGGACGCTCTTCATCTGAGTTATCAAATGGCTCATTCAACACCTCTGTTGTTTCAGAAATTGTTTCTGTTGTAACACTGCTGTTTATCCTTCTGCGTTTACGGCCCCTTTTCTTTTTCAGTATGAAAGGTCTCTGAAAAATAATTCCACAAATAAAACTCTTCCTACATTCCCATTCATTGACTGATTCTGGACATAAATTTTTGTAGAGTGAGTTTACAATAATCCATTTACTCATTCAAAAACCTACTTTGCATCAAATTCAAATGCAGACAGAATCTAAAAGTTTAAATATTCTAAACAGTTAAAATAGGTATGTATACAAACTTTTCTGTAAGTGAAAGTGAAGGCTAGCATTTTCTTCATATTGTAGTGTCTTTTACCTTCTTCTGTCAAATAATATTCATAGCACTATTATATAAACTGTACTCACAAATTTTTCCTCTGTAGATTTATAATTCCCCAACAACCTTTACAAGTATCAAAGCTTATTCTTCTACATTTCAGATTTCTGCTATTTTTAGAAATAAGTATGTACACATAGAAAAACAGATAACATCAAGGAAGTGCACCTCAAGAACCCTACAGTTGGCTGCTATAAAAAAAAAAAAAGTGTTCAAGATTTTGTTTTTCTATTATTATACATTCTCAGAGATTTGTAGTTACTGTGAAGCAAGCTTAGTTAAAGTATAATCAAAGGGACAATCCAATTTCCTAATTCTCACTAGAGACATCTAAATACATAGGCTAAGGTGAGTGCTTTAAAATTTTGGGATTCTTAAATTTACTAATTAAAATAGCTCAAAGAGTTGATTTTTCAAAGAAATTAAGAATTACGCAAACATGGCACTAAGCAGAATTTAACATTTAAATTAGAAGAATATGGGTAAAAAACCCCGTTTTTTTAACAGCATTTCTTTTGAAAAACAGTATGCGCCTTTTAGGAGTTCCTATTAAAAAAAAAAACCACATAAAAAGACAAACCCCACAAGCTGGACTCCATCTTAATACAAAAAAAGAAAGAACCATTAAAATATTGAACCCATACCAATGCCAAACAGCAGAGGGCAATCTCTAGTTTAAAAATTAACAGGAAATTCTAATTTTTCTATGTCACTAGTATTTTATAGTTCTGTGAAAAATCCTAAAGACAAAATATTGGATGGAGTGCAAAAAGGAGAAGAGAGGCATAGTTAAGTGTCCAAATAACACATAAAGAATTAGAACAGTTTAATAAATGTTTGTAAAAAGCGAGATTAATGATAACGATTTGACTGAAATCGGAGACAAATGACTGCACAAAACCACTGAAGTAACACACCTTTCTTTTCATGGCCAGTGACTGGGGCTTTGTCAGCCGGGGAGGCGAACTCTGTTGATTCTCATCCCCGCCATCCTCCTCACTGCTTTCTTTAGATTGTTCTGTGGATTGCCCTCGCTCCCCCACCACTGCCACACTTTCTGGAGATCGCAAATATTTATTTTTAGATTGTACTTTTGCAGGTGATTGCCTACTATTAGTTCTTGTGGAGAATATTTCTTGCTCTTCCTTTTCCCAGCAGCTAGCTTGTTCCATAAGACGCTCAGCCTGAAGGGTTGAGGTTAAAATAACAGGTCACTGAAACAGCATTTACTTAGCCATATCCTTTACATTCAGCTAAATAGTTAAAATAAGTCAACCCTGATTAGCACTGCTGGCTAACCTAGCAACAACATTTCAGCTGAATCATCTAGTTGCTCCTATACAACAGTTAACAGATAACAAACCAAAGAAGATTGCATTTCATGGGATATTTAGCACTATTAATGATGCAGCGAATTGATTTAAGTCCTTTAGCACTACATTACATGCCTACTGACTGGATCACTTTGAGCAAGTTGAGAACACAAAGAATCGATTGACAGTGCAGCCCCTGAGCTCTGCACCAAATTTGATCTGATTACATGCTCTTTGACTACCTCAAGAGTGACAAATACAGCTCCACGACAACTGATTGACATTTCAAGTTTTCGTACTCATCCCCCCCAAAAGTTACCATGTGTTGCTATACAGCTTCCAAAAATTCTGCATCACAATATCAGTATAGAGTGGTCAAAGTTAAGTCCGCTCTATTTAAGACAGTCTAATGTTGAATATTCAGAATTATGAAAACCAAAGGAAGAGAAATTCAGAAGACATCTCTTGTATTACCTCCTTTTCCGCTTCCCTCTCTTCTTCAGAAACTGCAGCATTTGAAACTAACAATGGAGTCCATCTCAAGCTTTCAGGATCTACTTCATTGATACGTGGATTCGCTTTCAGTTTCTCCATATGACTTGAAATCAGCTTTTCCCTTCTAATAATTACAAATCTACAATCAAATAAACACTAAGTTTTAGAAAGTGATCACCTAAAACAGCCTTTCTACAGCTGAAATCCTTTTGCAAAACAACCTGTGAAAAAAGATGGGTAAATAAAAGCATCTATCAAACAAAATGCCAACTGACACACAGCGATAACATGCTTACACTACTGACTGTTCACTGAGAAAAAGGAGGAAACAGCAGTTTATGAAGTGAAAGCTCAATATTAACCATCAACAGGGTGACAGAGATGAAAGGAAAGGTTTTATAGTTGACTACTCTAAACCTAATTCAAGAGGTTTAGTGTTGGCACTTGAATCGCTGCCAGAACAATTTCCAATTTTAATATTATATACAAACACAGATAGAAAACACTGGATCATCAAGTCAAGAGTGAGAAAGTCATATTAGAGCTGAAGATATAAGTTAACAGGACAAGAAAGCAAGTCAGAAGCACAGGTTTTCTAATGAAGCATACAAAAGTACTTTAGTCTTGTGCTAATGAAGTACAAAATGACTTTCCAATTACTATGAAGTGGCATATCAAAAGTAGGTAAAGACTAATAAAATAGCACAGTATGCTAATCTATTAGCACATATCCCATCAAGCTGCCCTGTTACAAAGAACTATACAATTCTAAACAACGAAGATGAGTAAGAATTTCAAGTGCAGTAAAAATCAGGTTGGTTAAGTAACAACATTCTCTCAGTGAAAAACAAAGTTTAAAAAAGAAATCAGAACCAGAACCCTTTTCTCAGAATTGCGATAAACTTCTACTTTGCTACATGAAAGAAAAATTTCCCTTAAAATACATTTTTCCATAACTAAGTACTCTAGAAAGTTGGGGTTTAAATGCAGTGACAGCACTCCTCTTACTACTCTCATACACCATCTTGTAAGCCAATCTCCTTTTTGAAGACTTGCATTCTTACTGGTTAAAAAATTACTGGTTTTGAATACTAGTGCTGGGACACACAGAAGTTACTGAGGCTGAACTTTTCCTGATTTTAATTTTATTTTTTGGCAAGCCAGTGTTTGTAAGGCAGCTTTGCTTAATTATAAAGTTTCTATGATTGGAATATCCAGAAAGAATTAAGATCATCTTCAGAAACACAAATACCATTGAAAGTCATTTAAGACATTTTATGAAAAAAACCAGACCAAACAAGAACAACAACCCGGTTAAGCTCTAAAATATTCATCAAGATTATTAAGAAAGAAGATATTCACAAAATAAGAACTCACCTTCTCAGTGCACTGACTTTCAACATTGATTAGACATTAAATAGAAACTTGCATTGCCAGTACCTTGAGCAGGAGCACTTCATGTAGAGCTGATCTGATCCCATGGTTTACATGAATTCAGCAATGACTGAAAGAGGGGGTGTGGAAAGAGAGACTGCCACCCACAAAGACAAATTTTCCTCTCACTAGTATTCAAAGCAAAATATTTGCACAGCAAGAGCTGGGAACACTTAGGGAAGATTATACTGAATGAAACAAAATTCTTAACTGAATTAAGATACTTAACATACTTCCAATAACCATTAACATGAAAGAGCACCCGAAAAATCACCAGGAAGAAAAGCTCTTTATGTAAGACCCATCCGTACTGACTTCTACAGTAAGATGGTTATTACTCATTTTACAGTTGAACTTTTCCACAGACATTTTTCACATCAACTGTTTTGGAAGTAGAGAATGTTTTGCCTCAGTATTTAAAAAACGTTTACAAGATTCACTGACCTATCTTCTCTTTTATCTATCATGCTATGTTGCTGCAAGGTTGTGGCAATATCATGGGGACACATTCCAGTTGCTCGGCTCATTCCTTTGATGCTGATTTGCTTTTCATGGTGGCAGTTCAGATATTCCAATATGACACTTTTCCAATAAGCCAAGTAGGAGAGACGACCCAGATCGGACAATGGCTTTTCAGGGGATCCTGCTTGACCCTCTCTTCTAGAAAGTAAATAGCCTAGAAGAAAAATAAACAGGATACCTTATGGAGATAACAAAAGCAAGGGATTTTAACTAGCTCTTAAGAAAGCTGGAATTAATACAGAAGATCATCAGCATGACTGATTCAACTTCTGAAAACTCTTGCAATAAAGAAATCCTGTCCATAAAAGAGATGAGTTTTCATCATTACAGTGACATAGGAAAAGATCAAATCCTTGCAAGTGTCAGATCTTATGTTATGAAAATCAAATATTAACCAAAAACTCTTCTCTAATTGCAAAGCAGGGACAAGAGGAAAAAGCCAACACGTTCCGGAACAGGTCCCATCATATACATATTCTTCTTTAGAACTACAACTCTCTGGCCTTTTGAGAAACTTTTACACCTCAGTTACATAACTGAAGCCAAGAATTTTCAGAAGAATCTGAAGAGCAAGTATCATGGGTAATATCAGTCAAGTCATTTTTCTTCAAGAAGCCCCAAGTCACATAAGTTTTTGATTAAACAGCTAGAAGTATTTTGGAGGTAACATAATTCACAAGATGAATTACTCAGACAATTAGTTAGGAGAAAAAATTAAAAAATAATCTCCCTTAATTCATATTTAAGAACATTCACATAATTCCTGCTTGCAGTCTTCAAGACAGTAACTCATCCACTATTACACAATATACCACCTTCTTTTTTATTCTATGTATGTTGTAAGTCCCTTTTAACTCTTCAGCTTTAAGAGGATTTTACTATTTAGAGTAGAACATGCCTGCTTCGAGATAACAGTAGATGCCACCAGTAAAACTAAATCAGTAGAGGGAAAAATACCACAATTAAGGAAAGGTATCCTTTCACAGTCATTCATCCCTCCACAATACACATTCTGCACTGTGCCTTTACAAAAGCTGCCCACACACAGTCCTTAAACAACCAGGCCTACAAAATGCTTACCCCACCATAAGCACAGACAATATGTTTATGGAATTACATTACTCAAAGTAATTTGGAATCCACCGAAATATACAGTTCTTGTGCCTTCCAATATTCTTAAATACCTTTTTCCTCCTCAAATTTTTCAAACTTTTATTTTTCAAAGAGTGTTTTAAAACATATCTAGCACTGTCATGTCATGTTTATTAAACAGATCCTACTAACCTCTTCACAAAGTTACTCCTGATCAAATTAGCTATAAATTAAAAGCATACGATTAACATCCAGGTTTAAGAGAAGCAGTATTTTGCTGTATGGTCTACCATATACAAACCATACACACATAGAAGTATTTTTCTAAGATAAAAACATTAAATACACACAAAAATATATGCATATTTACTCTGCCTGAAACACTGGTCTTCCCTTCATCAGATAAAACAGAAAAGGTCCACAACAGAATTTAGAAGAAACATACACAGATATGCATCTTAGTCTAATCTCCAGTTTACATAAAGAAATTTACATAGAAAAGCAGACATCCTACAACATTTCAAGTGATCACAACATAGATACTGAAGTAAGTTGTGTGCCTTTCATATTGATTAGCATGATTTGTGATAAAATGCCACAGCTTCAGCATACCATCCCACATCTGCCTACTTCTACAGAGCTACATAAAGCCTGCCTACATCTGCATGGTACCACCGGAAACTCAGCAAGTAAATTTATTTTGTTTTACAGAAGTAACACAATCATAAAAATTAAGGAAATAAAGGTATTTTAGCATTTAAATTTGCAGCATATTAAACTTTTTTATAACTAGATGATACATTTTAGAACATCCTGGTACTACATGAAACTACTGTTGACAGGAAACATCAAATTTCATATTCAATGCCACAGTGCATCTTCAATAACTTGAAGGCAGAGAATTATTGCTTTAATTTAACTGCACAAAAGCAGACCTACAGTGTATAGTCTATTCTGCTTAATTTTATACAAAGCTTCACTTGTATCAAGAAAGAATTCTGGATCAGCTTGTATATACAACATACAAAACCTGCGGCAGTGGAAGTAGTGATGGAAGTCTCAACGTAGGGAAAGAGAGGGAGAATAACCTAGATTTTAAAAATGAGGAGAACTTAACAGTTGCTTCAAGTAACTTTACAGTTTATCCTACCACTTCACATTCAAGCAGTCTTGGGCACTAATAGAAAGTGTAGGGTATTTGCAAGACCTAGATCTCATTCTTGCATTTCACTACACTTTGAAGTTACTTTGACAGAAATTCTTCCTCTACTTTCATTTTCCTCATAGATAAGGGGGCTGCACCTATAATTTCTTGGTAAACATATTATGAAGCTGAATAAGAAACTGCTATCCAAACAAGAGTTTGCAATCATTAGTTAGGCAACCACAAGTACACCTTTTGAGTTTTACTAGTACATCCTGGCTCATTGTACCTTTCCTGTGTCTGGGGATTTAAATACTAGTTCTCAGTGATCATTTTCACTCTACATTAAAGCAGAGAAACTTTACCTGCACAGCAGTAACATCTGTCAGTATTCTTCCCCTACCTTTCTAAAATATAACCTACGCTTTTACAAGATACTCACATTCTAGAGGATCAAAAATATAAATCAGAAGTAACAGTCTCAGTTACATGTAGCACACATTGAATGGAAAGTCTCTCAACAGATTCTGTGATTTGAATGACACTTATTAAAGAGATGCCAAGTAATTGATCTAAGTTGCAGGTAAATAAAAAACACTGATTTTGGTAGCTTGTATATCTATGCTGAAGCATCTGAAATGAGCCCAATATGCCCCTGATAAACAGATACCTGCAATCTCACTGTGTCTACCTAATTTTAATAATGGATAGCCTCCAAGTGTTAACCTGGAAGAACTTTCTTAAGCCATAATCCTTGATATCAGACTATGAACAACAGCAACACTCACAGGACAAAATAAAGCTCCTCACCACTCACCCCCAAGAGTAAACAAGTCAAACTGTATGCTACACAAAAAAAGAAAATCACAACAAAATGTAAGACCTAATCAAGAACAAAGAGTCTTCTATGTTATCTTCTGGGCAAATGAGTGATAGTATCACAAAACTCAACAGCCAAAATACCATTAATTATTTTTATTTCTTGCCTTATCTCTACCCTCCACGGTGAAGCAATGCACCAAATGCAATTTACAGCCTTTGATTTCTGTCATGCAAGCCTTCCCAGAATCACTAAGGTTTCATCTTATCCAAGATTTGAAACAATTAGAAGACATTCAATCTGAGAAAGGGAACTTAGTATAACATACATTCTATGCCTTCAACACAAAGTAAGGAGATATTTAGGCATTTAAACAAACTGACTTGTAATTATCTTGTAATTTCAACCTACAGCATTCCTAGTAATGCCCCTGAAATAGCTACAGAATCCACAACACACTTATGTGAGAAGAGTAACTTTAATACATCTGTGTCAGTCTCCAGAAACTTTCAGTTAGTTAACTACTCATTTTATTATGCTTGGTTCTGTATCTTCAAACAAGTTAAATAGCATGAGATCAGAGGTCCAGCTTGATAGCAGGACAGTGGCCAACAGAGAAATCCAAGGGACACATTGAAACTGACAATCACCACCTGAAATGCATGCAAACAGAATCAGTCTGGTTTCATCCGAATAATTGGAACCAACTAGATGAGCTTAATGCCCACACACTGGAATTTTTAAAGAACTTGGTAAGATATTCAAAGTATCACTTCCTTTTGCAAGCAGTGCAGAGTCCATCTTCCTCCTGCATTCGTTGCATTTACTTGTGTGTTTACTAGTAGGAATTTATTGTCATGTCTGCTGCTGTGAGGTCAACAGGCTTGTATCTCACCAGCTCTCTCCTGAAAATCTTCTAAAAATCAGGATCATATCAGCCTTCTTTCACTCCTTTGGCATGAAAGCAGTTTCATGCATACTTCAAGTTACAAACTGCCATAAGCAGCTATTTCATTAAGTCTCTGCAAATCCCCAAGACAATCCTTCTTTCCCTACCACACACACCTCTGAACATCACTACCTCAGCTTTATAATATTAAGCATAATTCTCAACACAGTTTTAAATTCAGCTCAAGACAGGTGAATTGAATTTTTTTATCTGTTGAAGGAATACACTTGTCCTTTTGCTCTTAACATGGTAGCAAATGCAGGCTAGCCTTCGAAGGTGTAAGACAACAGAGATGCAGACTGCACAGAGGCCAGTGGAATACAAAGCAGCAGCAAACAAAATAATTAAACAAATGGTATACTGGGAAGGACAAAAAGAACAAACTAAAACTGACAGAATGAAGTCTGAAGATTTTATTTTAAAGACACTCCTACTATATGAGTGCTCTCTATACAGGCTTTATGTTCTATAGCAATGAACAAATCAATTTACCATTTCATTTCACAGAAGAGTTAAGGTTGGAAGGGACTACTGGAGGTCATCTAGGCCAACCTTCCTGCTCAGGCAGGATCCCCTAGAGCACGTTACTCAGGATTGTGTCCTGACACCTTCTGAACATCTCCAGGACAGGAGACTCCACAACTTCTCCAGGAAACCTGTTCCAGTGGTCAGCCACTCTCACATCCATTATTTCTGATGAATAGTCAAAGAACAGACATCTAGATTGAAATGTTCAGTTTCCTTGAGTGCAATTAACACTGACCACAATCATTATAAAGCCATTAGGCTTTCAGTAAGATCAGGAATTAATGTTGATTCAAGCAAACCAAAAAAGCTAACTTGCAAACTGGTCATAGGTGCTTGAATTACACTTGTTTGTGTCCACCCAAGACAGCATGGTCACACTGCAGCTCAGTTACACACAGCAACAGGCAAACTGTGGTATGCATATTGCACAGGATTGAAGACTTTGTGGTTTCCTATTCACTTGAGAAGCTAGGGAACTTAGATAATATTAAAGTTTGAGCAAGTATTTTGATGTAATTATATTTACTATTTCTATTTTAAAACCACCTAGAACAGTTCTAGAAATGCTGTATTTTATTATTAAATACAGAGATTACTTTATTTAACTTAAGAGCAAACAACAGTCAGTCAGTTAGCACCCATACTTTGGAAAATAAGTAATTGTAGCTGAGTAGCTTCTAAGAATGTGAAATGGAGGGTTATAGTTGGCTTGTAAGTGTATCACTCATCCTTTTATGAAAGGATCACAACATTTCTTGTCTTCTCCAATAGGCATTACAGTTATACGTTTTACTGAAAAATCCACATAGCCAGAATATAATCTATCCAGAACATCATGAGGCAGCTTCAGCACTATATTCTCCAGAAGATGCCACTAGCTTAAACTCTGCTAATTTCTTGTGTTCTATTACCCACGTGCTCCCTTAAGGGAGTATCTGACATCACAACCTCACCCCAAACAACAGCACCATATGCCATGGAGACTGTGCTGATCTAACACAATTCCCCCACTCCTTGAACTTCACTGCTTAGAGACAAGCAGGTTCTTTGAGAACAGTGCCACAAAGAGAGGCACTTCACTCTTTTGAGGACATCATGTATGATGTTCAACTATTGTTCTGAAATATCAGTGCATTGCAATGCTGTGCATTGTCTTCAGCAGAAACAGAATCAGCAAAAACGTACCTGA
Source organism: Lanius collurio (assembly GCA_020086605.1). NCBI lineage: Eukaryota > Metazoa > Chordata > Aves > Passeriformes > Laniidae > Lanius > Lanius collurio. The sequence goes on from JACBWW010000010.1 coordinate 12,238,243, forward strand.
ATGGAAAACAGAGTTCTGAATCTCATTCTGTGCCTGGACAAGTACTTAGAAATTGCAGTTTCTTTCTCCTATGCTACTAGCAACAAATCCATGTATTTGCTTTTCACTTATGGAGGCTAAAAACCAAAATAAACAGTCTTCAAAGTGGACCCCAAGGGTAGGGATTAATGAGTCCTACTTTTTAGCTAGAACAGATTTGTCTGCTAAAAAAATCTGGAAATACCAGTTTACACTGAAAATTTGAAAAGTATTTTATCTGAGAGCCTGTGATCAAGGAAACAGTTTTATGTCTTATGTATCAATCACATCACACACTGGAGACAAACATAGTTCTGATCTTGTTTAAGAAGTCATGGCCAATATCACTTTGTAGGAAATCAATCATATCAATCTCTCCGAATAAGAAAGTTACAAATGCTAGTAAAGAAAGTCTGTTACATTCTTGTAACTTAGACAGAGCTCACCTTACAAAAGAAACAGTAAAAAGACAAGTATCTTTAAACTGTGTCCTACCAGAGTATTCCAGTGCTTATCTTGGATTAGTCTAGTTGTTCTAAAGAACATAACTTTCCGCTCAAATTTTGTAATTCAAATATGTATCTCCACTTTTCTTATAATATCTACAGAATAGATTGGCTTTTACCTTAAAAAAAGCTGCAACCAAATAGCCTTTCTGTCAAAAACAGAACCACACCAATGTTAGTTTAATGCAAGAAAAGGAGAGCTTCGCTTCACTGCAAAAACTCATTACAGAGAAATGTTTACATCTTGTTTCATACTTCCACATTCACAGAATTATTAGTAAACTTAACACACCTAGCACTTCAATAGGAGCAACTCTTACAGAGTTAAGAACCATATAGAAAATGCAATACAGCAAAGGTCCCTTGGACCAGAATAACTCCTGAGTCTTTCAGGAGTAACCCTGTCAGTGGCTATTAACCTACCACTAGCCTTTGAACAAGAGAGGACTCAGTTTAAAAAGCACAAGAAGAAGCCATCTTGATGTAACCCTGCTGAACATAATAAAGATTTCCTTTTTTGCTGTCATCTTCCTAGTGAAATTACATGAGCATCATCACAGCACCTTTAAAGAGAAAAATGTCTGTTTTTCTGTATTGGCAATCTTTACTTCATTTACATGGAAGAAACTGAGTCTCCACCTGTTAAAGTACAAAGGATCAAAATTTGAGAGAAGTATCATTGCAAAACCCTTAATTTATTGCTTATGTATTAAAATACCCATAAAACAAAGAATGCATTATCATATCTGAGTAATCTTCCAATCATTTTTAAACCCGGAAAATCACACTGTATGCTTGTAATACATAATGACTGAGAATCAGGGTGAGGAACAGACCATATGAAGAAGCAAATTCAAATCTCTTCATGTAGCTTCCAACCTGGAGTCCCTTTTGCCACTGTAATTTGCCTCACATCAAAACAAAACAGCAAACTTAAATAGTTCCAAACTTGCTCAAGCCTAGCCTGCGTAGAAAGGCCATTTTAAAATCAGGTTTCAACTCACAAACAGGAATGACATAGCTTAGAACAAGTGTCAGGTTGTCAGTCATGAAACAGCTACTGAGCTGCTACAATATACAGTAAGTCATAACAAGGTGAAGTGCCAGCAGCTTCCCTCTGCTGCAAGACATGTCACTGGTATGTGCTGGTACTCAGCAGGGAGCCGTAAATGGCTGAACTGAATCAAGGACAATACAGACAGCATTTCCTTGGGAAAAAGGGCCTTTCACTAGCAGATATCATCCAGCTGCTTGGAAGGCTCTTGCCTTTTCTTGATCAGGCTGTGTATAACAAATGTCCACTACAGTACTAATGGCTGCTGCCCTGTCCTCCGATTCTGCAACATATATACACTTGATAGGCCTATGACCCATTCCACAGCAGAGAACCATGCTTGCAAGTAACTCCTTTGTGTAGAGCACAACCTCCTCCCTGGCTTCCCTGCCTGTCCCTGAAGAGACTGTGATACATCTATTGCAGCCATCCAGTGTTACGAGCTACGCCCTGCATCTCTGTAATGCCCGTGAGGTTATAGCTCAAGGACAAAGTACAGTCTTCTAATTCCTCCTTATTCAGTACAGGACATGAGAAATTGGAATAATGGGATCTCAAATGCATTGCAAGAGGGTCCCCTTCCCTTGCTCACTCCAATCACATTATCTCTTAAAAATCCCGTTCTCCAATAAGCCCAAGACCAGGATGGCTATTTATTCCCCTAGAAGAGCTGTCTAAATTAATTTCTGATGTGCCAGTGTGGGCATTCCAACTGATGCCTGTGACACATCACCTTTTTACTTGTGTCAACTCCTAATAGCTCTCTGACCCTCAGGACAACTGATTCTGAGCCAACTGTTCCATTAATTGTAAGGTTTTTCCATGTGTCTGTCATTGGTGCTATCCACCTGTTTGTTACAAAGTTCAATCCCTTTCTGAACTCTGGATCAATCAGTGTGCTCCCCCCTTCTACACTACACCCCAAAAAGCTCAAAATTAATTAGGAAACAAATCTGTTGTATTTCTCCTTAACCACTATCAGATGCTTTAAATGCAGTATCCTTGTTCCATTTTCCACTATTTAGTCTAAATATTGTTCACTACAAGAAACTAATACCAATATTCTATTGTATTTTTACAGTGTATGGAGTTTACAGCAAGGGTCATTGCATTTGCATCGTTTTCGATTGTTACAAAAAAGTGAAAGAACAAAGTATGGATCTCTCTGTGAAGTGTTAAGATAGACAATTATATGAAACATCACCAAGAAGTCAGCATATACTCCTATTAGGAAGGATTCATCTTGGAGAGCACTTCTACGAATTTGTATCCAAAGATTGGGAAGGGTTCAAGATGCCTGTGCTTTTATATTAATATTCTAGATGCATTTCAGCCCATTTTAAACGCTGTTTTTCTATCAGATAGTATTATATCTAGTATGAATAGGCCCTCTAAACAAATTAGAGCAACAATATCTGTAATTAAGAATTTGGATCATATCGGTTATTAATATCTTGTTGTTAAGCAGTCAGCAATCAAGCCTGCTGATCTATCTGCCAGTGAAGTCAGACCAAAAACATCACCCCTTGCAAGAGCTGCTGAGGGCAACAAAGGGGTAGGAACCATGTACTAATGTCATGAAAATGGAGTCAAATAGAAGCAGGTTTGTTCAGACCAGAGAAAGAGATTTTAGTCTACTGATCTTTCCACAATTTTAGACTGAATGAAGACTTCACAGAAGAAGTCTTTTAAGAACTACATCCACACTAAATCTGCAAAATGAGAAAGTAACACCATGTAACTAAGTAACACTAACATTCTGGACTTCAGTCTGATTTATAAGGATAACAGCTTTCTGCTAAGCACAGTGTAACTTAAACCTGTCAATCTCAGGTTCATATTTAAGCACGCACATCACAATCACACATACCAACATTTACATACAATTCCACACATAGCACCACTGAAGTAACTCAAAACAGAATCAAGGTACTTGTGAAAGACTTCCAGATACACACTTGAAAGCTGCCAAAACAGAAGAAAACCATGAGCAGACAGGAGAGTCGCAGCAAAATTCAACTACTGCTGGGAGCTGGAAACAGCTTAAAAATCTACTTCTCAGAGACCCCCACACCCAAATCAGAGCTTTGAGGAAAGCCCTGTGCAATAGCTTCTGCTGAGAATATAACCCTTACATAATCAGCACTATTCAACTCCTATTTATATTTTGTTAATATTTGGGTCAGAAGAAAAAAAATTCATGAGAATCTATCCAGAACAAAAGAAGAAACCAGTGAGCTGCTACCCTTGTATGTTCCGAGTTCTCCATCCCCTTAAAGGCCATTCCTCACAAATTAATTAACAGATTCAGACAGATGGAATCAAGCACTTTTCCATTAAAGTTTGTTTTGTTTGAAACAAAACCAAGTAAAATAAATCCTTTAATATGGAAGGGAAGAACTCATGAGTTTTCATGCAATGTTCTGTATCAAGCCAAAGATCTGAGCAACTGTTTTAATAATACATCAGTATCTAAATGGAAGATTTACCTCAAACCTTCCTTCCATTTCAAGCTATCCTAAGAGATATTTGTTTTGTTTCATACAAAACATCATATCCTTTGTTTTGATATTACATGAACAAATTGTGAAGACACAGGTTCAAAAGGGTAGTCAGAAATACCAAACAAGCGGAGTTTTCAGACAGGACAGCTCAATACAGATAGGTCAGCTCAACACTGCAAATTCAGAGGTATGACCATGAGTGGAAGGCAAAAATATGTAAGGTGAAAGTGTGAGCTTATTAAGACTTACAATTCCTAAAACTGCAATTCATGTTACCATTTTTTTTTCATAACTATTCTGTGTGCCTCTGAACTGTTCTCATCTATGTCAATGGGAAGAAGGTCAAAGATAGAGGACCTTAAATAGGTGTTAGTACCCTCTTTGAAAGTACTTTTGAAACAGCTTCAAAGGACCCCAATCCCAAGATCCACACAAACACTACTAAAAAAAAAAAAGACTAGCTGTAACTTGAGATGCTCAGATCAGTGAACAACCTGCTACATTCTCTTTTCTTTGTCAGAGTAAAAAAAAAGCTTTCTTCATGATGAACAGGGTAAGCTAGAGATTCTCTCATTATTGTTACAAGAAATAACGCCAGCTCTCATTCCTCTCCACATCCTCAAGTAAACCCAACACAGGAGGCCCAAAACCTTTAGTTCCTCTACAGAAAGCTTCACAGAAGAGGTTAGGACTAAACAAATGCCCTTCATGAAGGAAAGGAAAGGTAAAGATGACTGCATTACAGTTGGACCTACAAAAGGCACCCTTTGAGCGAATTAATTTGCTAACACTTATTTTACCTGTGCCAGTTGCCAGTAAACCCCTTGAGTGGAGGTTCTGTGTATGAAGTGGACTACTTACAAGCAGAGTGAAAGCATAAGCAAGAGAAAGGGAACTGAAGTACCCTTAAAAGCAAGACTTGTATGCGTGAAGGGCACCAGTCTTGAATACCAATTGGATGAATAAATTTGTCAGTAGGTTAAGCAGTTTAGGAGATCATTAACAACACTATATTGTTCTTGATTTTATAAGCAATAATTTATTTAAATTTACATTTTAAAAACTATTCAGTAAATGACACTGAGCAGTAAATTGTAAATACAACTGTAACTGTTGAATGAATTTCCTTTAGGAAATGCCTTTACCTTCCAGTGTTTAATGCTGCCAGTACATGAATACTGGGTTGAAAATACATCTCATGTGCTCATTAGACAATACTACCTGGTCACCTTCTTACAGGATCTATGTACCTCTGCAGCAATCAACTGACAAAATAGGAAGGTGGACCTAGGAGTCTATGCCTAATATAACAAGTACACTGAATATGCTGAAAATCTTTACATGGCACTGAGGCCAACCAGCACAGACAGATGGCATCCATAGCATTAAGCTCTGACACTCAGCTGGAGTGTTAACCTGGCTGCTAACATAATTCTCCCAGACTCATGGCTCAGGAAGATTGTTATCACACTTGGAAAGTGACAGATGCCCTAGACCAAAACTGTATCAGGGAAGGCTTTAACAGTTTTAGAGCCCAAGAGCTTTTCCTATCATTGTTTTATTCATACCTACAAAGGATACCCTGGTAGTACTAAACAAAAGTGAACAAAAAAGTGAACAAAAGCAAAACAGGGAGTTAAAAACTGAGACGCCAAAAGACACATCTAAGAAATCACTGCAGGTACTGTTTGCTCAGGTCAGTGGTCATGACACACATACTTCGTAAGATACAACAAAAGACACAAGCTGCATTTGTTTGATGGGAGCAACAAAATGTCATTGCTGTTCTTTTGCTCTGCTAAAATATGCTGTATAAGAGGGAATTAACCAAGTAAAATTTAGAAGAAAAAAGAAAACACAACAGATGATGAAGGTTATTATTAAATTTGATGATAATACCTGATCAGTCAACATATACAGAAATTGTATAAGAAAGTGTGTATTACCTACCAAGCATCAAACACAAATGTATCTATTAGAGCACACTTCAAAAAGCTGAGCCCAAGACACAGCAATCTGCTAAATATGTACAGTGACTAAAACCAGCAGTAAACAAGGCAAAAATAAAATTTCTTTAAAAGAAGGTAGAACTGACTGATAAAATGCTGGCACTGGAAACAAGACATCCATTAAGAAGGCCTCTCTGTGCCTTAACAACAGAGTGACAGGCCTTTGCCTTCTCCTGAATGGGCCATGTGGTTGGAACTCTCATGGCTGAAGACCAAAGCAAAAAAAACATGGAGTACCTCAGCCTTCTTCATATCCTGGGTAACCAGATCCCCCATTTCCTTCCAGACAGGGTTCACAACTTCCTCGTTCTTCCTCTTATCACAAATGTATCTATAGATTTTCTTGTTGCCCTAAATGACCCCAGCCAGATTTAACTCTATCAGGGCTTTGGCTTACCTAACCTGAGCCCTGCCGACTGAGACAATTTCTGGTTTCCTCCCTTACCTTACCCTCTGTAAAAATTTTAACCATTAAAGATGCATTACTTAATTAAAATCTGTTTTCAGCTACCAGTCTTCAACAGATAGCTTTCCATGTTCACTAATGCCCCATAAATACAGCTTTGTCCAACAAATACTTGCTGTCATTCTTACCATGGTTAGCCTTGCCTTTTCACTGTTTTCAATGCTATCTGGAATAAAGATGCTCTTCAGTTAAAATAGCCTTAGCTTCTGTATCTGAAGTGACATGTCTGCTTTCTTTTGCAATTCTGATAAATGTGCAGTGTCTTAAAGCTATATAAAAGTGATGCCAAGAAATCCCAAGAGGCTGATTTTCTTGGAATAATCTTAAGTCAACTAAGCTTGATTCAAAATCCATCTTCATTCTCCCCTCATCTAAATCTCAGCTTGACAGAATGCTCCTTATTAGTTATTTAGGAGAGGCCAAACTCAAGCCTTGGGGTCAGCAACATAATCAATCATCACAAAAAGAACAGAAAATAAGCAGCAGCAGTCAGGCTCCCTCACAAATTCACAGCTACCATAGACACTTTAAATTAATTCCTAAAGGGGGAAAAAAAGAAAAAGGAAAGATAAAGCAGGCAATTCAACCTTTCAGTTGGACACATCACATCTGTAAACACCACCACAAAACAACAAGAGACAGACAGAGTTCTGTACTGGGGTACACAAGTCAGTCAGCCAAGAGTTAAACACCCCACAACACAGAAAAATTCAACACGAGCCACCACATTTCATAAATGAAACAGGCCTGTTTCACACAGATCCTTAACTCTTTATAAGTGTAGTTTGAGAATACACCTTTCCAATAAAGCCTATTAAAGAAACCAAACTGCTCCTCTTCACCCTTGATCTCGCATTTTCACCCTCCTCTGTTTGCCACAACCCCAGCAGTAACAAAACGGTACTTTCAGAATTGTAATGTGAGAAATGCTGAAATGCTCTCAGTTGAAACAAATTTTACCTTAAAAAAATAACCCCACGGTCCCACTTCATCCCCACCTCAATTCTGTTTATAGACCACAGCAATGGATGACTGTGAATAACTCTCTTAAAAAGTGTGTTTATTCCTAGTTTATATTTCTATTATATTTCAGCATTTGTTAGAGCAAACTGTAAAACATCTTAACACCAGATTTCAGAGAAGAACCGTGTAAGAGGCATTTACAAAATATGTTCATAATTCCACCAACACCCTAATTTTTCAAATGCTATTTCTACTTCATTTTTGATTAAAGTATTTAGACATTAAATAAGTTCCTTGTGATTTTCTTAAAGTAGGTTTTCCAAAATATTACATTCTGGTCAACAAATAATTTCTCATAAAAAGATTAAGACTATCAACGTTAAATAAACACATACCACACAAGTAGATCCAGCCACTTAAAAGCCTCCTGCACCTTAGGCCTGGCTCTAAACTTCAGGCAGGTATCAGACAGTGGCTCCCAGTAATTCCATAAGCATACCAGAACTCCACACGTGAGCACACTTCCTCTCACCTTTCCTAATACATTTGTTTCATTATATCATCCATCTTTACATTTTTCTGAATTTGTTTTGTTTTCTGGAAGTCAATTAATGAATCATTAAAAGAACACAAGTTTCCTCAGTTTAAGATTTATGTCTAGTTTCCATCTGAATAGTTTTAAATCAGTTACCCCCTCTTTAACATGATACTTCAGGAGAAGTCTACACAGGTACTTACCACCAAGTAAGGCTACACAAAGCAAATAAACTGTGTGAATTCATCATAATGAAGAAGAAAAACACATTTTCATTACTTCTGCTCTCTTTTGCCCTCACAGCACTTTTCTGTTATTAGTTTGCCATTGTTTCCATTTTCAAGTATGCTTTAAGGAAGAAATAACACCATTTCCGTACTGTAATAGCTTTTGCTCATTTCCTCATTCCAGCTTCCTACCAAGAAATGAACGCACGTCAATCAGGAAAGTCTGTCACCTTTTCTGAGGCTCTTCCCTTACTGATATACTACTTTTTCAGAGGCCCTGTAAAGGCTGAGGCAGCATTTTTACTCTATTCCACTGCTTATTTCCAGCACAGTTTTTGTATTTAAAAAGTCATTCATCTTCCAAACAGGTTGACATTTTCCCAAATGCTAGTATCTTACCAGCAATATGTTGCCCTAAATAAGAGGCTACATGTTAGTCCAATACTAGTTTTAAGTTTTGCTCAATTCAATTCTTTTTGGATGGCTGCACAAACATGGTGCTTCACAAAAAAAAAAAAAAAACACTGCTTTTCAGGTTTCCACAAAGGAATAGCCTAATTTGCTGTTAAAGCAGAAAGTCTGGAAACACTATAGTGAGAACCACAGATAAGTGAGTTATAAAATAGATCTTTTGGCACAGCAACATTTTCAAACCTTCTTGATACATTAAAGCACCACAAAGCCACTTTGGAAGATGAAACTAGAAGAAGAGATCACTGTCCAAACTTCAAGTAGCCATAGAATGCTCAACCATGACTCCTTCTGAAAATACTGCAAAAAACCAAGACACAGTAATTCACACAAGTGAGAAAATGAAACCCAAAATTGTCCAAGAGGAATTGTTACTTTCAATTAAAAATGACATTTTGTCTGTACCAGAAGACAGAGCTTTTCAAGTACAGGAGCCACAAGGAAGTTGGAAATAACTAGCTGATCCTAGAAGAGTAAATGCTGTTTGAACTGAACATATTAAAAAATAAGACTTTTAATTTTGAGTTGCATGGTCATCTTCAAGCTAACCAGAAACCAGAACTCTTTTCTTCGACAGAATCATTGATTTTGCAGGCTAGACCAGCTCTTTAACAAACTTGATGGAAGAACAAAATTGCACTAAACACAAGAAACTCTCGTCCTTTTTGATCTCTTTAAACTGTGCCTGAAGACTAAACTAGGTTTCATGCAATGCAGTTTTTTCAGCTTGTTTCAAAAGCATCTCAAAACTGCTGGCCATAAGAAATAAACACACTGTCCCCATTCTCATCAGTATAGGGTTATGCTACCTGTAGACACTTGTGAGACAGAAAACTTCTCTGCAGCTCTCTGGACTCAGTACACAATGCTTACCACTTCTGCATGACTGGGCACTAAGCAGTGAACATCTTCCACATTTCCATAGAGAGATGCAGATCTTCTGTAACAAGTGCAAACTGGAAGGAATTCAAGAATGCACTTTACAAAGCTATGCATCCTCTTTTTGCCTATTCAGTGCCCCACCACTACCCCTCACATCTCAAGGAAAGTGCATACATGTATAACAAACACTTTTGAGGACATCTGTACTTACTCCCCACACACTTTCAGCCCAGCATATCTCACTGATTCAGCTTTTGTGCTCAAAAGCCCCTAACTGGTTACATGTGAACAAGTGATTGTAGGTATTTTAGTGAAGACAGCAGGATTAGAACTGAGAGCAAAGAAACAGGCTTTAGTTCCAGATCTTCAGTCAAGTTCTTCAAAGCTGTAAACAGCAAATAAACACTATTGAGAAGCAATGTAGGCTAATGAATGTTGCCACTAACTGAGCAAAAGAGTGGATCGATCTCTCTCTCAGTTACCAATTTAAAATACCAATAATGGTACTGACCTCCTTTATCAATGGCTCTGATACTTGTTCATGAAAAGCATTTAGAAGGAAAGAAATAATTTTTCATTAACAGCTTTCCCTTACTCGCACAGCAAATTTTTTTGTTTCCTCTCATCCTTTGGAAACTTGCCTTTCCTGGTGCTATACCATAGTTGTTGCATAAGTGTTGTTACTGCTGTTACTCTACTGCTTCTGCAAATCAGGACTTCAAGATTTACTCACCTGTTTGGATGGAACAAGAAACAAAAACCAACACTTGACCAAGAAACAGACACCAGATCTGGGGAAATGAGGACATTTAACAGAGCCGATTATCCTACATCAGAATAAAAGTCTTCAGATAATATAAATTCTATTTGTTTCTTCCACTACCAGACTTGAATTACCTTTCCTGTTATGGTTTTCTCACAAAAAATCTGAGCTACACATCCTAAAGGAGAATCAGGGGTTAAGTCAAGCTATGGAGGAAAAAAAAAAAAATCCAGCCTTTTCAAATTGCATGCAGTAAGTGATAGGAAAGTTTAAAAAGCCAGCACTGACTTTCCCACACATTCAGACAAATGAACCAAAAAAACCCACAAACCAACAAAGAATGCATTTAGCCCAAACAGAATCCCAGCATCCTTAAAATATGTTTCATCTCTTGAGCAAGAATAATAATTTCACAATGAACAGATAAACCAAATAAAAATAAGGAATTCTGAAGGGGAGGAAGAAACTGCCACAATCAGTTGGACCAGAAACATCCTCAAGATAAATAACAAAAGGCTATCAAGGACTTTGCTCCTCAGCATTAAGCCCAGTTGTTACTGTAATGCAAATGAACTGTCAACATCCTAGCCAGCACAGTTGGAAAGGTTTATCCTAACAGTCACATGCATTTCTTTTCTTCCAACTGCTGGCTAGGCCTCCAGCATGGAATTTGCAATCCAGTACACAAAAATATGGGACTGTGACAAGATGAGCTTTGTGAAGAAGTATGAATCAAAAGACGACTTTAAACTTACAGAAAACAAATATTAAATACTGCTGTATTTCATTCTAGTAATACTGAACTCTGTGTTAGATATGCCAAATAAAAAATACTAATATGTTCTGGCACTGCAGTCCAATGAACACAAATAGAAAGCACACTAAGACTGCAGGCTTTACAAGAGCTCAAATCAGGAAAGCAAAGAAAATGTTTTGTATAGAGAAGCTGCTAAAGTTTATAAAAGAAATGTGTCTGCACAGAGAGAAGCTACAACACCATAGTTTCAGTGCTTGTACTGTCCAAACCACAGCAGTAATATAGGCTGAACTGACAGAGGACATTCAGAGGCTCACCCAAAGGCAAGTACATGTAGTCCTTGTGACAGGAATGATAGCTATGTATCACTGCAAAAGGACTCAAAATGAAACCAACCCAGAACAGGCTCTTACACAATAAAGCCTGCTCTCTGGTTTATTTCTGGATCAACTTTAGCTGGACTCTACTTGTCCAAAAACTTTATTTACAGCAAATACAAAAGATAGATGCAGAATTCAATTACTCTCCCTCAGGTACAACACTGTAATCACAATCCAGTAAATTCCACAGAATACAAGAACAACAAGGAAATGAAAACAAAACAAACAGCCCAAACCCAAAAAGATTGGCAGGAACTTTCAGTCCTGTAAAACGCAGGAAGGTATAAATATAACAAGCAAATTAAGACCCTTATTCATTTTCAGGAAATGCTTTTTATGTTAGCTACACTCCAAGTACAAATCAGGTTTCCTATCCCTGTGTGAAAAATCAACCATTATAAAATAGTATTTAATAAAGCATATTTAGTGTAAACGAAGTGCAGACTTCATGCAAACCATTGTGGCCTCCGTATGACATGCTTCAAGAAAATAAAACGGATTAAACTGATTGTCACAGAGTGAACTAAGCAAAATGAATCAGTATCAAGTCTCCAATTTTACAAATCAACAGTTTAACCATTTAATTAAATATTTATAACTAAACTTTTTTCAATTTCTAAACAGCCCAACAAAGCTCTATTACAGTCAAAATCTCCAACTTCCCTACAAGCTAAAAAAAAACCAAAACATCTTACCAGGCTTTGAAAACAGATACAGATCATATCTTTTTGGTTTTAACAACAACATTTCTATTTAGATGATGAATGACATACAGAAAACTAGAAATGAAATTATTGCTGAAAACAACCAGACTAGCAAACTCAGGCATTTTACAGCACGTCTGCTTCCCACAAGAGTTAATTTCCTCTTTTAAAAAATCTTCTTTCCCATAGGTGAGATTATAGACTCCTGAAGAAACAGACTGACAGACCTTTGTACTGGTGTCTACAGAGTAAGAAATACTGCTATTACCAATTTGAGTATGAAAAACAGGTACGTAGTCAGGAAAATGTTAAGTTGAAAAAAACAAAAATCAATGGTCAGAAGACAAACACCTATTTTTCTTTTAGCAAAATTAAAGATTTTATTTTCGCTTGCTAGTTACAGCATGACCATATAAGACTTATCTGTGAATATTAAATTAGTTCAAGACAAAAGAATGCATCACAATCTGAACAAACAAATGCATTTCAGCATTTTAGCAGCACTACCAAAAAAAGAAGTAAATTTTTACCACGAACTAAATTTTCAGCAGACTGCTGACAAAGCAGAAGTCATGTAGTGGCTTAAAGGCTGTGTTCTATCCAGCCTCTCAAGTGTCTAGATATATACAAAATAATGTGATCAGTCAACTGCTTGCACACAGTTCTTAAAAACTTCCCTTTTGTGGTTTTTTAACCATCATTTTCTGAAAATTACTTGCTCAGTTACGTTTTTATAATTATAGTCTGAAAACTGTTCTGGTTACTGTTATAAAAAAAGACAAGTACCAGTGACTGCTTCACAGATTTCAGAATAGGGCAGTTTACAAGCATTACCCACATAACAAATGAAGACTTAACATTCAGAGCAAAAAATTTATCTTGCTATGACTTTATGAGAACATGACAGTCTAGATAATGTCACCAGCAAAGAATGCTTTAAACTGTGATAAACTTGGTCTGTTTAAGTTTAGAATAATAAGGGGGGGGGCGGGGGGGTGGTTTATATCGTATCTTCTCAAACCAGATAGAACAATTTATACTCTGGAGGCCATAAGTGAACAGAAGGAGTAAAGCACAAAGAAGATGGGAGTTAGTCACAATATAGAAGGCAGAAACACATAAAATGCCAAGAAAAAAGCGTAAATAATTAATTTTGAAGGGGTTTCCTGTACAAAGACGGATTTTGGGGTCACTAATTCAGATGAAGGTATGCCCCATTTCATGGCATTCAGCCTCCCTCTTGAAAAAAAATATAAACACAACATAGGAAAACCAGCCTTCAACGTTCTCCCTTCCTTTCTACATCGAGGGAAAAACAGCCACAAGCAGTTCCCTCACTACCTTTCAGGTAGTTTGCGCCTTACTCACAGTACAGAGCCAGACTTTGTCAGTCATCTCTTGGTTCTTCACCCTGTTGGCAAATGAAACAGTCTGATTCCCAGTTGGTTAAGAGAACCTCTGTCCAGAAAACAAAGGGAAAGCACTGTGGAAAAGTACTGAAGGACTGCCTGTGTGCTCATGGAGTGGGCAGTCTGTTCGCCACAGCAGAAGCTAAAGGTAGTCTCTGATTTATGCCCAGTTTATACAGCTGAAGCCCATACCTGTGATCTGAACATGAGGGGAGGCCTAAGAAGTGCAGTAGGTAAGCTCCAAGCAAGTTATCCCATAAAACCTAAGGATTCAAGCAACCCCATGTGCTCCCAGATTTTTCCAGAAGGACAAGAAGGCCAGAACACCCTATCAATTTTCCCAGATTAAGTAGCACAAGACACAGTAACAGAGCACATACGCAGAGAGACACAGCATACTCATACTCAGACCTTCTGTGGAATCCATGGGTTTCATGGCTGCGCCATCAGTTTTGTGTTTATAACTATTGCAAACTCAACCAGAATAACATTTGTTGAGAGCGCGCTCTTTTTTTTTCAGAGAGAGACACCACAAACTAACAAAGGAAAAGCCTGGAAGCACTCACCAGAGCCCACTCAATAGTTCCTCATCTCCTTTCACAAAAAAAGGATTCTAATCCTAAAACAGGGCCAATTTCTACCTAAGTAAGGCTAAAGTTCTCTCCACAGATTCAGAAATATGGGGTACGTCTGACAGCCTTTGCTAAAAGGTTGCAGAAGGCACACAATGGAACAGCTGCTGTGTTCCACTCCAGTGACAGCTACATTTCAGTGGTGGATTAAGTGGTCCAGAACCATTTTTACCTAACTCACAGGGGTATAGTGAAGGCTGTTTATAAAGCCATGCGATGACGGGACATACTAAGTATCTTTATACACTCTAGCACAGTCATGCTGGGTAAAACACTGCAAGACACAGAACTTGAAAACTCTACAGTTACAAATTATTGTCTTTCTCCTGCTGTTATACTGCAATGTATTATTATTTGCATTTTAATGTTCTTGCATACACCTTCAGGGCAGGAATCCTATTATCTGAACCGTCTCTACTATCCATGTAATTCTACAGTGCTTTATAAAACATAATAGTGAAAAGCAACCACATACAATGGTTACAATACAACTCCTTATCATTCTCCCTTTAAGTTACAGTAGAAAGCTGGATTCAGTAGTAATGAGGACTTCTCAGTAAGGAAACTGAGAAGTTTCCTTAGATGATTTTGTCTGGAGTTCCATTGCACCTTAAAGACTTGGGGAATAACAAATCTATATTTAAACAAGTGTGCCTGAAGCTTTCTAACAGGTCAGACAGCTCAGCAAAATGCAAAAGCAAGCACATGTAAAGCCATGAACTCCTACACTCTTTCTGGTAACAATTCTCACTAAGAAAGCAATGAACACAAAAACCAAAATATGTTTCTTCCATGGGGCAATTCTTCAATTAAAGCATTTTTTTTAGCTAAAAGAAGATACAAGCTAGAAATATTAGAATTGAGAGAGAATGCCTTGGACTAACACCTTCTTAGCTATAATCACAAATAATTGCCTCTCTTATACTAATGAGCAAAGCAAAATGGAAAGTAATTTAGACAATTCATTCAGGGTAATAGCTTTGCGAGCTAACATTACTGCCGAGAGATCCATTCTCAATTTCCTCGAGTACAATAACAGAGCAGCACTAAGTTTTTCACTTCAGGGAGCTTTTCTATTCTATGTAAATATAAACAGAAATCCCATTATCTATTGATTAAAAACAACAAAGTGAGTTAAATAAAGTTTCATATGTTATACTTTCATATAACAGTCATCAGCTCCTTGGATCACAAGTGTAAATAAAACATTTCACTTACTGAAATCAATAAGAAACCTTCCAAATCCTTGCCTTTGGTATTGGGGCATGATCATTATGCAGGAGACATTGTACTTCTGCTGGCAAAGCTTTTCCTGTGGGAAGGAGAAACAGATCAAGTATGTCAAAGCACTGCTGAAGTGGGCAACTGCCTGCACCTGCTACTGTCCTTGTAAACTATCCCAATAATGTGAACAGATGTATGGGTTCAGTACTGAAGTCAAATAAATCCATGTTAATACTTAATTTTAAGAAAGAAGTATCAAACATACCCTTCAGAATATTTTTAAATTAGTTAACCACTTGGCATCTTAAAAATTAAATACATTGTCTGAACAGGATAATAATATTTAAATGCTGTAAAGGAGGAGGACAGTAAGAAGAGAGAAATATTTTCATGCTTCACTGACCATTCTCTCAAGGATATAAAAGTGGAATACAATATCCATACACATGGTGAAGTTGTATTTTCTATAATTCCTACACTAAGTGCCTGCAGGTTTTCATCTTTATTTTGTATTCTCTCTGACTATGTGATCAGGGTGAGGGATATGTGCAGAACTAAGAAGTTATACTTGAAGCATACTAATATTTTCAATGCTAGATGCTTATCACCTAAACCCAAATCAAGGCAGAAAGATCAGAAACAAAAGCCTTCAGACAGAATGAAGTCATACTGGCAATGGAGGCAAATATTACACTGTTTGTTTAAGACAACAGAAGCTAAGATTCGGAAGCTGTTCTAAATATAGAAATTTATAGGTTCTTTCCAATTTATTGATAAGAAGGAAGAGCTTTGTTACCTCTAAAAGATTACACCCCAAAAATCATCAATAAGCAGTTTTGAGGGAGACCAAAGCAACCAGAAATATCCAGGTCAGTATAACTGACAGAGTTGTGGTAAAAACACGTATAGTTTAAGACACCAGCTATCATTTCAGCCTCCCCACAAGATGACACTAGACCAATGATGACATGAGAATATCACATGCCAGTACATTCATTCCCAAATATTCCATCAGATACCCAAGCCATATTTCAAAAGGTTTCTTAGTTTCTACAGTATGGTTAAGTATTTTCTCTCTACAGGCTTCCCAAACTCTCAAGATTACTGCTAGTAAGAAGTCCACATCCTGGCAACAAGTTCATAACCAGGTAACATAAGCCAGAGCGTTTCTGCCAGCATAAGCATAAACACAGAGTCTTTCAAAACAAAAAGGAGGGGGAGACATGGACAGATAACAGGCAATAATTTGAGATGAAGATTTTTCCCTAAGTTTTGGTGGTGTTAACATTTGTGATCATCAGATCTCATTGTGATCAACATAGACTGGCCAAAAGCAACAGGAGTAAAGTGGCGGAAGAAAATGTATCCATTGTTTGAGGGATGGTATGCCAGTGAAATCCTTCACTCTGCCACCTCAGGAAAGGTAGGACGTGGAGATCTGTGTGGCAGCAAGGATACAAGGGTTACTGATGTGTTAGAAACCATGAAAGCACCTAGAATGGCTACACAGGAACTAGATCTGCTCCCCCCAAAAAGGCAGCAGAATTGAATAGCTCAACTCAGGTGCACCTACACCAATGCACACAGCATAGTCAGCAAACAGGAGTAAATGGAAGCCATCGTGCAGCAGGTAAACTCTGACATAGTTGCCATCACAGAACCATGGTGGGATGACTCACACAACTGGAGTGCTGAAATGGATGGCTATAAACCCTTCAGAAGGGACAGGCAAGGAAGAAGAGGCAGTGAGGTAGCTTCGTATGTTAGGGACTGTCTTGACTGTCTGAAGCTTAATCGCAGTGATGGAGAGGTTGAGTGTTTCTGAGCAAGAATCAGAAGGAGGGGCAACAGGGCAGATATGCTGGTGAGAGTCTGTTACAGACCAACCAACCACGATGAAGAGGCAGATCAATTATTCTACAAGCAGCTGGGGTTAGTCTCATGATCACTAGCCCTTGTTCTTGAGGGGGACTTCAATTTACCAGATGTCTGCTAGAAATACAGCACAGCAGAGAGGAAGAATACCAGGAGGTTCCTGGACTGTGTGGAATATAACTTCCTGATACAGCTGGTGAGTGAGCCAAGCAGGGAAGGTACACAGCTGGACCTGCTGCTTGTGAACAGAGGACTGGGGGGTGATGTGACGACTGGAGATTTTCTTGAGCACACTGATCACGAAATGATAGTTTCTGTTTCTTGAAGAAACAATGAAGGGGTGGTCAGCAGAACTGATGCCGCCTTGGACTCCCAGAGGGTAGACTTTGGCCTGTTTAGGATGCTGGTTGAGAAAGTCCCTTAGGATGCAGTTCTGCAAGGCAAAGGAGTCCACAAAGGCTAGATGTGCTTAAAGAAAGTTTAAAAGATACAGGAGCAGACCATCCCCATATGCTTCAAGATGAGCACACAGGGACAACCAGTCTGGTTGAACAGAGAGCTTTGTCTCAAGCTCAAGGAAAATGAGTGTCCATCACCTTTGGAAGAAGACAGAGGCAGGGCTTCAAGGGTGTCACGAGTTTTTGCAGGGAGAATATAGAAGGGCCAGGGCACACCTAGAATGCAAACTGGCCACAACCATACAAGACAATAAAAAATTGCTGTTATTCTAAACCACCTACATAATCGCTGGGGGTGGAAGTAAGGAATTCTCCACTTCTAAGAAGGGGGCATGGTTTCAGGTGGAGGTGAAAGAGGGTGTACAGAGGGTCCACAGACATTTTTGTCCTTTTCCAGAGGAGGGGAGGCAAGCAGTGCAGTGGAGTGGTGCTGGTTCTGACTGGAGGATTGTCCACCTATTTTTTTTTCACTCTCTCAGGCTTGGGGGGAAAAAATATGGGGGGAGCAGTAGGTCAGTAGGTCACCTCTGATGCAGTGAGCATTTGGCATGTAATCACCCTCTTTTATACACTGTTATTAGTATTGTTGCTGTTACTGTTCATTTTCTTATCTCATTGCTATTTCCAGTAAATTGTTATCTCAACCCATAATCCCTTCCTTTTGCCTCTATCACCAGAGGGGGTGGGGAGAAGGAAGTGGCTGCATGGAGCTTAATTTCCAGCTGGACTTAAACCACAACAATGAGGAAAAGCCTGAGGTACTTCATGCCTTCTTGGCCTCAGTCTTTTAACAGCAATACCAGCTGTACTCAGGGTACTCAGCCTCCTGAACTGGAAGACAGAAACAGGGAGCAGGATGAAGCCCCAATGATCCAGAGGAAAATGCTTAGTGACCTGTCATGCTACTTAAGACATCTACAAGTCCACGAGGCCCAAGGGAACTGTTGGAAGAGCTCAGTGAGCCACTCTCTATCATTTACCAGCAGTCCTGGTTAACCATAAAGGTCCCAGTTGACTAGAGGTTAGCAACTGTAAAACAAACAAAAAGGGGCAGAAAGAGGATTTGGGAAACAATAGGCCTGTCAGCCTGACCTCTATGCCAGGGGAAGGTCACAGAGCAGATCATTTTGGCTGCCATCACATGGCACATGCAGGACAACCAGGGAATCAGGTCCAGCCAGCTTGGGTTTATGACAGGCAGGCACTGCCTGACTAACCTGACCTCTTTCTATGACAGGGTGACCCACTTAGAGGATGAGAGAAAGGCAGTGGATATGTTCTACTTGGGCTTTTCTCTTATGCCTGGTAAGTAGTGACAGGTTGAGAGGAAATGGCCTTGAGTTGCACCAAGGGAGGTTCAGACTGGATGTTAGGAAAAATTTCTTCACTGAGAGGGTTATGAAGGAAGCATTGGGACAAGGCTGCTCATGGAAGTGGTAGAATCACTATCCCTGGAAATGTTAAAAAAAACTTGTAAATGTGGCACTTGGGAACATGGTTTAGTGGCAACCATGGCAGTGATGGAGTAACAGTTGGACTCAACAATCTCAAAGGTATTTTCCAACATGAACAATTCTATGATAAGGAACAAAAATCAAGAGACTCACCTTAAGCTGCCACACCTTAGATAAATGGAGAAAATATTTGCCTAAATAAAAGTTGACATGTTTGTCACAAGAAGTTCTGACTGATATTAAAGACAGTGTAAATCGTGCATGTCTCACTTTAATTCCAGCAAGGCCAACCTCTCGGAAGGATGTGGTCAAACATCCAAGAGATTACTGTATCATATCCAGGTACTCTGACAAGACTTTCGGGCTTCTCCTAACTACTATTTTCCCACAAATCACTTAAGAAAGAAAGAAAATATATAGTCAGTAGGAGGTAGCAATATTAGGATCAGGAGCTGGTGAATTTCTGAGTAACGGTACCTATTCATCACATCCCTTAAGGAAAAATTATAGACAATAATGGAAGCTTTTCCTGTTGCAGGCACATCTAACTACACTTCATATATTTTTCTTGGTCATCTTTGTCAAGATAGTCCACTTAAGTATTATTTTTGTCAACAGTAGCCCATCTATTACTTGAAAATCAGCTACAACTGAGAGACATCCAGTCTAAACAAGGCAGCCACCATGAAGTCAGGCAATGCATTCTTACATTGGAGCAGCAAGTAACTGCATTAGATCAGACTGCACACAAGAGAGCAACATCACTGTCCATTTACATCTAAATAACCAGCTGGAACTGCCAGCAGTCAAGCCATGAAAACACATCAACATTCCAAGTACCTGCAACTTTTACAAGTTAGACTTGGCATACTAATGCAAAAATGCTGGGGAAGGAAAAAGAATTAAATATTCAACTGAAACCACAACAAATTCTGGAAACAAAACAAACGAAACTAAAATCCTAAAACAAGAAAAAACCCACCCCAATCCAGTTGGCTGAACTCATTCTTAATTTGCATCAGTCAGAGGCAAGAAAGTGTATTTGAGACAATGAACATAATACTTAAGATTCACAGAGAGGCTTTCATGCTTATGGATTTTTTTCTAAGTTCTGATTTTTCTTTGCTGTTGGCAGAAGTATTAAGGAGAGCAGGAAACTACAAATATTAAATAAACCCACTTTTAAAATTTTTACCTTAGAGAAATATCCAACCAAATGGCAGCCTTTCTCATCATTTTTTGTAAGGACATAGAAGAGGAACGGTTCAACATCATAATACAAGGTTTTGTGGTCCAGAAAGAGCTTAGCTAACAAACAAAGATTCTGACAATAAATTTTGCTCACATTTCCATCAACCTAGAAAAGCAAGATAGATGCAGTTATTTCCAAGACACAAAAAGTTAGGATAAAACAACCTATTGAATCAATCATATCCTAGAAGGAAATGTAAATAGTATAGTGTTACAAGAAACAAACAAAACACATCAAGGTTCAGAAGAGAAATGCCCTAGTTTCTTCTCAAATAAGAAATGACCAGTTAGTGCTAATTACACATCATTTTTAAGTAACTCCTGAGAATCCAGATTTATTAAACAAAGTAACTTCACCTTTAATTGCTCAAGATAGACTTACCTCTTTCACTTTATTTCTGAAATGAAAATGAGTATGATTGGCAGATAAGAAAAATGCACTAGTTAAAACTGCATTAAACTGTGCTTTGCTAGAATGCAGTGGAGTACAACAACTGTTAAAAAAACCCCAAGCAAAGAAGTGTATTATGTTGAATCCTTAAAGTGTAAGGCCAATAAATGAGTAGCAAATTACATAGCAATCACATCAAGATTTTGGATAAATTAGACAAGACAAAATTTCCATGCCAGGCTAAAACGCTGTTGAGTGAGAGAGGTAAATTTCCTGGCTAAATACCACAATTAGTCTAGGTATATTACGAGTGTAAAGAGTCAAGCTGTGATTCAGACAGCTACAGAAAAGCCAGACACAAATGCAGATTTCCTAGATCAATTAGGTACTTCCTGAAAGGCTCAGTCAAAGGCAACACATTTTTTAAATAATCTTCTTACTAGAAAGGTTTGCTTGTACTGATGTTTTTTATAATGACAGTAGCTGTATTTCATTCACAGAGAGAGACAAATGATAGGCACTGTGCAGAAAAAGAAGCCATCTTCTATTCTAATTTGTTTTGACTAAGAATCATAGTTACAAATCTCAGCAAAACCCAACCTTTTGGATACATTTAAGGACTTTAAAGGAACATCAGTAGTATAGCTGCATTAAGTGGATTGAAGAAAAAACATTCAATGAATAGCTACTGCTTGTAAAGGCATCAGAATAAACTTGCAGACAGCTCTCAAGAGCCTATCAAATACATCAAGCTCTCTTACAATGCACTCCATTGTCCAGATGCTTTTTCTTACTGCTCACACTTATTAGCAAGTGTGCAAATTAAATATGAACATTAAGTAAGCAAAAATTACCACTGGGTAAGCCATAAGCCTGAAAACACAAATTATGTGAGCTGTCTTTTTCAGCAAGAACATTTGTACAGAAATGTAAAAAAACTTCTTAAATTTCAGGCAAACACAGCTTGTTCATCAGTTTTAAATGTGAGAAGGGGGAGGAAAAAGAGGGACGGCAAGCTCAAAAGGAAGCATCTGTCAAAAGTTGCTTGGCTACAGCATAGTAGTAAGTGATGTCAAAGTCTGCTCTCAAATCTGTCAAAGTCATGCTCTGGGCAGAGGTACATAAATCACAAAATGCCAAACTTATTTCCATTTCTCTCAAAAACACAAAGCATGAAGGAAACCACAAACTCTTCGTTTTGCCTAAAAGAAAATGGTCGCACAGAATTCTTGAAAGGCTCTATGAAGAGGGACATCAACTAATGACTAAATTTCTATGGTAATCAGTGACAACTGACATTAACCTTTGAAATTAACAGACCCAAATCAACCACATTTATTTCAGAAGGCTTAACAGAAGTGTTTACTGAAGCACCTAAAACAGACAAAAGGAATAAAAGCAGTGGAGAAAGAGTTGGGACATTGCTTTCACAATACTTTGTTTTCTATGTGTTTTTTGCAGCAATCCCCCACCTCTCCATCCCCTTTCTCAGTATTTCTCTGTATTTTACTTTATTTTTTTAAGAAGTTTTCATTCACATGTTGACAGTAGTTAATAAAAATAAATGGGAAAGCACAATTTGCCAATTGCATGTCACACAGTTCTTAATACTTGCTAGAGAGAAAATCGAGTTATTTTAAACAGACTGGGGCAATTTCACTTCTTGATAGGAAAAGAGGTAAATCTATTTAGAATGTAAGTCTTTTGCTGGCAGAAATTTTAAAAATTACAGTATTTATAAAAACTGCTCAAGTCAGGAAGGAAGCAACTTTGATAAAAATAGTTATTTTTTAACAGCACAAACACAACCAAACAAACCAAATACAAAGATCTTGTTCTAACTTGTAAAAGGACTTGAAGATTGCATCTATTGCCTAAACAGATTATGGCAATGACCAAGCACAACAGACATTAATATAACTTGAGAATATGAGTTTGAAGAAGAATCTGTCATCTGCAGTTGAAGAGAAATTATCAATATATGCATCTAAATAACACTGTTGAGAAAAGAAGTCCTAGTAACCCCAGCAATCTTTTCTGTTATTATTACCTGTAAGAGCACTTGAGAAACTGGAATGTGAAAGTTAAGGCATAGTTTTAATAACTGCAGGTATGCTGTTTGAAACACAGAACTCTCTTGTCCAGGACTTAAAACCTCCACTTAAAAGAAGTCATCTCCCAAAAAAATAACATAGATTAATAAATCCAAAGTTGAGGTTGTGGGATTATTTATATTTCGGGGCAACCTTATCAAACATCCAAAACAAAGGCAAAAGCACTTAGGAGCTAGATTTGTGATTCTAGAACACACAAGAAGCTGCTTTACTTGCTTTTTTATTTTGGGAGCACCTACATTACAATTAATCTTCTCCCTATACCCAACACACTCAAATAGCCAGCAATGAATGGGTGGCAAGAGGTACTTTTTCTGAGAAGGGAAAGGCAAACCAATCAAAGATGAGAACTGCAAAGGAAACCCTAAGATTCATGCTAGTGAAGTGTCTTAAAGAGAATGGCTAATGCATGAAGTACAAGTAAGTACAAATCATGAAAGAACGTGGCAGGGTAGAACAGAATAGGTAAGATGGATCTGTTTTTGCAGTATAAGTAGAATCTCAACTTGGTTTTGCAGTATAAGAAGAATCTCCAAGGAAGTACTTAAGCATTTTCAAGCTTTCACTAGTTCTACAGTTAGTCTGTGACATCTATAAACTGGTTACTTTCACAAAGCTTATACTTTTGTTATACCCACCTCAAATACTGAAAGGTCATTTCTTCTGTAGATTTCATTGGCTGGAGGATGAAACCAGCCACATTTCTCTGAGTGCCTTAACAAAATGTTTTTACTTTTCATGTATTTAAGACAGAATTCACACAGGTAAAGCTTTGGTAATCTGTAGGAAAATCAAGAAGATATTTTATACAAAAACTTTGTTACATTACCACAAATGAAAAGCTGTTCCCATTCAAATATAAGGTACCATACATAAATGCTGCTAAAGCATAACTAAATAAATAAATAGAACACTAGAGTGAATGATTAAACATTCCCACACTAGTCATCAGAAGAGGAAAATAAGAAAAGATCAGATTCAATCAATCAATCACTCACAGTGAACCTAATTCAATAGGGTTGTGCTGTGGTCAGTTAGTTTGTTGTCCAGCCTCTGGTAGATCTCAGTTACTTCCCCCTTCCCACACTCCACCTAAGCTTTTGCTGTGGTCTCTAACCAAGTAAGCACACTGGATTAATACTTCAAATTTAACCCTTCTTGTTCCAAGCAAAGATAAAGGAAGCACAAAGCAGAATACAAGGGATCTCCTGTGCTTTAATTTTCCTTATTTTGCATCAGGGGAAGGCTAGGAGATGACTTTTCTTCCCACTGTCTTCCAAATAGTTTGGCAAGACAGCAAACTGTAGTAGGATCGATCATACCCCCTCAGCTCCATCTGAACTATCACTTTACAACAGAAGGCAACCCAAAGAGTTCACATATAGGCACAACATCTCCCTTCCACACATCTCCACAACACAGAGGAGTGCCCTTCTCTGTGGAGGATCCAGTTCATACTACGTACAAGTAACCCACATGCCCTGTGTTCTACATACCATCATAAACTGCTCCCTTTGGTAATTTTTATGGCTATTTACCTTCATTTTTTTAATTACGGAAGCAGTGGAAGACAGCTCTAGAAATTAATTAGTCTGCAAAGTTTTAGAGCAGAGGACAATCTATCTGCTCTGAAGTTACTAGCACATCCTAGGGTTATAGCCATGGTTTGCACTACTCCAGTATCCTAAGGAAGATCACCAACAACATAAAAAGTAGTTTGGACTATTTGTTCAATGATGTAATCCCACTGCACTCAGCTGAGAGCCACAGTACCTCCTACAGTGTCATCTCACTCTAGCCTCATACTAATAATTATCCATCATTATGTCTCTATTTGGGATTAACTTACTTGATGGAATAGGTAACTCACTCTTTCACAATATGATATAAATTGAGGGAACAAAAATTAAAGCTGAAATAAAAAGTTAACGCTATAAAAACAGTGGTAATAATAGGAAGTGGAAATGCTCTCCACACTTTTTTAGCCCTTGATTTATATTATTGATATGTGACATGTTCCTCAATCCCACCACACACACAAAAAAGGCAGTTTAGAGTAACACTCTGCAACAGCATTTTGGAACAGATCACACTGCTTGCTATATTAGTAGAGCTTGACAAATATACAGTTCTGAATATCTTCCAGTTTGCCATAGAGCCAATGGATTAATGAAAGATTTATTTTCAGCACACACAAAACTCTGCAGAGGTCTGCTCTGCCTGATCCAAGGTGCATCCTTGCAGAAATGAGATGGTGTTGCCACAACTCGCCCACTTTGACTTTTATTTATTTAGCATGACATCTCCCCTGGTCCTTAGAAAAAAGGAGATTAACAAATGCTGGATCACAAACAAGATTAATTTGCCTAAAGGGCCAGAAGCTGGACATACCTCATTGCAACAGTCTAAGAAAAAAAAAAACCCAGAGAACAACAAACCAAAAAAACTCCAGAAAAAAACAAGCAAATAAATGAAAACAAAACCAACAAAACCAAAACAATAAACCTTGAACAAAACCACACCAATACACACTAGAAATTTACATTTATACAGGACTAGGAAAAAATTAGTCTTTTTATTGCATCTTTAAATTAGAACTAGCTAAAAAGAAAGACAAATCCTTGTTCTCAGTTATAATTAGAAAAGCATATTTACTTTCAAAGGCTTTAAATTATAAACAGCTACAAAAGAGTAAAAAATAAGTATTTTTCACATCAGAAAAAATTCCAACCATGTATGGCAATCTTGACAACTTGCTACCTTGCATATTCCTGTGGGTACGGTGAAGAGTACCAGGTCTGGATCTCGTATTTTCCAAACTCAATCACTGAAGGGTATCGCCCACTTGTCTCACCAGTGTTTTTACACCCAATTTTCTGTCAGGTGAAAAAAAAAAAGTATTAGTTATAGAAAAGTAAAAGAAACTTTAGCTTTATGTAACCAATTTCACCCACTTGAAAGCATGAAAAACCTGAAGTATCCAAATCAGTTGCTTAAGCTCTTTAAACCTTGACAGAGGACACAGTTTGCAAACAGCAAATACAAACAGCAAAAGCCCAGCCAAATAAGAGGCACAACAGCCTCAAATTCTCTTCTCCCACAACATCTAATGTGAGGACTTCTCTATTGTTCTGGTGCAAACTCAAAGCTCTTGTCAAAACAATGATAGAAAAGGTATCAGCACAACCCTTCTAGAGTAACTGGAATTTACCTCAAAGAGTCAAAAATATATTAACACACTAATTTCAGCTATAATACTGCATTTAAGCTGATCAGAAAATGACTGTAAGCCTCTAAAGGGCTGGCAAAATATAAGAGTAAGAAAGGTGGGGAAAACCAAGCAATTTCAATGTCAAATTCTAGGAAACCTTACCACCTAACATTTTTGGGGACTGCATATGAAAGACAAAGAAAGAAAGAGGTGGGAACTCTTTCCATGAGCAAATAGAAGTACGAGCTAATAATGCAACTGAATCTTTAAACTCAGTTTGAGTCTGCTGGTTAACACACTATGAACGAAGACTGTAAAAAAAACACTGTGTTGACCCACACAGCAGGTAATGTCAGTTCTTGTACACTAAACCTGAAAAAAACCTATGTGATTTCCATCACTGAAAAGACAACACACAGGCATTTATGATGGCACTTTAAGAAAGCAGCAATTGAAACATTACATTCATCTACCTTCTGAGCCAGGTTCCCAAAGGCACTGGTTGTTCATTTCACAGACACAGAAAAGTCAAAGTCTTGTTCACTAGTCTGATACAGCTCATATACTATCACTGCTAGAAAACATCTACAGTATTTAAACTTGAAGTGTGGTAAGTAATTGTGGAAAAGGAATTTATGAACTCACTAAGTCTAGTTTTCTACTAAGCAGTATTTTCTGGGACAGACTTAGCTTTTCAGATCATCTGCTTTATTTGTAGAGGAAAATCATTAGGTACATCCTTACCAACCATCATCCTCTCAGTGCTGGCCAGGATGTCAGCTACTTTTAAACTCTATGTTTGATCCTGTAGTCCCATGTCCAAAATGCTCAAATATATCTTTCAAAATCCATCCTAAGTGTCACTTATCATCTGACCCATTCTAGTATGATGCCTTGTCTCCTGTCTGTATATACAGTGTCTCCCAAAAAAAATTCACAGCAAGCATGATGCATTAGATAAAGAGGAATATATTAGAAATGAACAGACTGAAAATTAACTGAGTTTTTATTTACAGAAATACCTACATTTTATGCAACATGATTCTTACCTCCAGGGAAAGTTCTCGGGCCTGCTTAAATACTTCCAAATCCTCCTGTGTAACAGTGTCCTTGCTTCCCAACAGAAATACATCCGTATTTTCTTGTTTGATGCTTAGTTTGATTTCAGTATCTGTTATTTAAAACCAGCAAAAAGTTTATTCACAGACATGAAGGCTACAGGAGCCTTACCAAAGTGATACTACTAAATAGGATTGCAACTACGGCTGTTACAACTCCCCCTTTTAACCCAATTTGGGATTAGTAAGTAACAGAAGTGAAACGTTCACCCCGCTTCTTGTTTCGGCATTTGCTGCTGCTGCATGAGCTATTTTTTGGTACTTGTCTGACTGTATAAGCCTTTGTAGTCCAGTTCTACTAAATTAGTTTTGAACCTCACGAAATGGAACATATTCTATTGCTAGAAGTATGTCACCTGATAAATTCCAGTATACTCTAGAAGGTAAAAATAAACACAAGAGAAAAAAAGTTGCCCTTAGAACTTGAAGATTAATGCTAAGCTAAGTCTGCATTCAAACATTACAAATTAAATGTATTTTTTCTTAAATAAAAGTAATTATAAAAAAGGTAGCTCACAGCAGTACAGATCAAGTGTTGTGGAGATTGTAGTACGATGGAACTGTTCATGGAAAAGCAATGGAGCAGAGGGAAATGAATTGAAATGCCCACCATTATAAGCACTGACAGCACACAATCATGATGACGGCACTACTGCCACAGAAATGGCAGAGGAAGAACAAGGAAGTAGCGTGACAAGTGGCTACTCATGCGGTACTACACAGCCATAAGCAACATTATGAAGGCATTTGGGGCTCCTAGTGTCACTATAGATGCAAAAAATAATAAAACAGCAGTGTGGTATTAGTCAGAAAAAAAAAAAAAACCAACCAAAAATGTTTTGGAGATTTAGTCAGCATTAGATACAAGGTCAAGGTTTTGTTGTTTTTGTATGAAAGTGAAGAACAAGAGAAATAGCTAAGACCTATGTGATAAGAAATTTGGTTTTGGATGGGACGCAGGTTTGGTTGGCACTTTGACCTTTGCTTACCATCATCCTGATCAGGTTTAATCCTTCCGTCTGTCAAGCTCCCCTTCCCTGCTGTGGGGGTCCCCATCTGAGGGGTCATTTTATACTTTAATCTGCCTAGAGTTCTCTGCTTTTTAAAGAAAGCTGTTCTCTTGAGGTGAGCAATTGCTTTAAAAGCATGTTCTCTAGACACACCCCATCCAGAGGCACAAGCATGAGAAATAATCCAACTCCTAATCTCTTTCTTCCCACAGAAACGGCTGTTAGATGTTGGTGTGGAAGATAATTCCGGTTTACTACACAAATGCTTGCGGGGTGCATAGCTTGGGTGACCCTTTTTTCGAGACTGTGCCTGAGTGGTATAGATATGAGAGAGTCCATCAAAGAGTGCCTTCAGCTGACCACTGCTAGGAAGGCTACTAAAGGAGGGTATGCTTGACTGACTGAAAGAACTTTGGGGAGAGTTAGAAGAAGTCGAAGTGCCGGATTTTTGAGAACTAGGGCTCTGACCAGAGATGGGGATTGGGGGTAGAAGTGAAGAAGGTGGAGGTTTTAGCTTTTGTGTGGTACCTGTAGCCAACACAAGAGAAGTGCATGACTGTTTCTGAGAGACCTTTTTCCTTGGACGATAGTGCTTTGAAAAGTCTATTATTTCACCTCGTGATCTGCGACCATCAGGTGATGGTGTAAAGAACTTAGTAAGGCCATCAATAAGCCCTTTGGTTTTCTTGTTAACTTTAAGTGTAGAGGCAGATATGTAGGTGGAGGTGGTGGTGATTTTGGTGGTGGCACCAGGCCGAGTGGGGTCTGTAACAGGCAATCTGCTGCTTGAATCCTTCACAGATGCAGCATGACCAGATGAAGGTGTGGTACACACTTTAGTCTTTTGACCCCTACCAGGTGACCCCCTTCCTGTGAATGCATTCATGGATCCTTCATCACTGGTTACAGACCTATGCAAAAATCAGAAAAATAAAAATCAACATTTAAAATCTTTAGTGCCAAATAGTACTGCAATTTATACAAATTACCTACGTCACTGTACTTAAAAAAAATCTTTAAAGAAATTTCAAGACATACACACTCTGGAAATACATTTCACAATATGACATAACACCCAGCTATTTTTTCCCCTTTTCCTTTTTGCTCCCCCTCCCCTCTTATCTTTAAAAGACAGTCCACAGTATATATAACTGGAAGCAGCTGGCAAGCAAGATCTCCCAAGTATACAGCCTTCTCACATACTTTTAGGAACAGCCAAAGCATGCTTCTTTGGAAAAAATATCATTACACTGTGTTTATACAACAACTGCTCCATCACCATAGAGTCTATTGTACACACAGAGGAGATGAATGCTTTCAGTGTTAATACAATATCAAAACAGTTAACTTCAGACTACACTTGCTTAAACCATAGAGAAAGTCTATTAATCCTTTTAAGCAATACAGTCAATCTTCAGGAAACAGCAATTTTTTTCCCCACACTCTCATTGGATCATGTTAAATGTGGCAGTAAAAACTACCACCAAACATTTAAAAGCCAAATGAGGTAGTTTATTAAGAGCATTAAAACAAAACCAAGGAAATAGACTCTAGAAATTCTAAAAATAGCCAAAACCAAAAATAGCAAAGGAAAGGAAAGAGCAAAACTACAACTAAGTGCTTTTGCAGAAAAGCCATGAACTAATCAGGCCTAACATGGAAGGTGTTAAGAAAAAACACAGTGGTGAATCTTATTTAAATGGTGGGAAGAAAAAGGGCATACCGATAGCCAGCATTTGTGACAGCAGAATTATAGGTTTAACTAGTTGCTAATAACTAAAGAGAGAAACTACACTGAAGAGAAGTATATTCTAGCACACAGAAACCGAACTTTTTAAAGTATCTGCAGTAAAAGAAATAGTTATCAGGACACACGATAAAATTAAAAAACCAAAAAAGGACACATTTGTATCACATCTTGCTTTCATTCCCTTTTCCATCCTGCTCTTTGAAGTTAGCTTATTTACTTCACAGCAGCAAGTTTTCTTCCACAGATTGCTGCCTTCTTAATTGAGATATTGAAGTAAATTGCAACAGGTTACTTCTAATTAGAGATTCAACAGCCTAGGGCTACCATCTGGTTTACTGACCTCCAAGGGCCCACCAGTCTAAGAACTAGCCCCTTTTCCACCCACACATCCTTAAATTTGGTTAGTTCCCAAGAGCCAACAAAACCAAAAACTCCTAAGTCTTTTGAATCCTTTGGCATCCTAATCCTAAATTTATCACAAGACCTATTCTCAGTACCAGATGCAGTAATCACCAGCAGTGCCAGAGGCCGGCACACACCTGGTTTAAGTTAATCTTGCACAGTAATTTGCCTGTGAAGGGCTTCCTACAGAAGGTCAACTGGCAAAAATTATGCCAGTACCACTTTGTACTATACAGGGACTAAGCAGCATTGGCTAACCCTCCTGTATTTCATGAGACCACACACTTTTTATGCTTGACACTACTGTCTTCCATACTCCACAATCACTTTTAAATAGGATTTCCCATGGAAAAGTGTCTTCTCTTATTCTACCTCTAAACCATTGTTTTTCCAAAATGAGAGTACTTTGTTTTTATATATATGAGACACTGAAGTAATAGAAATGTGCTGGCCATATTGCAAATATTTATTTTATGAAGAGTTTCTCAAGTACTCCTGTAACTCGCTCATGCAGCTCACTTGCTACAATGAAAACCTTTATGAAAATATTAATGCAAAAAGAATTTCTGCATCCCTTAGAATGATGTTCACTTTAGAAGTTGCAGCTCAGAATCTCAATAGCAACACATAACAGTAAAACCCTCACACCAATTCCAACCTTTCTATTAGATGTATGAGGAAGGACAAGAAGCAGAATTAGTCTCAGGGGGGACACTGCTGCTAAACCCACTGTGGGAACCCAAATCAGACACATGTAAGACACAAGTAAGATGGCAGTACTGTATTAGAACTGGTCCTGGTTCTGGTCAGGGCAGGGTTAATTTCTGCAGTAGCCAGGGGGGAGCAAGGCCAGGACCCAGGGGTTTTTTTGTACCACCTCACAGGCAGGGGAGGGGACTCTCTTCCAGGGAAAAGGGGTTCTTTCCAAAGAAAGCAGGGAGCAGCTGGGCAATAACATTCCAAATAATCACATGTGAATTGTTTTGCCTGTCTTGTACACTTCATTATTGGCATTGTAGCTGTTACTGCTCGCTTTCTTATCTCTTTGCTGTTTCCAGTAAATTGTTCTTATCTTAACCTGGGATCTTTACTTTTTGTGCCTTCAATTCTCCTCTCCAGCCATGGGCAAGGGGAGGGGGCAAGTGAGCAGCACATGGTTTGGGGAGTCTCAGCAGCAGCACTAAGCTGGGGAGTACCACTCCTGAACCACAAGAAAGTCCTAACCTCCTATTGAAGGTTTATGTGTTTTCAAAGTGTAAAGCCAGAGGTACAACTAAAGCCCAAGGTATAGCTAGAGACACAGGGAATATTTTTATTATGCACACACAATGATACATAGAAATTACAATGACCTTCAGACTCCTAGGCTATTTATTCGGGAGGAGAATGGAGAAAAACAATGTTTCATCCAGTGTAACAGCATGGTCCCGTGAGCCAGTACAACTGCAACCTTTACTTTCATGTAGTGCCACACTTTATTCTTGTCCCAAACAACTTTCCTTAAGCAACACACATTGAACTTTAGGACACAAACCAAAAAGGGAAGATGAAAGATGCTGGTAGAGAGAAAGTGAAAAGGGAACACAGCAAGATGCACAGCATCAAGTACATCAGCTTGACTAGTGGGCTATACTGTAAGTACTTTTTCTTCTATTTTCACATGTGGGCTCCACTGGCTTCAAAAATCCTTGTTTTGCAAAATGCAAGGTTTACAGCAGCTCCCATGCAACTCTGAATAATATAAGACAGGTTTTTAGACTGAAGAGAAGAATGTCACAATGTACAGAATGAGTAGTTGGTGGAGTCAGCTGCAAAGTTGACATAGTCAAACAGTTAAATAATATTTAAACAGGGGGAAAAAAGGTGTAGGTCTATAGAAACATGTGATGGAAGGCATCATGCTACTTTAGCTGACACAGAACCTGTTCCTGTTTAACACTCAGTGTAATGTCAACTCTGTGTTTGAACACTACTTAATCCTTTAACCAAGACTTACAACGTCCAACTACAGTGTTTTCTGGGAAGACAGTTAAACACAGTACTCAGAAGCAAGAGCAATTGCCATCTCTTTTCCCAGTAACCAGTGGCATCTTAAGGGCAGAATTCAAGTAATAATCTTTTCCAGAGTACCACTGAAACCAGAACTTCTCTATCACCTGTATAGTTTGCTTTTTGGAATGGGTTTTGTGAGCTGATATTAACTAATAAAGCAATTTTTATACAGTTTTCAAACAGCTCTTTGAGCACAACGGTCTCCTGAAGTTGTAGATAAGTAGCTTGATATTATCTACTTTGAGTTCTGTAGGTACTTCAATTATTTGAAGCTACATTTCAAAGACAGCTGTGGCATATGTTATTATACAGAACTTTATTTGCATCCGCTATAGGTACAATTTCTGATAAAAAACTTGGGGGATCTGAAAAATTAAGTTACGGGAATTTTTTATCACCTTTTGACATGACACCAAAAGCACCTAGTATAATTTAGAGGTTATTGGACATTGGGCTAGAAGGCAAATACTAAATCACTCATTATCTATTTTCCCCAACTTGAAAGAGAGTTCGAGACTGTCCTTAAACCTGTATCAAACTCTTATCTGACTACATTCTCCGAAACATTTAAAGAAATAAAAACCAAGAGAAACCTACAACATTCGTTGCTTTAATTTATTTTTCGGTCGTCCAATAGGTTTTGCATATCGTCTCCTTATTTGCGCAGCTTTCTCATGAAGCAGCTTTCTCCCTTTCTTCTTTGGTCTACAGACCTGGCAAATCCACATCCCTATATAAAGGAAAAACAGTTTAGTCATACACAGTTTATCTAATCTGTACACTGCAGGTGTGTACCAAGATACATACCAAGTGAGGATAATTTGCTGACCATACAAGGTCAGGAAATTATCTCTTGAACTGGACATAGGGAAGGGAAAGCGGACGAAAGAAGTGATCCAACTCTACCCATACTCTGAAATTTTTAAAGGCAAAGTGCTCATGGAAAGGGGAAAACAAGAGGCAACTAGGATCACACAAAAGATTAAGAGCCATTAGGTTCCTAGAAGAATTTCTCTTCTAGCTTGTCCCTCCTTAATACTACCAAGATCTTTCTTCAGACACAATTAAGATGGGGTAAAAAATTCACAGGTGTGTTACAAAGCCACTAGGGTAGGGCACGCTAAAGAATATACTAGATCACACCTAGGTATATTTGTTTTAATCCACAACTTGAATTTAGCATCCTTTTCACATCAGATAGCCACGTCTAAACATTTATTGTAGGTAAGGCTAGGGACTGGGAGGGGAAGAACTGAAGAAAGTCTTTAATGTAACTTTAAGATTAAACAGGGAAAGGCATAAAGGTGTAAGAGCAAAGGTGAGAGGTGCCATAGATCAGAAATCCAGAGGTCAGAGAACCTGAAGACACACATATTTTGTTTTGTTTGCCTGTTTTTCAGATAACTCTTACAAAAGGCCTGAAGAAGAGTCTCTCCTACATGTTCCAAGGACTTTTGTCAGTGTATATACTCTAAGCATTTCAACAGCCTTTTTAAAATTTCACCTTCAATAAACTGGCCAACACCACATTACACAGTGAATTCATCTGGTCCTCTATATGCTGGCCTTTATTATTTTCCTGAGAAAAAAACCTCCTCACATAATGACAAATAAAATTGGCTTTGACAGGAATGAAGACATACTGTTTATCGTTGAAAAGAAAAACCCAAATTAGCATGCTTAAGAGGTTTTGGACACTTCATACAAGACTGTGAATGAAAGTATTTTCACGGAAAGGATTTTTAAGATCACCTTTTGGCATTCGGGATAGTGGTGGGTCACAGCACTCCATGTGGAACCCTCTATCACAGGAGTCGCAAAAAAGCATGTTATCCTGAGGGGGGCAGGGGTGAGGGGGTGGAGAAAAGGAAGGAAAGAAAAAAGACTTAATACAGCATTGCTTCAAGTTGTACATCAAATATTTGCATTTGTGCATGTGCTAATTATAAAGCTACTAAAAACAAAGACAAGTCAGAAAACACTCAACAAATCTAACTTACTGCATTTTTGCCTTGGATCCGACACGCACTGCAAGTCTTGCACTCAATACACTGCCACCTCAAGGCCTTCACATTTGTTGTTAACTCAGGACAGAATTTCAAACATGATGGATGTCCTAAAAAACACCAAAATGTCATTGAGAGATTGAGGTTTAAGATTGGTTAGATTGATTTTTAAGTTCAGCAGGATGTAGCCAGCACCACCAGAACCCTGCAAGCACCAGCTGCTTTCAGAATTTTGCAACACATTATTTAACTCATTTACGCCATACAAATATACAGAATAACGGCTGTGAAACCCATTCATGAAGACAGGTAATTGACTTCTACTGCAACTGACACCTCTGAATGGTCTACATAAGGACCTAAAACTGAACTTCTATTTTCACTAGGTTACTTCCATAGTATATTAAATTGCTAATGGTTCTGAAAAAAGTATATTTAAAACTTGTCCACATTCCCCTTTTCTAGCAGTGTAAAAGAAAGTGAGGAAATCTTTAGATAAAACCATATTAGTTATTTTTCTTACTATACTAAGTAGCTACCAGAAAAACTGAATAGCCAAACTATAAGCATTTTTCATTTCAACTTATTACTTAATTACATACAAAGAACAATTTCAGAGTAATAAAAAGGGGGAAAAGCATCTGGCAATTGGCATTAAGAAAGACATACTGCAATAGGTTTAAAATTGAGGGGGTGGGTGTGGAGGGGGGGCCTGGGAGTAGTTGAACTACCATCTCCCACAAAACACAAAATTTCCTCGGCAGGACCATTCCCTTTTCAGAGTAGCCTAGAAGGCCTACGTGACTTTTCCAGTTAACAGAAGATACCAGACAACTGAACACATCCAACACTTTATGCAACACTGGCAGTGATTTTTTCATGTCTTCAACAACCTCGGAGCGTACCCTTAATCCAGAAAAAACACTGCTACGTAGGAGGGGATAAACCTTCCCAGGGAAACCCTTTTTGACACTTTTATATTCAGAGATTATCTATCAAGAACATCAACACAGAAGTAGTCAGAGAGGTAAGAATCCCTGATGCCATGCTGCTGCACTTAGAGATGGCTGCAGTGACGTGGTCCGCATGAAAGGTGCTTTCTTCTCACCATCAGAGTTGGGATGAGTGCTTCCTTCTAGGTAATGCTGTAGGTAATGCACAGTGATCCTGACTTTCTCTATTGACCATTTCTCAGTCCAGGACTGAGCCAAAACACCACAAACGAAAATACAGTCTAATCCATGAGCATTTGCTATTTTTGTCTTCTAGTGGACTGAGGCATGAATGGCAAAGACAACTTATGGAATGCAAAAGCCATTTGAATAAGTGACAATTTCAGATTTTACTTCATTTTATTCTGTGTATCCAAGGCTTGAACCACTTCATTGTTAACCTTTGAAAGACAACTTCAATTGTGCATATTCTCAAAATAAAATGCAGATATATAATCTATTAGTACGGAGAAATCAACAATGAATTCAAAGAGTAGTTTCAGGAAGATATTGAGAAAGCATAACTCATTTGATTCTCAGCATACAGTTTAAGATATACCAACATTCTTTGTGGTTAAAACTAAGTACGCACTTTTAAGAAAGTGACAAATATACCATAACCATAGAGATTAGTTAATGAGATAATGTTCCTCTCAATGAAACCCCCTAGAGATGCTGCTATTAGTAATCAATATCCACATAAAGACTTACTTTATCAACTATGACTTAACAATTGTATTAACACATTAAAGCGCAGTCATAAACCAATCACCTCCATGTAAGTATACTTAATTCCAGTTATCTACCCTGAACAGAAGAGATTTACTTCAAGGAGCAAGCTGCAGTTAAAGTTGTTGATTTTAATTTCGTTTTAAGTAAGTAACTGCAAAGTATAAACACAAGAAACATTCCTTCTCACTGGTTGGTAACCACTGGTTGAACAAATTAAGTGTAACTGTGCTACTTTATATCTCTTATCTACCAATGGAACATTTCTCATTCAAGCAATTACACAGCTTAATACATTTCTTTAAGCACCAGATTTTATTATCAGACAAAAATTCAATTTAAAAAAATTCACTGGTATTAAACGCAAAGATTCTGCCTGCAATTCCAAATCCTTGAGCCACAAGTAACTAGAAGCTGGAAGGGTGCAAATGGGATCCATCACTGTGTATTTGCCGTGCTCCTTCACTGTCTTTTCTAGGTACGCACTAGCAGAGACAGCCCAGAAATCTTTAGATTTCAAAATCCCATATAGTACTGTTCTTTAACAGCTGATAATACTTAAACTACTCACTTTAGACAAACTGACATAGTGCAAATATAATAATAACATGTATAGGGTAATGCCTACCAGACATTAAGTGGTAGCCAACAAGTTTCAATTTTAAAAGGAACTCTGTTTAACTACAGTCATAGTAGTTACACAGGTTTTATAGTTTAACAGATTTCTGTACTCAGTTGAAGTTACTGTGTCCTTCACTGATTTTACAGCTATTTTCTTTTCATTTGAGAGCTGAAGGAAAGCATATTTTGGGCTTCCAAATTTGCAGTATTTCAGCTCTAACTAATCTAAACTGAAATGAAAAACATACTATCTTCTCCATATCCAGAAGCTGATAAATCTCCAAGTGGTTTTCAACACTAGTTTCAAGTATTTAAACTGGTAATTTCTCCTGGTTTTTCCACATGACTTTCTTTTAAAACTCAGCAACATCAACATTTTAATGTATCAAACAAGTTTATCAGGTAACTGGAAATTTAGACCTTTGAAATCTGGAAAATTTCACTAGGAATACATATAGGCCTACTTTAAAATGAAACGCCTTAAAATTCATTCGTCCCTGTTAGAAACAGTTAAGATTTGTTATACGCTGACATGGCAGAAATAGGTGAGATCAGCAAGTCAAAAGTGAAGGTCTCATTCCTTTGTGACTGAAGGCAATTTCTCTAACCCACTTACTTTTGTGTATTCCTCACAAAGTTAAGCCTTGTTTATTCATTAAAGGATTTGATGAAACAACTAGTCTTTTAAAAGAACAAGCATTAGATCAGTGACTACAATTAAACACAGTGCTAAATTAGTTATGCCAATATCTTCCATTATTTTTAACTTTAACAGAAATGCTGGGAACTACCATACAAGATAATTCACAAAAAAAAAACACCTCTCAACTTGTGTTTGATAATCTTTAAGGTAGAAAGCACTGTTATTTTGGGAGACTTCAGCTATGAGCAGAGATGGTCAGTCCACCTGTCTTGGAGATGTACCAATTTTTTCCACCTGCAATTTCTTAGCAGTTCATTTTACTCAACTCACCCAATATCCTTACATAGACAGCACCAATTAAGACAAATTCTATATTCCATTATTACTGAAGCATACCCTAAATCTCATTTAGAAAGCGATCTCTGCCCAGTTGTTTCCAAACATTTTCTATCCCTCTTCCTCTTGACCTGAGTCTAATGTCTCTGCTGCTCTGCTCTCCAGCCTTCTTTATCCACCTTTGCTCAGTAAATCCTCTTGCCTCCTCAGGATAACATACAATTTGAGAGTATCCACAGGTGTTCTACTTTTAGCTATTCTTCCCTCTTTAAAAAAGTATTTATTATAATTCTCCAGTCACTCAACTTTTTCCCTCCTCATTCTGTAACTTCAAACACTTATAAAAATCCATCAGCAGCAGCCTTTAATTGTTTCTGCACATCTTGTTTGTTGGGAAAAACAGCAGTAGAGTTTGATTCCAGTTCTCAAGTGTATTGATTTTTCAAAGAGATAGG
This sequence comes from Lanius collurio, assembly GCA_020086605.1. Taxonomy (NCBI): domain Eukaryota; kingdom Metazoa; phylum Chordata; class Aves; order Passeriformes; family Laniidae; genus Lanius; species Lanius collurio. The sequence goes on from JACBWW010000010.1 coordinate 12,276,615, forward strand.
AAAAAAGCAGGAGAGAAAAAAAAAACAACACAAAACCCAACCAAAACAAAGAGGAACTACGTCTGCTTTTGTCACGGGATGTTTTCTCACATCTGACATCCCTCATCTTACTTCTTGAGAAAATCCTCTGTGCCAACTGACACAGCAGTGCGTTTCATTTCTACTACCCCAATACTTTATCCTCCCAAATACCACAAAAACGTGCAGTTGTCCAGCTAGTTTCTGCTTTCAGAACGCAGAAACACTACCTGAAAAGACAAAAGCAACTTGACACAAAAACAAAAAGGGAAAGCAGACGTGCCAGTAGTGGGCACTGCAATTTAATCTCTGATCAACTGAACAATTTGCTTGCTGTGCACAACACGCAATTTCTTTTCTATTTGTTAGACAGCAAGACCAGCTTTGAGATACACTGCAATGTGCAAAATTACAAATCCAATTACAATAAAACTCCACTTGAGTGAAGTTTTGTTATTTATAAATTGCACTGAAATTGGTTTTTATTTTAGTTAGGCATCAGTAGCTAAAGTTTAACCATCCAGCAAACTGATTGGCAGTCTCAACATTTCATTCCTTATATCTAATACATCTGAGGAACTAATTAAAGATAATTCAGTCTTAATGAGGCAGAGAGAATGTATTGGTGTTAATTCAAATAGAAGCTGATCCATGAAAGTCAAGACTTCCAGTTCTAAAGTGTCTTAAAACCCACCAGGGGATTATTACACAACAGAAGAATAGCTGATATCTAAGCTCACCTGATTAATGTAAACTCTGTGCACCAGAGTCTAACCAAGAATAAACCTTATTAATTTTCCAAATATCAGAAAACAGATTTGAAAATAGAGGAAATCTATAAATCACTAAAGTAAGACAATTTAAAATTTATGGGATTTGCTGTTGCATACTGGGTTAAAAAAGTAATTTTCTTCTTTCAGAGTGTAATAATTAGCTAAAATATACTGAAAAATACACTGGCTAAAATACAAAGTAACTATCAGGGTGACAGACTGAGAAGCAGACAATCAAAACCATATCCTGATTAACTGAAAACATGTTTTTATCCATACTGTTTTGTCTTTATTCAAGCACTTATGTAGTCATCCTGGGTACTGTCACAGCTACCCTCAGCATACCTACAAAATTATGATATTCATGAACTCCAGATTCACAGAATCACAGAATCCCTAGAGCTGGAAGGGACCCACGAGGATCATCGAGTCCAACTCCTGGGCCTGCACAGGGCATCCACAAGAGTCACACCACGTGTCTGAGAGCATTGTCCAAATAGCTCTGTCAGGCTGGTGCTGTGACCACTCCCCTGGGCAGCTCCAGGGCCTGACCACCCTCTGGGTGAAGAACCTTTTTCTAAAACTCTCCTGACACAAGTTCAGGCTGTCCCCTCAGGCTCCATCACTGGTCACCACAGAGAAGAGAAGTACCTGCATTAGGTACAGCCACAGAGTCTGCAAGAGCTGCTGCAACACACAGGAGCAAAGGACATGCAATCAGTAGTGTCATTATCTTGTGCCTGACAAGTAACAGGTTGCCCAAATAATGTGGTATCTCACCTGAAACATTATTTAAATTCCCTCTTGAGTAACAGAATAATTTTATTTAAAAATGAACTGGATACACAAGATATGCAGCAAAGATTGATACACAGTCTTTATTACTATGATTATTTCTCAGCTTCTGCAATGCTGCAAATCTGTGCAAGCAAAATCCTTGATCATCATTTCATGTCACAATGCAACACTGAGTTTCCAGAGCCAACACAGATCCCAAACCATAACTGAATTCTTGTATTGTACAAGTGTGGTTTCCTCCTCTCAATTTACTCAGCAGATCTATACTTTGACATACAGATGAATTCATATCTCTAACTGGTAATTATCCTAATTATACAGATGACAAAATTCTAGTTTAAAAGAAACCAAAAACCAAACCAATAAACAAAGCCAAGAAAAACAACAACAAACTCTTCCACCCCCCTGGTTTCAGTTTTCAATCAGTTCATTCAAAGAGAGAATAAGGTTCACAAGTTTAAAAGATTTTTTAAAAGACATTAAAACATTAATTTTTCTAGTATTTGTAAATTCAGCCAACTTACCACTGCTGCCACAATCTGCACAAGACAAGAGCTCTTCTGGTTTTTTTTCACGATTTGATTCTTTTGTTCCCAAGCAAAAGCTACATATTGGGATGGGATCAGCTCGTGGCTAGATTTAAAAACAAACAGACAGTTAGCTAACCAAAAAAAACCAACCAAAACTCATCAGCCTCCCTGGATTTTATCTGACATTTTGTTGCACCACATATTAATTGCCAAGGCAAACATTCACTTTACTAACTTTGTTACAAAGTTTTTATCTTAACATATTTCACAAACTTTAAGTTGGCCCATAATGAGCACCCTGTGCATTACTCCATGTAAACATCTCCAATACAGGACTAGTGTTAACAAAAACAAGGAAAAATTAGAACCTGGGACACTACTGCATGCACAACTAAAACTCCAGAACACAATCACTTGTTCTTCAAATGTAATAGTGCTCAAAGATCAAGATGTAAACTAGTCTTAATTACAGATGAATATAGTTCCTTTACACAAGAAAACAAACTTACCAAAAACTCTCAAATTCAAGACATATTTTATTACCTGGAAATCCAATGCAACTCATACCTCCTTCTGAAACTACCATTTTAGGGTAAAAGCCCTGTATTTAACAGATCAAGAGTTATCCATTCCAGTCAGATGAGTCCCAATAGCTTTGATATCCGACCATAATAAAAGCCATGCAAATCTTTCAATGTCTGGAAGCAATACACAGAGCTTCTCAGAGAATTACTTTATAATTGATACTAATTTATTTCCCATCTTTCTTATCAATTACATAACAAATTATCAGAAATTAAATATCTATTACATAGTTTCTGCATTATATTTTAGAGCTTTAATGAAAATACTAACCTGCAACATCCAAAATATTAATGTATTAATGACTACATGGAAGTATCTGTAAGTGGGTTTGTAATAAATAAAACTATATGCAACTGTTTATCCCAAATGGGATACTAAAATAATGGAGTACCTTCTCAGACTGGCTTCTAGCAGAGAGTATCACAATAACTCAGATTAAAATGGTTTCTTTTGCAAATTCGTAGTTTCCAGATTCAGGTAGGCAATGCTGTTAGTTTAACATATCACAGTAATCATTTATTGGCTTTACCTTCATTTTACATTTCCTCTTTATGCTACAATGCTGTGAAAGCTCGCAGGCTATCTACATTTGACCTCTAAATCTGTATTCCATTACAGACCTGGAGAGTGGGGAATGCTTGTTTTTAAGGGTATTCTCGTGAAGGAATCACTTCAATGGTGATGTGCCCTTACATCTCAGCACAATACAGCACAGACATATTGAAACTACTTTTATGTTATTAAGTTTTATGAACATTTTAAGTCAAGCAGCATGAAGAACACTGACACCAGGAAGGTAAGTTTGTCCTAGCCATAGAAGAGGAACACGCATATAAACATACTTTTATCTAAACATACCCCTACGCACCATACTTTTTCTGAAAACTTCATCCTCAGAAGGTCTGCTCACTGTTCAACTCTTCACAATCCAATTACTGAAATACTGACATATTTTTATACTCCAAAGAATATACATAAAAGATAAACAGAGCTGAAGACTTTTCATAAGGAGATGTGTGTCCTCTTCCAAGATGTACAAAAGGGAACTGCTATTGCTTTCTTGTAACTAATAGGAACAAGTCTTCTTTTAACTAACAGGAACAAGTCATCTGCAAACTTTTGTCTCACTAAGGTCTCCATTATGGATTATCTGGTTAGCTGAAATATGAAATCGCTACTTGGACATAAAGCTTGGACAGACAGCTTTCAATAATGGCCATGCTTCAAAAAAAAGCATTATTGGTATTGTCAGTTTTAGCAGGATGACATTGAATTATATCAGTAATTCTATAGGTGGGAAGGGATCTACACATTACTTGCAGGATTTTTCACTTGTTGAAAGCATTGTATACACAAATAAAATTAAAGTATTTAGTTACTATTCTTGCCAGTTAGATACCATAATTCAACAGATCTTTCCCATCATTTTCCTTCTATCAGCTATGTCACTGGAGCAAAATGATACTTACAAAAAAACCAAAATACATAAACTATGCCAATAATCAGCAGCAGAAAAAGGGTCTAAGAGCTATTCAAACAGTATTTGCAGCATTTTACAGACATTTCTTAACGGCTACCTAAAGTTTAATACAGATAATTTCAAAAGAAAGATTATTCTTTCAGTGGAATCCAGTAAAAATCTCCTCCTGGCAACTATACCATTCTCCTTCCCTTCAATATAACAGTGCTTTAGCCATTTCAAAAAGGCTTGCTCTGATAAATAATTTACAAAGCTTCACACATCATTCAAATCCAGGTCCACAATCCCATCTATCTTTCCAAGATATTTTTTTTTTGCTCTAGGAAAAGACATGGCCATTAGCCAACATTCATTTACTTCCCTATTTCAAACATGCCCGATCTACCACCCCCCCTCCTTTTTTTTTTTTTCCTGAAGGTAAAATAAAGGACAAAGGTTGTTGGCAGTTCAGGGCTACAAAGATTGATGTTCCCATACCAAAACTAATCACAAAGAGCTCACAAATCCTATCACTTCATATACAAGTTTCCAAGAAACTTACAGGCTCCAGTATACACTTTGAAGCCATTTACATTAATAACTGTATTATAGGGTCTGATCTCTCAACTACTGAAACTTAAGAATACACATACACACTCTTGTCAGCACAGTAAACAAGACACTGTTTCAATTTGCTTCAGCTTGCACAGTTGAAGCAAACCTGAATTCATACTGGCAGTATTAGTTCTGGCTCACAACTGTTTCAATTAGCAGATACTGAAGGGGGTTGGGGTTAATATGAGGGAGGGGGAGCTGGTGGGTTTTTTTAGCTGTTTGTTTTTTTTTTTTAAGTAGCAGAATATAGTCTAAACAGCAATGCACTTCCTACCTTAATCAAAGAGAACTGTAAGAGAAATTAATCTCTTTCTCTAATCAGTAGTTTATCTTCTAAAATATAGCCATCACATATCATTATCTTTTGAAAAACAATGATTAGTCTTCAGAAAGGAGTACAGTCAGTTATTCAACACCCCAATATTTTTTACCAGATGAACCAGTAATATTTTTTGTGTTAATATTTAATATTAACATTTGCATAACAAAAAGTTTAGGAGTATGTTGTCTGCTCTCACACAAGGGAGGCCCGAATAGCGCTTACCCAGTAACATACTATTGCTTCAACACAATTAATAGGCTGAGAAAAATTGTTAATCCCTTAAATTTTGTGAACAAGGTAAATGACAGCTTGCAAAACAGTTTAGTCTGCTAGGTTACTAGAAACTGAACATTCAAATTTAAAAGACTGCCTTGTGTAATAATTGTATTCCCAACTGCAGTAAGAGCAAATTTACAGAAAATTCATCCTTTAATGCCAACATGCATTCAGAAATCCAAGCTTCACAAAGAGCACCAAGCAAAAAAAATTAATATATACACACCATGGAACAATAACAGACCATCAATTCAGCACCTGTAAACAGGGTGGGTTTTTATTTTACTTTCCAAGTAGAAATTGAACCATACTTATTTAAGCATCACATATCCAACTGCCATAGTCAATCAATCCCTTAAAACATCATGCAGTCCATCAATTCTCTGAAGAGTTTTAATACCATGTACTGTATGACAATATGGTACCACCACAACACACCACCAAAATCTAATTTCACAACATTTATCATTTTAAAATTACTCTAAACAATAATGGGTTGTGATTATTCTAACACTTGAAACAGTTTTCACTAAAAATTATATGAATGTGTGTACACTAAATTTTGTTTATAATTATTTCAGTCACTAAAGAATACAAGAAAAAAAACATGTTTAATAAAAGTTTGTGCTACAGATAAAGACTAAAAATAAAAAGTATTGGTTTAGTGCCTTCACTACAAGCATTTTGTAATTGATCCATCTGAAAAAAAACCACCTCAAAGCCACCAAAAAATCCCAAAGCATTTCAACTATTTGACATAGTTTACATGTTGTGAAACATTAAGGACCCGCTACCCTAAATGCTCACAGTCTTTGCATATTCTGCATTCTGACTGGTCCACAAAAAAAAAAAAAGAGAACCATAGAACAGCTTGGGTTAGAAAGGACAAAAATCTAATTCCAACTGCCTTGTCATGGGGAAAAACACCTTTCATATCATCACTTATTTAGAAATAACAACATAGTGCTAGCTTTAGTTAAACTAGTGCAGTTTCCATGTTTAAGCAAAGACTTGGAAGTCATTTATGCAACCGGTAAATTATTTTGTTTACTTTAATGACTCACAGCTATCTATTCTGAGAAACTAAGAAGCTTTGCCAATATACTGCACAAAATCAATCCTTGGTAAAAATTCAGCTGGACTTCTGTTACCTTATGCCAGAACATGTCTCAGAATCACAGCTCAAAATAACAAATTTTCTCCTATGTATTTTCTGAGCTTGTAGAATTTATATGCTAATTTGATTGTATTTATAGTTACCATGAAATTCTTAAGGCATTTATGATGTTTCAACATCTCACCCCCAAAGAAGTCACATTAGGTCCTGACAAGTTTTATTTTACTTTATTTTTGAGCATGCAAAGTTATCCAAAACTACAAATTCCACTCAGAGTAAGAAGATTTCTATTTGCATTGCTATAGCACTCTGAGCTTTTAAACAGAGTGTCTGAAAACTGTCAGGCATTAGCTGTGTACACACAATTACGGTCTTAAGTGCTATCTCATTAAGCATTATACACACATTAAAAGAAATTAAAAGTTTTGCACACAATCCCAAGAAACTTGACTAGTAAACCAAAAGCCTCGACTGTTCACATTCGCAACTGCCTGTCCGTACCTTTTCAGAACCACCTCAACATCATCTGACAACCTGCTGGAAAACACACCCTTATGAATGATACCTGAACATTAGATCTCTGTTATCCTATAAACACATAAGTAATTACAGGGCTAACAGGATAGAGAGGCAAATTTTACTGATAAGTGAAGCTGCCATGACCTTCAATACAGATCCACAGTCCTGGTCCCAGCCTATTTACAGCCTTAGGAAGGACAGAAGCAGAAAGGTGGCTTCTCAGAGTACCTACATTTTCACAAAGAACCTTTGAGGACTACCGCACTCCTTTTTTTTAATTTTTTTTTTTACCATAGTTTGAAAAAAACAAGTCCTTGAACAAGAAATACTGCCAATAGCATCTGTAAATACTGCTTTAAAAAAATATTAATATCGAAAAGCAAAAGCTTTATCAGCAACAGGTACTGATTCCATCTCAGCTACTGAAGCAGCTGCTCTTGGTCACAGGCAAGACAGTGCTGTGAGTACTTTCAGCTGCAATCAGTTTCCTGCATCCATTCTGTGTGTGTAAAAAACAGTTTACTTTCCACATCTGGAAAAAAAAATCATCATATTTCAGGAACTAGTTACTGTAAGTTAAACTAAACTCTAAATTTTTAAAACAACTTGGTAACCATCCAGTAGCTCCCATGTTAGGCCTGCAGGCCCACGAAGCATGGTAAACAGTAAACACTTGATCAAATGATGGCAAACACATCCTGACAGGCAGAAGTGTGGAAACATTACACCTGCTACAAACCTTAATGTAGCAGCTACACATTCAAAGAGCACAAAGCAAAAGCCAGCACAAGGGCAAGTCCAAAAATAGAGGACTGACCAAGGTTTGAACTTTCTTTATTACATCTTTAAATCAATTAACTGCATAAATGGGGTGTATTGAAAAAAAACTACAGTTAAACTTTCTCCTTTTCCCGCCAAAGATTATCATCACTGCTAGAACGCAGGTTTGTGTGCCTTTTTTTTGGTATAACACTCACTTCCTTACTACGCAGTGGCTTCATAGCTTTCTCTGCTCACATCTTCCTCCTGTACTTTGAAAGGGTATGTCTCTATGGGCATTGTGATATACAAGGTAACCATCAGAGACACTGAGAATTATGCAAAAAGAGTAAATTTAAAACCCTTCATGCCCTTCTCGATTCATATACACTAAAGCCATCTAACTGCAACAGTAATACTAGATTAGACTTAATTAGCTGCACATAAGCCAACCTGCATTCCTGTATTTTTAAAGTTTACATCCACTGAAAATTTTAAAATTCCACTTTCTGTTGAAAAACCACCACCCAAAGCAAGCACAGAAGACATTTAGAGAACGGTGCAAAGCAGCAGCTCAAAAATACAGCTGAGTCTCCCAGTCCTCTGGAGGCTCAGTTTTCATTTTCAACAGAATGAATATAAAGCCTCTACAGTTACAGAAGGGAGGCTTTCCAGCTATGGCCCAAATTCAATAGACACACAGGACTACTGAAGTCAATCTAAAAACAAGGCTTGGATAAGCACAGGCCGTGCTACTGTTTCTGTCAACAAACTCTGATACCTTACTTATTTAAATTGTATCCCTTCTGTGATCCTGTGTTAGCTTTTATGTGGCAGGGTTTAACCTCAGCTGGCAACTAAGCTCCTCACAGCTCATTACCCCCACATGGACCAGGAAGAGAATCAGAAGTGGAAAATCCACGGGTTGAGATAAAGACAGTTTAATAGCCAAAGAAAAGCCACATACAGAAGCAAAGCATACCAAGGAATTATTGCACCACTGCCCATGGGCAGGCAGGTGTTCAGCCATCGCCAGGACAGCAGGGCCCCTTCACATGGAATGGTTACTGGGAAGACAAAACACCATTGCCCGGTGTTGGTGTACCCCACTGCCACCTTCTTACTTCCACTTTATACACTGAGCATAATGGTATGGAACATCCCTTCAGTCAGCTGCCTAGATAACCTCCAAGATTCTTGTGCACTCCAGCCTCCTCACTGGTGGTAATGTGAGAGAAGCAGAAGCCTTGACTGTGTGCAAGCACTGCTCAGCAATAACCAACACTATCCCTACATTGACAATACCATTTCTAGCACATACCCAAAATATCATCCTACAATAGCTAATACAAGGAAAATAAAACCGTGCCCTAGTCAATAGCAGTACACTGTGGTAGCACTATAGAAGAAAGCAAGCTTTTCCCTCCTGAATGGGAGGGAATTTTTTCTTTAATTTGTAGGTTTCCTGCTTTGGTCCTGCAACTGGGACCAAACAATTTAAAAATGTATTCACCTTTCCATTGTAACAGTAAGAGTGTTTTTAAATAACAAAATGTCCTGTAGCCAAGGCTATTAATATAACTGGGCTATGAAGAAGGCAATCCTAAAGCTCCCTTTTAGGCATTCTCCACTGGGAGGTTAAAGCCCAGCTACGGAACCTGCCACTATCAGGTACTTTTGCTTACCAGGTAATCAATAGCTCAAGCTGAAAATACATCCCATATACACTGCAGTTTTTTATTTACATCTTCCTGTAATTCTAATGACCATCACCTACATTTGTAAACATAACCTTGGGCCAAGCAGTCTTCAGACCTGAAATTCTATCTTCAATGGCTTTGAAGTGAAAAGACCAAGGGAAAAAAGTTCTTTTAACACTTTTCAGCTATGTTATTAATACCTTTGGCAGTATAGTTCCTTCAGGAATACACATCTAAGTTGTCTCTATCAAATAGATGAAACTGAACAGGCCATATAACATCGGTACTGCATGTAGGCAATTCCACATTCAACTGCAACTGGGTTTGACCTGTTCTTTCACCTTCTGCAAGGTACCCCCAGGAAATTAATTCAAAACACATTTCTAAGTTAGACTTTAAATAAAAATAACTCAGTTCCATTTTCTTGACACCCAAGACATAGAAAACTTTTGTCTTCAGACTCATGTGAAATGGTATTCAATAATATTTAAATTTTAAGGGGCTCCATCCTTTCTGCTCCCTTACTTGCCTACTTAGAGACCACTAACTGGCTAAAAATCTAAATGTCTTAATATCCAGTTTCTGGCTAAAAGACTTTTTTGTTTGTATGCTTGTGTTTGTTAAATGACACTCTTCAATCTGGCACACAAAACAACCTCAAGTGTACCAACAACAGGCTTGCTTTTCTTCATTCCCTCTCCAAGCAGTCCATTAACTCCTACAGACCGAAGTGAAACCACCACTGCAAATCCAACCAAACAGATTATCCATAAATTGTATTACTCCTTACATACCTATTACTAGTCAAAGAATGCCACATCTTCCAAGCGACACTTTTTTATTTTATGTAGCTTAAATTTTTCTTTTACAAAGTCATGAGTTTTTGCCCTTCCCAATTCCCTCAAAACTCAATTCTTTAAATCCACCTAGATGTCTTGAGAGCACCAAATATTTGTTACTTGCCATGCACTCTTTACAATAAAAATGACGTCCTTCAAGTCTCATCTTCAAGTACACTACTAGGTATTCATTTAGAGGTAAAGTGCCTTATGTATCTAGCTTTCTACAGTCCTGCTCATCACCTGGTAATTTCCACAATGTCGTCTTTATCTCACTTCTTCATATGCTTGGGAGACTTCCAAACATGGTATCCACTGTTTTTTGTCCCATGTATGTACAGTTGTTCAAACGGGATTACATTTTCCAACTCCAAATTTGATCTTTTACTGCACTGCAACTAGAATGAAGCAGGTGACAGATGTAACCACAAGGTAAGCAGTGGTACAATTCACAGCCCATGATCCCATGGGCATGTCAACTTTTACACTCTTTGGAGAAACGTATTGTTTTTAAGCAGATTAAATAAACTTCAGTATGAAAAGTACAGGTTCATTGCCATGATATTATGTTTACGCAGATGTTTGTATATATGCATATTTTTATCCATAACTTATTACCAAAGTCATCCTACATAAATGAGTATAATGTTTGCAACATGGCACAGGATAATTATTAGTTGTCTTGATGCTAATTGCTCAGGGAAAATGTTTAATTGCATATTAAATTGATCATATGCATATTTTATCTAGTTTACTCTTTGGGGCAAATTTACTGTCAGCACAATCTAGATTTGAATAGCAGTATACTAAATACAGAAGCAGGGCTTTTTGAAACTGGGCTAGTGTTTGAAATGCAATTCTAAATAAAGCAAGCAGGGCCCTGTTCTACTCCAAGATGAAGCAGGTGAATTTCTGCACAAAGTCAAGCCATATCCTGCCTAGTTGCCTCATACAGGGTAAAATACTAAGGAAGGGAAAAATATTAGGACCAAAGCAAAATTATTATGGCCACAAATTCCAGAACCTGATATGGGATTACAAGACAACTATTCCTTTGGATTTCTTCCACTGATATGATTGGGAAATAGAAGCTTTAAACAGGGAGCACTTAGATTTTGTTTTTGTGATGTACATTTTGCGTTTTGTTTAAAAAAGTATTTAGTGTTACCTCATGCATATAACTTGACAACCTTTCTGCTCAATTACTTCAAGAGCAAATGCAGTATAAATTATATCACTGTAAATAACAAAGCCAATTCTCTTACCAAGGCCTAAGTAGTAGAAAAATGACTTGGCTAAACTCTCATTCCGACAGGCAACAAGTGGCAGCAGCTTGGCCATCCACCTTTTGTTCTTAGTCACCGGTAGTAAAAATCACTGGCACTAAGATACTTCTCTGCCAGGTGAGCTACAGAGTAATACAAGTAATGAAAATCTACTTATTTAACTATTTATTAATTTAAAAAAATAAGTAATTACTGATCTCCTTCCTGAACCAAGAAAATGCTGGACAAACAGCTGATTAAATGCTAACAGCTCCATTTTTTTTCCCCTGACAGGAACTGAACTTTATTCTCGAGAAGAAAAGAAGTTTATTCAACAGCCAAGATACTGAAATCACTTGCAGGCATTTACCTTTACAAGCCATTGCACAAGACACAAAGCCACTGAAAATCTGCCAGCTCAGTGAAGTACATACAGTGCATTTTATACAAGACTTGGGAGAGTAGCAGTTTTTTGCTTGATCACGTGCTGAAATCCATGGCAGAGGATAATAAAGGTGAATAGGCACAGTAGCCCTATACTCCAAGGAGTTACCTAAGAGGCTGGCACTTCCAACAAATGAAACAGACTGCTTTGTCAGTCTCTGCTTCTTTGTATGTATAGATCATGTTCAATAGTGACATACTGTCAAGAAATGTTAACACCCTAAACCAAAAAGCAATTTCATAATTAAAAACCCAGATCACTGTAGGTCATTTTACAAATAAAGTAAAATAATCTCCCTTAGAATATACTAAAGCACTGCCAGCTAGCCATGTGATGTTAACCAGAGCTCAAACAGCTCAGAACAAAGCCAGTAAACATTTCATAGAAGACTAGTTTTTCTTAGAAAGGCTTTCAAGTAGGCCTATTATATAAAATTAAATTAAAGTCTCTTGAAGGAAAGAGGCTTAAAATTTGCCTTAAGTATTACATTTAAGCTGGGTGATGAGGGGAGAGAAGGGGAATAAAAAAAAAATTATTGCAGCAACTTCTATTGTGTGGCTTTTAGAAACAAATCCAGTGAGGCTCTCAAGCACTGGTCTCAATTTATCTTCCACGCTATTTCCAAGTATTAAAGTCTATGAAGCCCACGAGGCCATTCTCTGTCCTACCAATGATATTAAATTGCCATGCTACTCAAGGAAAACATATGAACTCTAGCATCAGCATTTGTGCAAAAGGACACAAAAAAGGACAGGAGAAGGGTCATAACAAAGTTAATTAAGTCAACAGCTTGTTGACTAATTTTGTGAAGGATTTTTAAACAGTGCTCCAAAGTCAGTTATGCTCTTCTTCAAAAGCAGCAACTGTACTGCTGATAGGCTACAGAAGGTGATAAGCAACTGCAACAAAAAGGCAAAACTCAAGGAAAGAATGAATTAAGAAATCATCACTTAGCAAATCCATCTAACAGAACTCTTGGACCATACACAAGTATGAAATTGAAGTCTTCTAGAATCAACCTCCTTTCACGTCTGACCGGAAGCAGTTCCTGTTTGCTTCCATCCAGTAAAGGAGCTAACCAGTGAAATAACCTGTACGTACAGCATCACTCACAGTTAAGGGCCCTGGCCATTAAAATAAAACTCTCACTAGTAGTACTCAAAATGCATTTTTTTTGTGTAGTGGAACTGCAAAAACACTTTTTGATCTAACTCCATATGAGTGCAGAGCATAGTAGGCACAAGACACAATAATAAACTCATTAAAACATACTGCAGCAATCCACTTCATGACAAAATTTTCTGTGTAAAGATTTTCCCCTTGCCTCTTCTTTCACATACAGGAGAAAATACAGTTATCTCAATGGAAATGGCAAAGCAGCATGACCAGAGTTACCCCACATACATCACTGAAAAGTCTTTAGGACTGGATTAGCCTGTAAGACCAAGAGACAAGTAAACTACTAACTTTTATATTTCACTTTTTCAGGTTCTGCATACACTATTCAGCTGTTCTAGCAACAACAGATAAATACAACAAAAATCTGACCCTTGCAATAAAGCCTGCAATTCTGATCCCTACAGAATACATACTTCAGGCTCCCATATAGGCTAGTATGGGAAAAGTACCTCCCTTAACCAGTCCAAAGTACCAAGCAGACAGTGGATCCTGAGACACAACCAGAAGATTGACTATACCACTGTTCCTTAACAGTCTGAATAAAATTATTATTAACAACTCTTGTCTGTTGGTGCCTTAACTTTCCAGTATCTAAGAGACAACTAAGCATTTACACTTTATACCATAAGAACGCCGTCAACATAGTCAAAACAAAAAAATTATAGATGGTGTTTTTTAACTGCAAAACTAGTTTAAATGAGTATTTACATTTAGGATGGCCACACTATCTTCTTGAAATTTGCAAAAAGCAAGGATTTGTGAAAAAGCACTTCAGTGATGCAAATCAGAAGTTTCAAGGCAGACAAAAGAAGTTTTGAAAACTACTTGTCTAAAACATGATCACTTCAGTAACAGGCTATTAAGACCCCTCTATAGTCCAACCCACAGAAGAAGCTTTTTTTTTTTCTCTCCCTCTACTTAGATGCTTACAACAAAATGTGGAAGTCTTCATTACCAGTAAGAAGTCTTAATAAACAAGGCAACATCTGAAAGGTTCAACATCTACACCTTTGATTTTTCACATTATAACCTAACTCCACTGGGATACCTTTTGTTTTGGTGGGTTTTTTTTGTTTTTTGGGGGGTTTTTTGGTTGGTTGGGTTTTGGGTTTTTCCTGTGGAGGGGAAGCAAAGAAAAAGCTCTGCAGCATAAATAATAGAGAAAGTTCCCTCCAGACTTCAAATTCTGCTTGAGATCTTGACTCTACTGCCATGAGAGCTCTGCCATTTACAACCATAAAGTTTATGGATTACCCTGTTTTTCAACTCCTCGCAAAATTTTCTTTTGAGTCTTCCATTTAAAGGGTGCTCAGCTTTAAGCAAACGACTATAAATTTTAAAATTTGGGAAAAAAGTAATACCTGCAGCCCAAGCTCGTTTCCTTAAAAAAAAACTTAAGTTCACATTGTGACCAATAAAAAAGACATGCTTTTCATGTTCCAAATGTAAAAAGGTAATGTCTAGAATAGTTAATACAAAGCACTCTGAAGTTACTTGATCTGACCAGAGTGCCTTGTACCCCGACAAATAAATAAAAAATATGATCTACTTATTCCACACACACCAAAATACTTTCATGATAGGCTAATTAATCATGAACATAACTTTTCAGACATTACATAATTTCACAGGCTTGCTTGTAGCTCCTGCCAAAGAAAACAACAGTTTGAATGAGAAATAAATCTACACTTGAAGAGAGATGACAGTGACAAAACATGATGATAGTAGGAAAAAGAGGGGGGAAAGGAAGGGGAAAGTATTAATATTGCACAACCCCCCCTTACAACTCTACTACTCAAAACATAGCAAAGCTTAAAAGCCAAAATACATGAATCAAGCAACTGAAACTAACTTCTCACTCCAATTTTTCTTACTTCTTTGAAATTGCAGGCTATTTCTGGAAATTATGTTTGATAGAACTTGTGAAACAAACCTAAAGCACACAACTTATTCTGTGGCACTTCTCTGGAATCAGAAATGTCCTTGTAATTGCTGTGGGTTTATTTCTTGTTTGGGACGCATCTAGTAGCACTCAGACCAAGCATAGATCACTATCATGTTTCGAAACATTTCAGATCTACATTTCCAACCTGCCAGTAAATTAATATTCAATTAGTTCAAATTATATATTAAAGAAAGACGGATATAAAGAAAGGCAAAAATCAATTTTTCTTGGTAATGTACTTTTAATCTCCCTTGGGCCCCTCTGATAACAAATTCAAACCCCAAATGGCCAAGACACTTGAACTGATACAGTAAGACTACGCAGGCAGAAAGAAGTGTTGATTTAGGAAGCCAGGGATTTCTACTGTTTGAAAAAAGGCTCTCAGAAAGTCTCTCCAAATCCTGTATCAGTAACAGCCCACACAATCTGCAGATTTATATTCCTTTTAATTGTATCATTGCAATTCAATGATTTAGTATTCATATGAGAACAATTATAAGTTTGACAGTTGTTGCAGTGAGGGGAATCCCGCAACAATATATATGACGACGATGGGGTTGGAAGGACAGATGAAGCAGTATTTTTGTAGATGTTCAGGGATGATTTTATTTCTCCAACCGCATGGCCGGAGTTTCTCAGCAGACTCCCCCGGACCTTCTCCGCCCCCCAGCTCCCAGGCACCCAAACCACCCAATCAGGAACAGATATGGGGCACACGTGACCTGGGGACAGGGACGCACCTCCACAATTCACCCTTTCTTATAGACAGTTATTCACTGAAGTAAAGTTTATTGTTCAAAGAGTGCTGGAAAGGACTGATGAGAAATATAAACTTGGTTACATATCATGCATGCCCCTTGCCAGCTAAAAATAAGGTGAAGAACATCTCCGTATCAGAAGTCACCGGGAGAGAAAACAGCAGCTGTAAGCAAAAGCTGCTGTTACTATTGTGATTCTGTGAGTGTTCCCTAATATCATCTCACTCCCAGAAGCTCAGGAGAAAGAACTAGCACTGTAACATCCCCAAAACATCAACTTTAATTATGAGATCTTTCATGTACTGACATCATTCTCCTTCACAATAACTACAGATAATACCCACAGGTACAGAATGAAGTATTTTTTACTTTTTTCACATCTTCTTCAGGAGGAAGGACATTACAGAAGTATTTTTCTACATTTTAAGACTTGTTTCCTGGGAGAAAGTGATGTTCCTCTGCCCATAATCATAGTTAATCATGCAGTACCATCACTACTCCAGCATTGCTTTCTAGGAAAAAAAAATCAACACTCTCACTAAGACATCTGCCCTACTTATATGAATTTGTAGAATCATAGAATGTTTTTGGTTGGAAGGGACCTTTAAGATCATCTAGTTCCAAGCCCTTGCTACTGGGGCATGGTGGTGGGGGATGTGTGTGTTTCACTAGACCACTTTGCTCAAAGCCCCATCCAACCTGGTCTTGAAAACTCACAGGGATGGGATATCCCCAACTCTGGGCAACCTGTTACAATTCTTCACCACCTTTACAGTAAAGAATTTATTCCTAATATCTAATCTAAACCTTACTCTAACCTTTTCAATTGAACCTGCTCTTAAACCTTTTAATTCAAAGTCATTACCCCCTTGTCCTATCACTACATAACCTTGTAAAAAGTCCCTCTCTGGCCTTCCTATAGGCCCTTTCAGATACTGGAAGGTGCTATACATTCTCCCCAGAGCCTTCTCTTCTGCAGGTGCAACAAGACCAGCTCTCTCATCCTGTCTTCACAGGACAGATGCTCCAGCCTGCTGAGCATCTTCATGGTCTCCTGACCAGCATCCTCTAGGGGATCTGCACTGTTTGGAGGGGAAGGGTGGAATTAAGTGTAATGGAATACTGAAGTCATCAGCTGAGGGAAAAGGTATTCCCCATATAAACCTACACACACACCCTGGAAACCAGTACCTCTTAAGATGAATGACTTTTCCCCAGAACACCTATGGTGAGTCTTCTCTGGACACACCATACAGGATATCAATTCAGTGTAAAAACATAAATTGATGGCAATTCGGGCAACAGAGAAACACAGCAAATCAATATCAGAGTCCTGAACACTGCCAAAGGTGGAGGTCCAATAATCTCTGGGCAGCCTCTTGATTTTCTCAAGAATAAATCCTTCTATCAACCATCACAGCACATTCTCTAAAAGCTTAAAATTTCTGAAGCCAAACAGAAGCAAAAGTCACAACCTACCAGCAGACAAATCACAATACCACCTGACAGAGTTGCATAAGATGTCAGAGCCATATTACAACTTTAGTGTATACAGGGGCATAAATTTATTACTGTGCCAGTTAATCCCTCACTTGAAATTTACTTCCACTACAATTCTGAACAATGTACTGGGGCATTTTTATAGCTTTTGTATGTCACATTTAATTGAAAACATCTACATTAAGCTACAAACAGCTGCTAGAATAATAATTCAATGAAGTGCTCCAGTTTCTGGTTTGGATCTGTAATATGCCTCCTTTCCACTGTCTTTGGATAGCTGATTAAAGCATCACTGTTTAGAAAAAAACTCAAAAGTTAAGGACCGTTCTTTGGTCTTCCCACAATACTTGTACACCCTGGAAGAGAGCCCAGCACTCAGGAGCTCTGACTCTATCCCTTGGAACTGAAGCTGAGTATGTAGTTGGCCTTCAGTTCTGCACAGAGTTACTGTGTCATGGTCAGCCTAGATACGTACCCCCAAATGACATGAGGCAAAAAAGGAGAGAAGCCTACAGCACACTCCTCACCAAATAGCGTCGTCAGCTCAGGGAAGGTAACATAACAAATTAATATTAATTCATTCTCAGCAGAGGTTACGCCAAGAACTTTTCAGCCTAAAGACTAAGTTTACAGAGGTATGGAACGTTCTTCCTGCCCCAAACTCCCAAGTACACTGGAGAAAAAAGTGAGAGCACTGTGCAGTAACTGTTGAAGGGAAGAGTTTCCGGGACACCTGCAACATAAAGCAATTTAGAAGTGGTTGTCAGTCCATGCTCTAATTTAGCAGAGTTAATCAACATGCACTCATCGATACTTTATCTGCTCAGAGATTAAAGCAAGCATAATTTCTCTGAAAGAACTTCACTATTTGCCCTAGACATGTTAGTATTTTAAAGCAATTCTAAAGCAATTCTACTCTTAAGACAACACACCCACCCAACTCATACAGTATTCACAGTTTTAGACTATACCATCTTGTTTCACCTCAAAAAAATTTAACAACTTGTTAAACTGACCATTCCACTCATTCAGCTTTATCAGGAAGAATTTAGGGAGATGCCTTCATATTACTTCAGTTTGAAAAGTGATCATCTGGCAAACAAACCCGTTCACTTACTCACAATGTCTACCAGGTATGCATAAAAACTGGAGTACAAAGAAAAATTGATAAAAATATTTGGTCATACAACTGAGGGTCAGAGAGGACATCAGAAATACCAAATTTCTATTCTGACCACAGTAGAGAAAAAGAGAATTTTCCAGAGTCCTGAAAAATGGTCCTAGGCCTGAAAACCATCCAGCATTTGTCTCCTACAGCGACAAATCTCTGCATACCTAGTTTATATGGACAAAAGGACTCAAGTTGAGCTTCTGCTACTTGAGCAAGTGAAGTAACTAATGCTAGAAAGAGCATTTCTGCATACCAATAAATGTGTACAATAGTCCTAAGCCCATTAAACATGTTTTTGAAAACACATTTGTCCTTGAAGCTATATTTTTAAAATAGCATGCAGCTCTAAAGTACCTCCCTGCTGCATGAAAAGACCTTCTCAAAAACCTGGATTATAAAAAAGGGTTTGTCTACACATCTACATTATGATGTATATGTAATTTATGTTGGAAGTTTAAGTGCATCTCTATTTCATTCTAAATACTCTACCCATCTCCCCTCTTGGAAGGAAAACCCTAAGAAAGAGTTTAAAGAACTGAAGTATTGTGCATAGTTATTTGCCTTCTGAACAGTTTTTAACCTTAATTCCCAGATCTTCAGTTGTAGCTTGCAAAAGGATCCAGCAAGCCAGAGCTGCAAACACTCACTACTGCCATCTAAGCACCAATAATCTAACCACAAATCCAAAGATACAATAGTTAATAATGCTGGAAATAAAGTGAATAAACCGAATCAACTGTGAATGTCCAGGCTTAACTTATACCAAATTGATCTAATGTAATTATCCCCTAAATTCCCCAACTACATACAACAAATTGTGTTGGAGCAACAAAATATACAACTTGGGCAAGAGAACAGGTTTATATCCAGATTACCATAGAGGCAGGAGAAAGAGAAAATGTGTATTTCACACAGGTGCATACACTTGAATTCTGCATGTAAGGCAAAGCAGGTAACTGATGCAACCAGGTTCTGCTGCAATATCATCACGATTTTGATACTGAGGACAACTACAGCCAAGCACTTAAATTGATTTGCCACTTCTAGTTTCTCAATTAAGTACATAATCATCTGATCACAAGAAGTATATAAAGCAAGACTGAAGGGTAAACATAAGACATGATCATTCATGTTTTAGTAGTAAATTCAAGGATAATGGTGGGGGGGCAGGGGGAATATCCCTGTCAACACTTCCTGAAAGACTACTAGATCTCATAGTTAAGATAAAAGAGCAGTAGATAAATACACCAAGAGAAAACAGTGAAATAATGTTTTGTAGAATGCGAATAACACTGAAAACACTTTTGCCTCCATAAGCTTAGTATCATTATCTCTAATTAACATGATCTGCCCAAACTAAGTTATAATGCTGAAAATCCAAGACTGCAGTGTTCTTGTAGGGCAGATTTTGGACGTGTTATCACCTGAAGCAACCCCTATTCCCAAATCAACAACAGTCTACAGAGGAGGAGGATGAATTTTGGCATTTCTTTAAATCTGACCTGCAGACTGCTCTGCCTGTATGATTTCTTAAACTAAGTTATAGCTGCTGCATGTATCTGAAGAAGGCTCTGTGGATCACACCAAACAAAGAAATTCAGATCTCCACACAGGATCTTTGCATGACGTCTTCCTCAAAGTATGTGCCACAGAATAATTTTACAGAATAAAAAAAGAAGTACACAGCACAAGAATAAAAGGGTGCCCCGTAACTCTGCCCCCTAGTATCACAACCCTAAAAGCTTGTGAGATGTAGTAGTGGTAACAAGGATTCAAGAGCACACTCCTGCAAACACAACCTTTTGAGATGCTGTCACCCCTCAAATCCAAGTCATGTTGGATCCCAAGCTGAGCAGGCACCAGAACTCTCATAGCCAGGAAGACAGAGGAGCTGCCATTCTCCACTACTGATGCCAAAACACTGGCTAAGAAATACACAATGGCATTTACAATAATGACTGGGGAAGAGGACCATCCCATCCTATATTCAAGATGCCTTTCTCATTCCTTAAGGGAGCTGTATAAGAAGAACCCATACGAAAGTAAAACATTTGAGTGCAAAAGTCAAAGCAGACTCAAATTCCAGAAAACATTAATGTCTGCAGTGCCATCTCATTGATCTATGATAGCCTGATAACCTGAGAATTAGGAGACCAGGTGTTAGAAGATCTAGCTCAAAGCTAATATTCCACCCCACAATCACCAAAGAGTCCTCATTTCAGGAAGGAAAAGAAAAAAAGACGAAATAAGTTAGCTTTCCAAAGAAAAACTGACACAACATAGATAGCTTTGGATGTTACAGGAGGATGAGATGAACTGACTTTGTCTCCAAAACATAAGTATGTTACTTCAGAGTAGCTCAGTGCCAAACATAACCACCAATTGGACACCAAAACACTGCAAGAACAATGCCCCAACCTTCCACCAGTGAAAATATCAGCATTACTTCCAGTGCCCAGACTAGAGAGCAGTAGCAAACAGGGATTTGGGAAATTTGAGAGAGGACACATAGGTCATTTTACAGCTGTTTACATCTGTTGTGCAGAAAGATCTGGCTCATATTTATTAGCTCCATTTAATTTAGTGTTGATTTAAATAATAAAACACCTATTTTTTCAAGTGTTATTAGCCTATTATTAGTTACACAAGCAAACTAGTGCTGGATTCCCCCCATGCCACCTCCTCCCAGCAATACTCCACTTGATACTCATTCATCTCCAGGATTATCATATAACTACCAGTTTAAAGCTGGATCAATGTTTTTTCACTTCACTGAACAATCTAATCAATAGCAACAAGGACATTCTGCTGTCAAAAGCAAGCTGCTGCTCGTGCTGCTAGTCTCCCCTGGGCTTGGTGTTAGAGAACTATGTTAGATAGATCCTAGCATGCAGCACTCAATGTGACACTGATCACTCTGTAGGCACAGAGCAAGGTATTGATACCAAGTTTACAGCTAAATCAACACAGCTAATTGCTGGCACCTTCAGAAAATAAAGCTGTAGTCATGACAAAAAGGTTGTAAAACTATTTGCACCTCCTACTGAGGAAATTAACCTAGTCTGATTTCTGGTTTAATTACCTATGTATGCATTGATTTTTTTGGAAAGCAAATTAAATGGAGAAGCTTGAAACAAAATAATTCAAAGGCATTTCTCTAATCAGTACTACATATGTAAATTTAAAAAATTTTCATCCCAACCACAGGAAAGCATACCACCCTTATTAGAAGTCTACAGCTTCTGGAGGGCCTGCAAATCAAAAATACTACTGCACACTTTTCAGACAAAAACAATGTATTGTAGTTACATTACATGAGATATAAGAGGATGGGGGGCAGTTGTATATACAAGAGATTCCAGCTTAATCTCTTACAAAGACATGCCCAACAGTGCATCCAAAGCAAAACTCACTCACTGGGCTATTTTGTCGTTGTTTTCTAGCAACAACAACTACCAAAAAAAAAGACCCCGCACAAAAATAAAAGGGCTTAAATTTGACTCCGTGATCATTTTATTAAATACAATTAAGCAATTCCTAGCTGTATTGCATCTTTCAATAAGGTACACAAATAGAAAAAATGTGGGGTTTGAAACCAGTGTACTGTAATGGGAACAAGATGGGAAAGAAGAGATCAGAAAGGCCATAAACATCACACTAAAGAAATAAAAACATTGTTCCTCATTACGTCTGGCTATCTTAGCAGGCTAATTGCATAGAACTTGTAGATCCTGCATTGAAACAAGATGGTGAAATCTACTTCTCTTGCTATAAAAGCAGAAAAACAACACTCACAAATTTCTCTCTCTTCTAGATATGAAATATCCCTTAAACCATGAGGTTTTGAAAGTATTTAGTTTCACACTAAGAAACATTAGCTTAACCTAGAATCTTGGACATTTCTGAGTAGTTCATTCCCCAGAACAACACATCTAGTGATATCAGCTTCTGCCTGGATTATCTATCTTCACTACCTCCTCAGCTTCAAATTCTCAAAATATATCTCTCACACTCATACTTAGAACCTCAATATTCTTCCTCCTTGCTATTTACCCTGGATCTACATCTTACCAAGAAGGAACATGTGCCACATATAATCCAGTAACGTATATTAATTCTTTATCTGACTACTACCTGTACCATTATGTGAAGTATCAAACACAAAGATGAAGGTAGAGCTGTCCCTGCTCCTCTTTGAGCAGTAATGCTTCCAAAGACATCTACTTGCCACTCTCCATTTCCATAAAACCTACTTGTTGTTTTTGCTTGAGTATAAGTTAACTGTGTGATCCAGCCATTAAGTTCAACTTCACCAAGGGAAGACGGGCAAAGTACATCTGACTGATGCTGACTGCAGTTGCAATCTAATTGCAACTGCTTTCTATTTTTTTTTTCCATGTAGGAAAGCAGAAAGAAAATCAGCAAGTAGATATCCTTAACAAAAGTACTGTTTTTCCCCTCTGTGGAATCATAGCTCCAATACCAGTACTACTTCTGTATATTGGACCAAACTCAGCTTAAGCATCTCTACGCAGCCATGTGTATCCAAGATAGATGTATTTCAGAATAAACTAGCACTGCTGAAAGAAGCAGAGAAACTAGATACTTTCTATCCATACAAAACCTGCCAATCTGCCACAACACTGAAATCACCTTTTTTTTCCTCCTGCTTATGGGAAAAATGGGGTAGTGGCTCAATCACATCCCAACCAAATAAGCCTGAGTTGAAGTCTCTGTCCTATTAGCAAAATTAGTCGCTACCTCTTGGGTCTAAGCAGCAGCCACATCTGTCTTCATGACTCAAGCACCAACTAACAGGCAGTTATCTGCAAGGTCCCAGGTCCCACCAAGAAAATGAGACAACAGAAGAAACCTGCCAGCTTGCTGTGCTATCACTGCAATAGGCATAGGAAATGTATTTTTAGCACGTATGGCAAGTGCAGCACATGGAGCTTCCTCAAGTGTGTTCATCAGATGGCTTCAGATACATTCTAAGAAATCAAAATAGGAACAACTATATTAAAGGGCAATACTTTCACATATGTCCTTTGGTACAGGGAATCAACAGGTCAGACTGTTGACATTTCCAAAACCATTAAATTACTATGATTAAGCCTAGAATGGACACCTGTTCTTAAAGGACTGGACTGAGACTCCCCTTCATTTACATAAGCATGCAAGCAGCCAAGATAACCTCCCACAGTAAAAGTCCTGAACCATATTTCCAATAGTCCTCTGGAGGTGGAAAGCATCACGTCATCACCCTTCCAAGGTAAAACCATGCAACAATGAAGTGCCAAAATTCTGCTAGTTAACATTTCAACAGCCAAAGCAGAATCCAAAGAAGATCCATAAAAACACGGAATGAAACTGAAGCTGTCATCTTGCCAGAGGTTCCTAAAACTAATGCACTGCTGACAGCCACTTTTGGTAACTGGTGTCCTTGTACTTGAGCTACAGTTTTAGGAGAAACGCAAGCTTCAGAAGAAACAGGCTACTGCACGGAACAGTGATGACAGATCAGAGAGAAGCAAACTCAACATTTTCTTGAGCTTGACAAACCATGATCAAGCTCTCAAACTACAGAAACAATTAAAACCCCTAAAGATAAGGTGTCAATAAAATAAGGAACTATGAGTCAAAAGAACACTGATTTTACTATTTGTTTTCCTTTCTTCACCCACATAAGCCAAAGACCACCCACAACTACCTTCAGCAAGGCTTAGAAGGACTCTGAACAGCTATTATCCTTTTATTGCCTTTGCAAAAAAATTATGACTGAAGAAATGACCACGTGTTGGATCCACTCTGGGGCATCAGTCAGCATTACCATAAGTCTTTATAATGCATGGTCAAGCTTACCCCAATCCGTTGCTTGATTCTAGAACAGAAGTGTTGAATGCATGCATCCATACGTATCATGTTTATCAACTGCATCCTAGGAACATGAAGAAAGCTGTAATATAATAACCTACACAATATAAATTCTACTACATTGAAACTGTAATTACCTTACTAAATTTGAGAATAAAAGTTTTATTTTGATAGAGTAAGAAAAAAGGATTTTAATGAATGATTGTTTTGTTTGGCATAGCGAGGCATGTTTGTTACAGCACGTGGAAGCTTTCTTGTAAGTAGATGCAGTCCTTGCCAGTATGTACTTTCAAGCTATACTAACAACCATTTAGCAACAAAGGTACAATATTTTACTACATTGTAGCTGTAAGTTGTTGCTATATTTCAGAGCAAAATTTGTTTCAAACTAATCCTGATTTTAGTATTATTATATTAAATATGTAGTTTCTGGGATTTGTAAAACACAAGCTTAACCTTGGTAAACACGACAGTCAAATAAACTGTCAGATCTGATGACAAATTTTAACAGCAGTGCAGTTCTGTCCAGTCAATCTTTAGGAAGTCTAACAATTTTATTAAGTCTTTGAATATACACATGGAATTAGGGAGGTGTGGACTCTGATGTTTTTCTCTCGTTTCATTCCCAGCTTTGTGATTACATTTAATGAACAAGAACTGCTCAGGACCCCTCTCTCTCTCAATACTACCCAGCCTACTTCATTTAGACCCCAGATACCATGACAAAATCTACATTGATGCTCTCAGCTTATCATCTTTCTTCTACTCCACTGCTACCTCTTTTCACAAAAGTTACGCTAATAGTGACACTTGTTCAAAACCATTGGAGCCTTTGTTTCCCTCCCACCTCTCCCTGGCGCATTCTTTTGACAAACATGCCAAAGAAATACTGCAGGCACAAGAAGGGAAACAGGCAAAACAAAAAATCCCACACAAACAACAACCACCAAACAAAAACTTTAAACTGCCTTTAACTGATGCAAGCTCTGACTTTACTGAGTCCAAAACAATATATTCCACTGCAGAAACAGAGCTTCCTAACCCTGAGAAAAGTTCTGGCAAGGGATGAGCAACAGTACAGCAGCAATTGCCAGAAACCTGTAACAGAAGAATGCTGAAGACATTTAAATAAAGTAGGTATCCTCTAGAATTACTTTTTTAACTACAATCTAGGACTAGCAACTCTCGTACGAAACTTCTTTTGATATTTATTTCTCATTTTTATTACTTCAACTGATTAGCATCTTTTTAAGAGCAGATACCAAGTTTTTCTACTGCAATAAAAAGCAATCCTGGCCAAGAAAAGATTTGCCCATTAGCCGCACTATCTCCACAAAGACAGCAGCCTTATTAAATTACAACTGTTTGAACAAGGTCAAGCACTCAGGGTTTAATTCAAAGTGTTTCCAGGTATAATGCTGTCAGGTCAACTTAAACAAGCCAACAGAGGCTTTGAGCTTGATTAAATATTAAAACAGAATCTTTCACATCTGTTTTTACCCAAGGATGAAATTACTGTACATCACTACAACCAGCTCATTAATACCCTAAACACATATCTTGCCTCAAAAGGTTACAGGAATATCAATGCTTTCAGTGTGCCTGCAGTGAAACCTACACAACTCAGCTAGAAGAGAGGTCACTGCATACTTTAGCAGGATGTCAATATTTTTTTTTAAATGTAAGAAGTAATCAGTTAGTCAGAGATACATTTTAAATTAAAACATCGGAGCCTCCAGTATAGCTAAATCAGTTGCCTTTGATCTGAACCTTTTAAATGTTCATCTTATTTTCTTTGATAGATAACGTGATAACAGACACAGAACAGAAAGCTTGATCCAACAGTAATTATTTCTCCAACTGGAGGGCTGTCATGTCCAACTAGAAATTTGCTTTAAAAAAAAAAAATTGCACAGTACAATTTTTAATTGAAATATAAAAAGGTCTATCAGGATCACCTATTTCAACGCCTATCATTTCTAACAATACTTTGATGGCATGTTTGGGTACAGGAGAAGAGAATGCATTTGAGGATACAAGTTCTTTGACAATGATAAATACACTGTATTAACTACTCCACACGGCATCTGCAGCCCTTTAAAACACAACCAAAAAAAAAGATACTCCTCTAGCATTATCTTTGTATTAGACAGGAGACATTAGTCAAATCGTGTTTCCTGACTGCAATCCATAAAAAGCAGAGACAAATGAAAGTCATCTATTTAGAGCAACAGATGTACAAGGCAGGACTTGGAAGGGAAGCTATGGGAAGTGTTTTGCATCTAGACCATGCTCGTCCCAGATAGAAAATGGTCTGTGTACTTGTGTATGCTGAAACTGAACCTAAACATTACTTGTAAAATAAAATTTAAACAAACCTAGCAAATTTGCCACAAAACAGTCAAACCCACTACAGAGTCTTGACAGCGCTTAGGCAAGAAGAAAAATGCTTGAGTATGTAAGTTCTTACATAATGAATAGGAGAAATCCTAATAGCTCTGAAAGCCCCAGTATCTCTTTCAGGAGTCAGAACTATATATTTTAAGCACTGCTAATAAGGCTTGAGATAATTTGCTTAAGATAAAATAAAATTCCAATACAACACAGTCTTCTACCACCCACTAATTTACACTTGAACAATATAATCAACTAGACCAAACTATGCTTAATGTAAAGTCAATAAATTCCTTTTTGGCTGTTGACATAAAAATCTACTGGGAATTAAACACTTGAGGAAATTAATCATTATAACGCTCTGGTTCAATGCACATCTGTATTGAAATAATTTGGTCTTTAATTCACTTTATTTGTAGTTGGGTTTAAAGCAGTAAATTTGATAGAAGCAGGCCTCATTAAACTGGTCTAGTTCAAACTGCTTTTCCTTAAGCTTGGTGTATTTGAACAAAGTCAAAAAAGATTCATTTCCTTTAAAACAATTGTGCATTATAAAGTAACCCAAACAAACCAAGGCCATTAATACATAATATAAGAAAGGCATTTACATTTGATCTGAGCGAAAGCCAGTATTAACGATCTGTTTGCTTTTGCTACATTTTCTTACTGCCCACAGAAACTCACCTAGACAAATAGCTGGAAGACCACCAAAATAAAGCATCTAGAAGCTCAGGCTATTATGACAACCTCCCAGCTTCCTGTTTTAAGAGTTATGTTTAATACTTTCAACACAGATGTAGTTTAGCATTGTGGCTCCCAGATTTAGTTAGACTGGAAATCAGCAGCAGCAACAGGTGGCTGGCGCAAAGACACCTTGGGAGACACCACATCCATGTGCTGGGGAAACCTGTGCCAAGTTACCTGACCAAAAAAAATGTGACAGATGCAGCTAAGAAAATGATACCAACACTCCTCTCTACAGGAA
Source organism: Lanius collurio (assembly GCA_020086605.1). Taxonomy (NCBI): domain Eukaryota; kingdom Metazoa; phylum Chordata; class Aves; order Passeriformes; family Laniidae; genus Lanius; species Lanius collurio. Next base: position 12,304,441 of record JACBWW010000010.1, read on the forward strand.
TTTAAAACCAGCAGCAACTCTGCAAAAGGTGGCAGCAATCACAGCTCCATAGGTAGCTGCCAGGACACACTGAGCAGTTCAGCAGCCTGAACATGTCTCCAGCTTGAAGTTTTTACCCCAGTCTCTTTCAGGACAGGGCGTGGTGTCACTGCATATTACTACAGAAGCCCCAAAATCAGCATAACACACTACAGAAACATCTGGCAAAACAGAGACAGTCACACTAAAAATGTGCTTAAAGACGCGTGCAGTAACTCAAGAACACAATGTTAATCCCTTCCACACGTATTTACCTTTCTGTGCTGTTCAAGTGACAAGACAGGCAGCACATTCTATGCCAAGGAACTGCCAAGGCACATAAGCAAAATCCTAGATGGTATGAATAAGCTGATATCTCTAGAGAAGATTTTTATTTTCTTTAAATACACACGCATATTCTAGATAAAATAGAATATTTTTATAATTTCAAGAGGCGAAGAACTTTCCAAGTTAAGTTTTGTGCTTCCCAAGACAACACTGGGCCCTGTCCCATCAGCCACTTTCACTGCGTGTAGTTTGTGCCTCCATGCCCATTCCTTCGGAAACAGAAACATGTACCCATGTAATTTCAGCCTTACTAAGCCATACAGTACAAAACCTATGCCACAACTGAGTTGTAAGTAGCAGTCACATGTTAAACTGGGGTGGGAATGAAGAGGGAGATAACCTAGCAAGAAATAAAAAAGTATTCCCAGCAATTAAACAAAAGGCACAAAAACCCCCACTCGACCTGAGCCTTTATGAAAATGTCTTCCCCTTTCTTCAAAACAAAAAACTAATACCCTCCAAAGCTATTTAGTTACACTACTTTCTAACCAAGCCCAGCTATTACTAGAGTACTAGATCAAAAGAAAGAGAGGACATAAATAGCTTGCACTTCTCATAACCTTTAACCTTCCATAAGGGTTAGTCTGATATACTTTTGTGGTTCCAGGATCTGAATTGGGATTTAAGTACCTAGAAATCCTTGCCCACCTCCAAAAAACAAACATCACAGGGTTATTCAAGTGATGTTCAGGTGACTACCACTTATTCCATAAACAAGCACTGAACAAGCATAGTAACACAAAGATCATTCCTTAAGTCCCTACAACTGAAAGAAGAACCTACAATGACCAGAATGGCTCTACTACTGAGTTTTTCCCACTCCTCATATAACCTGGTCATAAAATTACCTCACAGGTGAGGAACACACTAACACTACATTTTGCTAGCAATTTCACAAGGCATCAAACTCATCAGTAACAAAGGACTGGTTTACTGCAGTTGGACACGGTGCCATGACATTTGTTACAGCAACCCCACATCTTTTAGCCCAAGTATCTGCAGCTGGCTGCAGCTATTACCAAGTTACTCAATTAACTTGAAAAGACAAAGCCTCAACACTGCTAAGTGGTTGATGCTACCTGCAGAAAGGAAGCTGCTCTCAGTAACAAACATCACCATTAAAAAGTTTATCGTAGACAGAGTATTTTCTTCTTTCACCTTTCTTTCATTCCCTGTAGTCTTCTGATTTTCTCTTCTATTCTCACTCAATACTGCACCTCATTCCTCTACTTTTAAAATCAAAATCTTTCAGTCTTCACAAAACAGTGAGTTTGGTAAATCATTGTGTAAATGGCGGTGGTGCAAATAAAACATATTGTATATATACATTTGTGCATGAATATGTTTAAAAATAGAGTACCTCAAGGCATATAAAAATCACTTCCGAGAAAAAAAGAAAACTCTCTTCCCTGGAAGCTGTTTAAAATTGTTATTTCCATCAATTCCTGAATCGCTACTGCTAAGTGGCATTAGAATGTAAAATCACACTCTACAGTTTTCTCCTCTTGAGATTACAGTTAAATGATAAGAAAAATACTTCCTGGTTAAACTGGGACAGAAAATGCAATATAGCTTTTATCAAACCAATAAATATGTTATAATACACAAGCCTCTGCTCCTAGGAGACTTCCTTCTTCAGGTGCTGGCAGTCTATAAATTAGCTCATTTGTAGCACAGAAAAGCTCCATAATTAGTACCTAGTTTATCATTAAAGCCTTGCATTCACTGTATGATGTCACAGACTACTGAGTCTGCCTCTCATTTACACACTCAATTATTTTCTGGCATCCCAGTACAGTTGATCCCATTATTTCCTATATAATTGACCAACTTCAACAGCTGCAATTCTTCTCTTGTAAATAGAGAACATATTGTAGATGACAGGATCATAGTTATCACTCTTAAAAAAATTCTACATAAAATACAGTTCAAATTTGACAAAGTTTGCCCTGCAGCCAGCAAAAGTTTGATTTAAAAAGCACTGTACAGTAATTAGATTTAAACCACAAAATTACTTAACGTACCACACTCATTGACTGGTAGAGCTTTTATTGAAATAGATTAGACTCATTACTTAAAGAGTCTGAAAAGCAGTTGAAGATCATTTACCCCTGGAACTAGAAATTAATACACTTACTTTTGATTACAGCTGCAAATGAGACATACAGATAGAAGTTCTGGGGATCCAGGCATGCCAGACACACTCCTGGACCGATAGAGGGCAGGAAGTGTCCTGGCTGACTCAAATCTTACCTAGTGACCAACATGCTAGATCCTACTAAATCCTTCTGGGAAAACCTGGAATGAATGCTCTTAGAATTTCTTCTACCCAAACAGCTTGAAATGGTAAGACCCTATAGCGTAGACATGTAAGACACTGGACAATTCAGTAAAATACTTAATTTCACATCGCCATGAGAAATCCTGAGATGTTTTCATCTATTTCTGCAAAATCTTTATATCCAAGAACAAGAAGATCTGAGAAAATACCTGTATCTTATTTAGCATAAAAAAGATCTCCAAGTCTGAAATCTAAGAAATCCTTTCTTACTGGCCCTCAACACATATGAAGAATGGTCTTAATGACCATTAATGAATCTAATGATTCATTAATCAAAGGAGAATACAGTAGTAGAAAAGACAGGACCCAACAACCTGCAACTGTATTGTGCAGCAGTGTTTGCCCGTACAAAGCAAAAGCAAAGAGAAAAAGCAAAGTTTTGGAAATCTAACATGTACTGCTGTGCCTATACCTGGAAGACAACTTTTATAGGAAGGTAGTATATTGTCCCCCTCACTTCTATGTTTATTCTACATGATGAAAATAAATAGAATTCCTTTCATTTTTTTTTCTACACCTTCCTTGGAATTTAATGGACAACACCTGTTAACTGCATTATACAGCTTTTTATTGTGGATTTAGGGTCTTGTTAATACCATTTGCACATCAGGTATATTCACAATGGCTTGGAATTTCAGACAATTTCAAGGATTTTTCTTCATATTACTAGGAACAACAAAAAACCCAACCCCAAAACACAAGAAAAAGCAACAAATCAGCTTCCTGTTAGAAGGCAAAAGATTCTGCCTTTTCTTGTTGCATTTCTAACAAGTGTCACTTGTAAACCCTGACAGCCAGGACAGAAAAATTTCCTAGCACTCAGGAGATTTTCCTCCAGAGGGAATGTATTTTATCAAGGATAACACACCAGCCAAACATCTCCAAAAGCTTTCATAGGTAGGTGCCCACCAGTACTGATAACCGCTGAAAAGCCGTCCTGAGCATCTGCTGCTGTGGTTGAACTGTCTGTAGCATCTTTCTAATGAAGTCATATGATCCATGGGGAAATGGAAATAGAGAGTAGGGAAGATTCCACCTCAAAACCTGTACACTGCATTCAAGTCTTGATTTGGCATTCCTGTTTTACACCATTAAAGATACTTCAGGTTTTCAACCCACAAAAGAATGCAAATAATTTAGGTCACTATGGATCTTGTACATGAAAATCTGTACTGACCAAATTCAGGAAAACAAAATCAAGGTAAACACCTCACCCCTTTCTACAGGATGGTTGCAAGATGCAACAGCATAGCAGTACAACTGAGCTGCACAGCACATCATCTTTTCCTTCCAGCCCAATATTTTATCACTTAAACTATTACATCATTTATTAGTGACCACTTATGACATATGTGCATCAACCTGCTACAAATACAAAAGCAAACCTGCAGCAAAGCCTTACAGCAAAAGAACAATACTTTAATCATATGGAATTACAATTTCAGTAAGGTCTAACTAATGAGGAAGGAACTGACCTTTGTAGTAGAATGTTAGGCAAAAATAGGAAGTTTGTAGCACTCCATTAAAATATTTGAATATTTGTGTTCAAGACAAAAATTCAAACAAAACAACCTCGAGAAAAATGTATTCTTTAGACACAGATCAGGCAGCTAGTGAGACTAGTCTTTGGAGTCCTGTAATCAGTGACTACAAAAAGCCAAGGTAGTTATAAACATACATTAGCTAAGTTCACATACTGATAAAGCTGAGGATAACAGTACAGTCTTCTATGTAGAAAAGTTACTTTTCAACTTGTATCACAGAGGAGAGTCAGGATCTTCTTAATCAGATACATTTCAGGCATTAAAGAGAAGAAAACAACAGTACAACAGAAGTGCTTCTGCAGCACAAATGAGGCTACTCAATTCCAAATAATGTGCTATAAACAAAATTCCATCATTCTTTATTTGTTTGCAGAACAGCTCTTTCCTGTAATCTAGGCAAGAACCTTTCCATCTTCAAACAGAGCATCTGCATGATACCGCTCAAGACAGATTCTCCCAAGTCAGAATAATTAAGCATGAAATTAAGCTCTAAAAAACTGCCTTCACTGTGTTGGTCTTTTGATTCTACTCTAATGGGTTATCTATTTAATTTAGTCAGAATTTAATCCCATGTTACAAGTCATGATCAAAGAAAGATTATTTCAATCCAGCTATAAAAGCTTGAGCTCTTGAGCTAACACACTAGATAGACCTATTCTCAAGCTTCACCTGTGCTACTACACTAGCACTGCAGATCCTTCAGTACAAAATACCATAGGAAGGGACTGATGAGTCCTGACTTAAGACTTTGCAAACTTAAACAGCACATTAAGGCTGTGTTTTCTACTCAATTTTACATTAGTTGAGAAATACACACACATAGTCAGGGCCTCAAGCCAGCTGGTTTTTTAAGATGTGTGAACTGATGGTGGAGGGCAGGTGGGAAAAGGCAGGGCCGGTGAAACACATGAAAAAGAAAGCCTTTTTTCCTCCTTCAGCAGATGAAGAGTCCAACACTTCCCATGTATGTTTCTCATTTTCCCAAATTATTGTAGGCCAAATATTAAAATATTAAACTCTGCAAAAGAACCTAATAGAGATTATTACATGACAGGAAACAGCATGAACTATATACTCTGTCCTATACCACAATGGCAAACTCAAATCATAGTTGGCTTTTTCCTTCCCCTAATTATGAGCAGTCAAACCACAAAACCTATGTTAAGATCTTATCAGTTAAGGTTCCCTCATGGGAAAAGTTCAGAAACAGTTGTACAAAGAACCACTGCTCAACTTCAAGTTTCTGAAATAGTCACAAATTTAGAAGAATGAAATGTCAATTTTGATACAGTTTTTGGGCCTCTTCCATCACTTGAGAAATTTGTATTACTGACTTCCTAATTAACACTCTCAAGAAGCATTCAAAGCAAAACAAAACTAACAAAAAACCCCACAGTATACTGGTTTTACTGATACTGGTATCACCTCAATAGTACAGTGTCTGAATATAAACTGGTAATTTGGTCAAAACAACCCAGAGAATGTAGCTAAATTGCATGTCATGTGAATAGGGCTTCTATAGATTATACGTTACTGCCTCTTCCTTTCATAACAGGACACTTGTTAATATCCTCCATGGAAGCTGCTAATGAAGTATTAACTCCAACTTTTCACTAAAACTGTACACTGATGAGGCTAAACAACTAACATCATTCACAAAAAATACCTTCAATTACTTCTCATAAATTGGCATAAAATATATTTTTAAAAAATATTTTTTAAAGTCAATACAAAACCCCTCTGTGTTTTGCTATTGTTTTCACTAAGTGGGTTATCTGTTCTAGATTATGCTGCTCTTAGACAAGCCTGAAAGCACATCTAAGAAACAAAAAAAAACAAGCATAGAGCATAAATACTTCACCTCTCTTCTGTGGTACTAATCACAGAAAGAAAAAGTGCTGATGGCATAGGCTATATCAAATAGAGCTGTGATGGAATTTAATAGACCTACTAAGAAAAAAAAATTTGTGGACTAATTATTTACTGGTTTGTGAATATAAATGAGCCAGAACTGCAAATGAAATATAAACATTACTTTCTTGTAGCGCTACTTTAAAAACTCTTAGGAAAACTGGTATTTTTACCTGTATATAAAAATCAGCAGATCAACAGAGCATAGGAGAACAAATGCACCTTCACAACACTCTTCACAAGCAAGAGCTGCTGTTTTAGTTTGAAAAGCAGTTCTAAGTCATGCTTCCCTGTTGCTGTTTTGTTTGTATCAAAACACTTGTCATTGTACCTCTGCTAATATCAGACCCAATTAAGAATTTAATTACTCCCTTACTGGCTTTATAGTCTAACAGCTCATTTTCAGTGAAGAGTGATATAAAGTAATATGCAATATTCCCTGTGGTACCTCCATCCAGTAAAACTCCGTCCAAGAAAACTACTTAAATTTAATGTTACAAACTCAAGAGTCTTTTCTCCAACTGTAGTGTTTTTGCATTATTTTACTGAAAAGATGTCCAAGAGCAAGCATCCTTTATCACAGGACTTCAAAGGATCAGAGGTGAAGCTAGATCACATAACTGAGTAACTTTCCAAGTTGTTACAAGTATGCACCAGGCTTATCTGTGCCATTTTGGGCTAGCTTGTAACAGCAGCAAAAACCAGCAGTGCTGTAACCCAGGCTGTCATTTTTAACTCTGACACTGGAAGCTGTACTTTTGAAGTTGTCACGAAACTTGCCTTATCTTCATCCTTATCTCCAATGAGGCCACAGTCCCTCACAAGTGAAAGATATCACTGCAGGAGCTACTATATTTTGGTCTGCTTTGCCTGAAGAAAGAATTAATATCAGTTTACCTTAGTCGTGCAATATATTCTAGGGAAGGTTGCTAAGAGATTAAAGACTTAATTTTCATCTGTAATATTATGTAATAGTTTTAACACTGAGGCAATCTTACACACGCTAAGCAGACCATTCTTTAAAGCTATTTCTCTATGACAATATCTCAGATTTTTATATCATTAACTTTCAAAACACAAACTAGGTCACAAAAGCAATCTGTTTGATCCTAAACAGAAGTAGAGAGGAATTATCAGAAATGTACTGGAGGTAGATGTCGGTATTTCATTAAACTAAAAGGGAAAGGGGGGAAAAATTCCATAAAAAATTCCACTAGGTACAAGAGAAGAGCAATTTCTTCAGTCTGAGAAGCTATTTAAAACATTTATGACTGAATGTATTCCACTAAGTGTTTTACCACTGTCTTCAGAAATGGAAACCAATTTGCTTATTAGGGCAAAAATATATTGGGGGTAATGAAACAAATATGAAATCACTTCCTATTTACATAATTTCAAAGATTTATCATTTGACTGTGGAATCATTTGACTTTTTCTACAGCAGAAAAAACACTTCAGCTCCTGGGCTTGAGAATATCATATCCCATTGTGTTATAGCTTTATGTAACAAAATTCATTCAACACAGATTCATTTCTAAATTCGATACCCCAAATACTGATTCTTAATCAGCTTTTTTGTTATAATCCTAGCATTAAAATAGAATTTCTAGGTTTTGAACAATACAGCTTCAACAGAAATAGCCCAACACTTCCTGGAACTGCACGGAAAACGGTCAACTGTTTATTGGTAGAAGTCACTGTATGATGTGAGTTGAAAGGAAATTAAGAATGCTTTAAGACATTATATACTTGATAAAAAAAACGAACCTACCAAAACTTTCAGGAATGAAGTAAAAGTTACATTTAAACAGGGCAGAGAAGATGCACCTAAACTGGACCTGAAAAACATTTCCTGTAACACGCATTAGACATCAACCCTTAAACACAGGGTATTTATGAAGAAGTGTCTATTACCCCTTCCTATACAGCAAGGTATACAAATATATCTCTTTATACAGAGCTGATGGAACATGATTATCATAAATACATTTATTTTGGATTATACTTACGAGTGTGCACCTCATCTATCGGAGTATATATAAAAGTCATAGTTTGATTCATATTTTACCCACTGTATTTCTGAAGCAACTGAAATACTCTCAGAACAACTCACTTTCAGATCCTCACAAAACAGAATTTTCTTGGACAAAGCTATACTGGTCTGGAGACCGTAACTGCTTTTTTAAAAAGTCTGTAAACACTAACAACCTAGAAATGTTTTCTGCAATCCAAGAACTTCAAGCTTCGTCTGGGGAATGCTCCAATTCCTTCCCCAATCCCTTTCCAAAATCATTCTAGAAACTAAATACTTCAAATCTTGAAAACAGTCTTTAATAAAAATCTGCATACTAATTTCTTTTCTAAAGGATGGGGAAACAAGTTTACATGGACACTTTAATGTGACAGTGAACTATGACTTTTAAATATACTCCCATAGATTAGGTGCACACTCATAAATATAATCCAAAATAAATGTACTTATGAACTTGATAATCATCAGACTGCTTAAACTATATTTGAGGCAAGTCTAATCAGGCAGAAACAAGACTTACTTCCCTTGGCACCACTTTAACAACTTGAAGAAAGGCAGAGTTTTCAAAATTTGAAAAGATCAATAAGCATGTGGTGACAACAAAGTCAAAAAACTCAGTGTAGTTAAAATGCTGAAGACGGTTATCACCCTCGTAAGACACCAATGCTTTAAAGGTAGTATTAAATAAGAAATTCTTACAGGAGTCCAATGCTCAGTACCTGGAACAGGACTAAACAGCCTTTAGCATAATCTTTGTATTCCCTTAATCCAGAATTCAACAGTAGAGCAGCTGCTCAATGCCTGGTCTGCAGAATTCAATGAACCACAAAAGGTTACCTTAATTCAATGAGATAATCAGCACATATTTACCCTCTACCAAGAGTTTTCCAACCATCTGCAAGGCGGCAGAGCTGACTGCCTATAAAACAACTGGTAGCATACTGACACGTCCTCACATCACTCATGTCAATGAAAATTTATCTCTTAGCAACAGCTAAAAGAAGCTGAACTTCCAGAAATATTTTAGATGCATCATGAGCCAACAATTTCTTCATAAGTGATTTTGATTGCTGCTGATCTCCAAACTGATGTCTACTCTAATTGGTAAAATTTATTAAATATATACCTTAAATAAGAAAAAGTCAAGTTGTCATGCCCTAAGAAAGCAGTAACAATGGGAGCCATTCTAGCTGGGCACGTAAAAGACAAAAGCTAACCTTATTTGAAGCTGCTGGTCTCACAATATCAGTAACAGTGAAGGAAAAATGCATGTGTTGTGGGGAAAGGAAGCAATTTGCTATTAAGGTTGCTGTCAGAAACTGAAAGCTAAGACACAAGTCAGCTAAAACTAAGATAAATATTTTTGACAGGAAAAGCAAAATAAGAGATTCAATGCTAATACCACTTAGCTACTAAACCTATTTTATGATTCTCTTCCCTACTACATGGGAGTAAATAAAAAAATGTAAGGCATTAATCTTTACAAGTAAATTCCATATAAAATCTCTGATAAAATTAGAAATACACTTGTTTTAGCAAAACTCATTTGCATTAGCAAAATATCAAGCAAATTAAAATTTTACCACCAGACAGAGATCAGTAAATGGAAAAAGCTTGTTTTCAGCTATATTACAAACTCTTCTCTAGAAAACAAGTCATGCAGAGGTCTCTTCAAAATACATCCAAAGACAATACTGAGAAAGAAACAATATAAATCATTCAGATTCTGATTCATGTTAGTAGATAATGTGCAGTTTTGCTTCCTTCCATCACTAGTATTTTCCAGGAGACATAAACCAAAATCTATCAATCCTATATTGAATAGAAGCCACATTTATTTATTTCAATTCACAGGCAGAATTGAGGTATAATCTTGAATTCAGAGCAGTACAGGAATTTGGGAACACAGAGGAAGATTCCTCCAGTAGTTTATTAATCCAAATAAAAGACTCCTACCATCCATCTCACGTTCAGATCAGAAAAGACTCCTGCAACTCTCCACTGAAAGACTGAAAACATGTCTGCAAGAAGAGCAACTAGTCACTGGTTTTTAAACATAGTGCACAAATTCATAAAGCAAAAACAACTGCCTATCATTACATAAACTCCAAATGGCAAAACCCAGAACACAAGTACCAATAACCTCCTTCCTTAAGTGTATGGCAGACAAGCCAGTCAAGTGACCCAACAAGTGAAATTCTTTGAACAAGCCACAGAGTACTTCGAAGAGAGCACAAGCCCCAGTACTTTTGCATGTAGGTAAAACACACATGTACAAGCACAGGAACAGACCATCCTATAGACACTTAGCATGTGCTGCTACCCTTGGAATCCACCCTGCATGTGGTTGGAGTAATTTCTCAACTGGTTTATCAATAAATTTCAGACCTTCAGAAAACATCTGTGACATCCAAAAGTCTGCTTTCCTAGATCAGCAGAATGTATGTCAAACATATCAAAATAAAGACACTGGTTTACTATACAACTTTTCAATACTAAAGCAGATTCATATTCACAAAACAGCATTAATAAGTTTTTTGTGACTGTCCTGGGGTTTTGAATGTAAAACATTCAGTTTTTACAACTGGATAAAGAGGAAAGGGAAGAGACCTAGACAGTTCAAGGCAGAGCAAAAATATTCAGATCTGAAAATACCATGTTTATGTATAACTCCATTGTTTATTACATTAACCTCCAGTTTATATTTATAAACTGACTGATAACCAACTACTTGCAGGAATCAATACACTGTCCTATTCCTCTACCATTAACAGATTCTTGTTAAAATGACTCCTACAGCAGGCATACTAGCATTCAGAGGTCAAAAGAAAAAATCAAAGTAGGAAATGAAAGCTGAGTATCTTTAAATTTGGAACAGAAGGGAGGGATACAGCAGCCTTCATAAGCATAGAACTTGTTATCTAGCTACTATTCAGTTCAGTGATCATAACAGAACTTACTTTGGTCTTAAGAATCTTTTCAGGCTCAAACACTGACCTTATCATCACCCATTTAACTGTATTTTTGTATAATGTCTTTGCTAACTACTGCTCATTATCCACCAATGCTAAGAATTTTAAAGAATTCAATGCTACTTGCAAGTTAGGTATTACTCACATTTTTACCAGTCAGGTTGCTCAAGACCTTGCCTAGTCCAGCTCTGATCACCTCTGAGGATGGAGATTCCATAGCCACTCCAAGTCCCTGTTCCATGTCTCTCCATCCTCATTTTAAAAGATTTTCTCCTTCATTTATCTGCAATTTCTCTTGATGCAGCTTGTGCCAGTTACCTCTCATTATTTTGCTATCTGAAAAATAGCAGTCTCCATCTTCACTATAATCACCCAAAATGTGTAGTGCTGAAAGAGGTGCTTTAACACAACAGTCCCACACATCTATGGCAATTTTATCTTGACTGTACTCCTTTCAGCTGTTATGTGTAAATACTTCCTGCTGCCTAGGGAAGTGTTGGAATAACTATCCCTGGAAGCGTTCACAAAACATACAGATGTGGCCCTTGGGAACATGGCAGTGCTAGGTTAACAGCTGGACTAACTGATCTTTGAGGGCTTTTCCACCCTAAATAATTCTATGATTCTACTTATTCATTAGTTAAGAACTGCCTGTACGCTATGTCTAAAACACAGGTGCCACTGACATTTGTCTTTTATTGAGACAAATGCAAACACTGCTAGTTAGTGCTGCCACGGATACATGGACATTACATAAAAATTACTTCATAAAACTACAGTCACTCGTCTGCACCATTTTGGCAAAAACACATGTGAAATTGAAGCCAACTTCAAAATGCCACCAGTGATGAAATTAACTCCTGGAGAGCCTGTGGAAAACCTGTGGCAAACTCACCATAGCTTAAGCTAGCTCTACTTCTATTCCTAGATGAGGAAACATCAGCCATGCCTACCAAACACCTCTACTGAGGTCATACACAGCTTTTTTCCTGTGCCAGAGTCCTGATTAAAATTAAAATCAGAAGTCTCAAGCCTGTGCCACCTAGGACTGCATTAACTCGTAACTTCTGGTCTGTACCACCAGAACCATGAGGGGAGAGAAACAGGACTTGGTCTCCCTAGACCCCAAAAACTTGACAAAGCAGAAATTTGTGCACACATGCAGCTAGTACTGAAGTGACAAGCGTAAGAGTAGACAATTTACAAGTCTGCAGTTTCCCCTCACCACAAGGGATTTTTCCTTATGCAATATCTTATCTACAGCACAACCTGAAGTCACAATAACCCACACAAATTTACAGTTAAGCGCAGCAGCCTTGGAACTGCCTGCCCAGGCGTCCCTCTAACAGGTCACACCCACTCATTTCAAGAAAGCTGGCTGTGCCTGCAAATTCAAAACTTCAAGCTCTTCACAATGAACCTGGAGAGGAAAAAAAAAAACCACAGAAAAATCTATGTGACACCAGTAATAATTTTCCTCAATGAGGGATATAAGCAGATGGGGAAAAACAAGAATAAATACGAATAATGTTGCAACTGAGGGAAACCATACTGGTTTAAAAGTGGATGCGCTCATTACCACGTAACCACAAAGAACAGCAGTGGACCTGTCAGCTAAGTGATGCCTGATCTGATGTGCCTTTATGTTCAAAATTCTACAGACACCATTTGAGCCCTAAAACTGTTGTTCCAGTACACAACAGCACTCCATCCACTTGGTTCCATCAAGTCCTAGCGTCCTGGCTTGAAACAGGCCCTCAGATCATGCATCTGTCCTTATAATCAGGCAAGCATAGTCCTTAATACCGAGAGCCAAGTTGCTAGGACCATAAATTGATTCAAAGTTCTAAAAAAACTTTTATATTAGCTGATCTTTTCTTAACACTAAAAATTCTTTCAAAAGTGAGAGACTTTTGCCATTTCCAACTACCAAATTGGAAAATTGTGGTTAATTAGCAGTTAATCTATATCTGAGATCCTTCTTGACAAAAAAATAACAGCAAAAAATCAAATACAGCAACAACTTCAACTGCAAGTAACCAGGATTTTCCATTGCATGTTTTACAGTAAAGCTCCTGCAACAATAAGAAACAATATGGAATTGCTATCATGTTTCAACTGACACAGAAAAAACACCCAAGAGTCAAGACCATCACTATTATCAAACATGGAAGAGCAAAGACACTTGAAACGGGTAAGAAAACAGCACTGAGAAAATACGCTAGGCAGGTCTCCTTATATCTAAGGCAGCCTTCTGATATTTCTATGTTTTAGAAGGAATCTTGACAAAGGAGATATCCATACATTGACTAGTTCAAGAAAAAATTAGTCTGGGAGGAAAAATGCAGAGTAAAACCTCTAACCATAGCTTAGAAATCAAATGTCACTCCCAGTTAAGCTAGAGGAGTTCACAGAAAACAGTATAGATGAATAAACACCAATAGAATTGCTGGAACTACACAGGATTTCTTTAACTCACTGCTGTCAGTTTCAATACAGGACTCACCACAGAACACCACACCAATTAATTTTGAAGGGAAACAACCAAAAGAATCAAATTTTAGCAAGCCTCAGTATTAAGCAGCCTGCAGTATAAGGTTTAGAATCACTCCTTGTAGTAATCAAGAACCACATGCACATCATGCAGAACTATGTTCAGAATATCCAGCTTGGGGGAAAAAAAGGATGAGTAGGGTCTTCCCTCATGGTTCTACAGGCTACTGCAGATATGACCCTGTTTGCAGAAACTAACATCAGAAATTGAAAACTAATTTCTACCCCGCCTTAGGAAGGAATAGACCAATCTAACTCAGGAAAAAGCAATATTTAACTTACATAACAATTCGAGAAAACTCTTACAAGTATGCTTCTTGGGTTGGTCCAAATGTGCTGAATTGTAAAACACAAAAAAAAAAAAAGCTCCCAAAGCCAGATATATCCCTCTATACAGTGGTATGAGTTGCTTCTTCCCAATATGGGATGATGAGACTTTTCCCCTTCAATTTCTGATAAGTTCCAATATCTCAGGTGTTAATAGGACCCATTTCTAAGCACTTACGCACAGAGTTGGTACTTTAAGCATTTCAGAAGCTACAGGAACAGAAAAAAAAACAAAACAAAAAACCACCACACACACACACACAAAACAAACCCCTCAAAAATAAAACAAACAACAACAAAAGCCATCCCAAAAAATTAAGATTCCAAACCAAAACACGCCACTACTCAAGAGCAGCAGTACCTAGCAATCATCCCAGAACTTCCAGGACTAGATCTACACACAGTTAAGGTGCAGGCCACCCTTCCAAGAAAGACAGGTATCTTGGGAATTGAAATAATGAGAAACACAAATACAAGACTTAGTGTTTGCCAAGAAATGCCAACACTCCTTAGTATTTTGTCACCATTAAGATGTTATGAGGACAGAAACAAAGGTTGCATCTGAAGACAACAGTATTTTATGGACTGATAAAGTTCAAATCCAGATTTCTTTTTCACTTCCCTGTGTACAGTCTCTTCAATTGTAGCACTGCAGACACCAGAAACTTCCCCACCACTGTATTTTGGTGCTCAGACTCACCCTCATAAGCACAGACACCACATAAAGCCAGCTCCCAAAGTTCGGCATTACAAATATCCCCTCATGTGTAAATCTGCAAGATACATTGTGCATTCCTTTCTGCCTCTCTTTTCTGTTTCTGCACAGTGGAAAGTCTAGAGGACTGAGGCAAGAAATCTAAACCAATGCTGTCTTGCTGCCTACCCACAGGAAGAGAAACTGAGCAAGGAGGAGCCTGGATGCCAAAAAAGCAATTTGCTATAGATTGGCCCTTTGCCTGAAAGACAGAAGGAGGAACACCCAGTGTCTGCACTGGCACAAGCTACATACCAGAAAACTGAAATTCAACACATGCCAAGTTACACTTTGAAAAGCTAAATGTATGTAGGCCAGTGAAAACAAAATTAGACAGGAGTGCAGGGTAAGAAAAATTAATAAAACAAGTTTGGTTTTGCATGAAAGTCAGCTTAGAAAGACAAAATGAAAGTGAAAGAGGGATTAATAGAATTTTTCATGCCAAGAATCAGATGAAAATCACAGTTGCTGAGCTGTTCAATAGACCATGGAGGAGAACCAACATCAAGCCATCTCCATTTGAACTGCATGTTTGAAGTTTAAGTACTAATTATTCTGAACATAGCAAAGATGTAACTACTGAGATACACTTTGCATTCCCACAGCCCTCTGAAAACGTTAAAATGGCCGCTCCCTCTTCACCTTTAAAAGCTGGATTTATCCTTTCAAATTATATCTAAAAATAAGCAAATAAAGAGCTGCCTACAGCCTACAAATACCTGTTTCTTTGAGTTTATAGTCACAGCCATTTCCTGAGCACAAATGCTATAACTCCCAAGACTTCTCAGGTTTCATGCAGCACCCAAACTGCAGAATCTTCCCAGTGACAAGGAAAACACTCAGAGAAAACATCAGCAATATTATCATTCTAAAACTGACACCATTAAAGATAAATTAAACACTCTTCTTAAAACTAACTGTAAGTTTTAAATACCACTTTGCTGCATTTCCAGAAGCGCATTTTAATGCTTCAAAGACTTATTGAAAAGCTAAGTATCACTCAATTTTTCTCTCTCTTCACACTCTTCCCTACTATGTAACCAGTTTTTACACTGCATTTTCTGGTTAACATATTCATACAGCCCTTTTGAGAAAATGCTTGGTGAGAAAAGGTGTGAAGCAAAAGGGAGGGTATCTATGCAAGATACTCTTGAGCATAAGGAAGTGCACATAAGAGCAGTTAAATTGTTTAAATATGCACTGCAACATAGCGAAGTGCACGAGATCAAACTGCTGCACAACCAAATTATTTTTCTGCTTTCTTGTGTGTCTGTATTTTTTTTGTTTCTTTATTTGAGGAAGACTTTTTCTGGAATTTTTTTCAGGACATAAAAAAGGCACTGCAAATCTTCATCCTGAAGGATACCACTGTTTTCAGTTTTCCTTCACTCTTAAGGCAGCTCCACCTCTAGCTGAATGCTGTCCCTCACACACCCAGTTAACACCAAAACAGGCATATTTTGAAGTGCATTGATTCAAGTTACCTGTCCAGACACATCAGTGAGCATTTACCTCAACGTAACCATCAGGGTACTTCAGATAATCAAAAAGTCCTTTATATAACATATACTATTCATGACACGATATACACCTAGACACCATATGGCTGCCAAAAGTTACCGACCTTCCAACAAAATCTGTCTTTACACAAACGTCGTATCTCTTCACTCACAGATGAAAAAGCAACCTGCCACACACACGAGGGAATGGAAAGGGATGGAGTAAGGGAAGATTTGAACAGTTGCACTGCAAGCTTTCTCTTGCTGTACCTCAAGAGTTGATACAAATTTGCCCAAATGCCGAAGAGTCAGAATAACACTTGAGACATCATTTTTATACAAATCCTTTCTTCCAGGCCTATGGATAGCAGGAGGAAACGTGTCAGCTACATTGCTGTAACTAATTGCAGCTATTTCTAAATCTAATGAAACAAGAGAACTATATCTAGTTGGATTGGATCACCCAGTTAATAGAGACAAGAAAAGCACCTCCATATCATCACCACTAAGACAAATGTTTAGCACTTCCAGCTCCCTGTTCCAAGTATTTCATAGAATGCAAACCAGTCAACACTCCTGACACATAGTCAGGGCTCCAGGTTTGCAGAACTAAACTCAGTGACACTACATTTCGATAGTATTTATCTTCTCAGTGCACTACATACTTGGATGCTTTCAGTGGGTGACTGAAGCAAGCAAACAAAACCAGAAATCCCAAAACAAAAGAACCAATAAAACCCCAAACAAACTAACAACAACCCATGCACAACACAACCATCTTGACACACACACAGGCCATACCATACTGTATCTCTTCTGATCACCTTTCACTCCCTCAGGAAGAAAGGTTCAGAGTCTCTATTTGGTACTATGAGTGTCAATGTTCAGAATGACTAAGAGAGAGCTCTGACACACTTCTAATGCACCAAATCTTCTGTCTCATCCTGATGAAATGTTAATTATGCATTAATTAAAGAAAAATAATCAAAATTACTCAAACTTCCACAGACATCAAAACAGACTTCTGTGCATCCCTACATTTGCTCTTCTCCAGAAAAGTCAACAAAAGACATATTAGAACGTCACCTCTAGTATTTGAAAACAAACAAAAAAACCAAAACAAACATACAAAATTGGACACCCCAACAAAAATCATCTCTTAATTGTGATAGCTATAGAAAGAGCCAAATAAACTTTAAAATACACCAATCTCATCAAACATCAGCCATTCCTAAGAGATGCCAGTTGGATAAATTTATTGTATTAATTTCAATAAATAATCTTGACATGCCCCATACTGTCACCTAAAAGCTTCCAATAAAAATAGCTTAACAGTTTTCTTGCAATGTCATTCTGCTTATACAAAAATTATCATCAATTTCAAATGAAGATGCAGTCACATCCCAATAACAGGGACAAGTTATGTACACTTACTTTCAGAACAGTCCTTGAAGTATTTAAAGCCACACATAGCAAAGAACAGTAAAAATCCTGTATTTAAAACAAGTCTCTATATTTGCTCAGTAACCTGGATCTCAGCTAGCACAACTAAGTGGGCACTACACTAACACAGAACTACTGATTCACCAACCTCACATCAAAACTATTTTTGTCAGGAAAAACCGTATGCCAGTTTTTAAACACGCAAATCACACTGCTAATTTTGAGGCACCCAAATGAAAGCTTATTTCTTGCCAAAGCACTTGCTAGAGAACAGATTTGTTTGGCTAACTTCTAGAAGACAGATTTATCCTTCTACCAGTATTTCAGTACGGCAGTAATGGCTTTTTCAGCACCATGACCCAAGTAACATTCTGTGCAATGGGTGCCAGTCCCAGTAGGTAGACTAACAAGGGAGATTTCTGTTTCTACAGAATTCATGTTCCTTGGGTTGCTCAGTACTCCAGCCCTGAAATTTTTCAGGTCACTACAGTATCAGAATTACAGTAGAAACTCAAAGCACTTAAACAGACAGCTTTATCACTACAACTAATTAAATGTTTATAGTGTATGGCTACAGCAGTAATTGCACAGTATGCAGCAGTTGTGAATTTCCATTCTGATTATAGAACATGAAGCTGCATGCATCCCTCAAATACCCAAGAAGTCCAATTTGACAGAAATAGATATCCATATATAAATGCAATCATATTTAACAAATATTTAGAGAAGCTCACAAAAATAAAGCTCAAACAACTCACCTCTGACAGTTCTCTAAACAACTGCTCCTGAAGACCTCATAAATAATTGTAACACAAGCATTTTCTACTCTGCACCCTCCATTACCTCTCAATCAAAAGGAAAAAGATGAATGACAACCATCATGGAGCTTCTAGGAGACACTGGTGGCACCTCTACAATAGCAAAGCTATCTGGACTATTGCATGCCTAAAACAACTGCCATCAAACTTGACCAGCCAGAAGAGGAAAACAAAAACAAAGAAAGAAAACAAACAACCCCAAGCTATCAAGTTACAAATATTTGTAAGTAAGTCAAATTGACTACAACAGGTAACTTTCTTTCCCCCAAGTACATTGAAAATTCCAAACACACTTCACCATACTAAATGGGAAATGATCAAAGAATGCCTGCAGACATGTCTTTACCACTGTCCTTTCATAAACAAAAAACTAATTGATAGCCCTTTCTCCCTCAAGGCTGAAACCCTGTGAACAATTAACTTCAAAACAAGACTCACATAATAGCAAAAATAAACCCATGTAGGGAGTGCAACAAAAGTGAAACAGGAGTAGGATCCTGCAGTTTAGCTCAAATTGTCACTCTAACACCTTCACTTCTGTTCCTAGAATATTTACATTAATTCCAGTTTCTATTAAGTGTCATTTTGAACCTAACTATCTACATACAAATATAATTAAAAAATAATAATTCTCATGGTCTTAAACATCACCAAGTCCCACCAGTGGTACTTCAGTTGGTGGTCAAACCACAAGAAAATCAGTATATCCAGGCAGAAAATGAAGGCAAAAGGCCAAAATCAAATCACACTGCAGATTTCAGCTACACCAGTCTGTCAGGCAAGACAGAACAATCTCACACCTACAACAGAGCATACAGCTGTACTCTTCCCTGCTGCTCTGTTCATCTATTGAAAATTCACAAAGTGAACCATCCAATGCAGAACAGCAGGACATAGGGAGCCAAGTAAAACTCCTTTACCAGCACTGGTCCTGCACGCATCTTGGATATGCATCCCCACTCATATATATATTTAAATGGGTAAATAAAGCACAAGAAGAATCATTACTTTTGTATTAGGTTAATAAACAAAGGATAACAAGAATAGTTTTTCATTACTACATTAGCTCTTATTTTTCAGACTTACCTGGTCTTTTTCATGGGGTAATAGGCTGACAGGTGGAAGGGAAGCTGGGAAGGTGCTGGAGTATTTTGGAGCTCCTTTGCTTTCCAAACTGCCATAATTCACTCTATACTGAGGACCATCCTTCAGTAACCTCCCATTGTTCACAGCACGTTTGGCCCCTAGCCGCAACCTCTGCTGAAAGGCAGGATTGTTGAAAATACTTGCTAGGTCATTTTGACTTCTCAAATATTTCTCTATGTTTTTCAGGGAGGAGCCATTAGGTTCTTGAAGCCCTTCAATTGCTCTTCTCAAGAGTTTATTCCAATCCACATTACGAAGCTCATTACAAGCTCCTCTAGATCCCTTAACAGATTTAGGAATAGTGCCAGGTTTAACACATGAAAACCGTCCAGGATTATCTGGGTCCTTGTAGGATGCAAGACCTTTGTTAGTAACTTTAAGAATAGAACCATCTTGAACACTAAGTTCCAACTGTTCTGAAACAGTCTTCTTATCTAATCCATGGGAAGCACAAACAGCGTGACATATTCTCTCTTCAGAAGGCCTTTGCTTTTGCTTTTTAACTTTTTGTATAGCTTCCAGAATCCACTCCGTATAAAGAGGGTTGGCAAGTTTTACCATGGTTGACCAGTAATTGTTTCCAGCCAAGAGTTACCCATAGAGGTTCCTCCTTATCCTTTTAGCAGATCTTTCCGAGGTTGTTCACACCTCAAACACAAATGAAAGGATTCCACACACTGCTTGGACACATGTCTAAAATATCCACCCTGAGGAGTCAGAAAAGGCAGAGAAATACCTGCTGACTGAAACTTTCCAATTACATTACTGTTACCGAAATGTAGAAGGGATTCATCTGTGATGACACCGGCAGGTCCTTAAAAGAAAGTTTGCTGCAACCTTTGAAAATAAAAAACAAGAGGCAAGGAGAGAATACAGTTAATGCTGAAGTACTAAAAATAAAAATAATATTCAGACATGCATTCATACTATCGATGCTACAGTATAGAAAAATCTTTGTGATATTATATGAAACATTTGCCAGTCCCCACACCAAACAAGTCATCATAAAATCCTTCTGCTTCTCATTACAGACAGTGGATTAAGTTTTCCTAAATTCCATCACCCCAACACTTAACCTATTACTGACCTGTTGGACAATTTCCATTCTCAGGGATCTGAAAACACTCTCTAAAACAAACTGCCTACAAATAATTTCTGCATGGATTATACATGCACTAGAAAACCCAAACAAGCAGAAACCCAAACCCCAACCAATGAAAGACAAATTATTAACCACTGCCAATTCTTACAATATCCTGTCTCTAAGAGTTCTGCCATGTTGATTACACAACTCAAAAAAAAAAAAACAAAACCAAAAATATCAGAACCAAGTTATAAGTATTACACCTTTCATTAATATTTAGGTACCCTACAAAACCAAAAGGCATCACAAAAGCACTTCCCATTTTAAGGCATGCAGCACAGAGGCATTTTTGATACAAAACCCTAGCAACAGAAATTAAAACAAAGTAACAGGAGGCATTTTCACATAAATAGGTAGTCAGCACACAGGTGTATAAAGAGGTCACATTGAAAAATGTTTTACTGACTCACAGTTTAACAAAAAATTTTGGTTACTTATTATGGAATATATCACTCCAATAGAAAATTCAGTGTCTACAAAAACTCATTTAGGAAACCAGAAAGAACATCTTGATGAGGAGTTTACTCATTCTGGGAAAATCTATGAAAAATATAAAACAATTTAAAAATCTCACAAATTAAACTTAGACAGGAATTGCATAATGAATAAATATTTTTGAAGTACTAGTTTTTTCTGCTATGAAGTCTGAGTGAGAACTTCTGAAGGCATTAACAGAATTGTATAATTACTTCAAATCAAAGGAGAACAAATAAAAAACAGAAGCGAAAAATTTTCTTTCTCAATATATGGGTTATCTTGTAAAGTAGAAGATTCATCAGTTTCACAGCAAAAATTTAGAATTAGTTAATATGCAACTACATTTATAAAGCTACGGCAAACAGCCTACAAATAACAAAATCATATATGACTACACAAGTCCTGGACCTCATCTTTGGTCATTTATTCCAGCCATCCTGCATTTAAATCATGTTCAAAAACTTCAGCAAATTATAACTAGGAAAAAACTCTGAACTGATACAGTAATCTAAATTATTTCCAAACTGTTAAAAATATTCCTCTGCAGACAGATTCTATGAAATCAAAGAATATAACACCACATACTTTCAGTCCTATACCTTTTTCTTCTTCTACCCCTCAAAACTGTCTTTAAATACAAATTCCAGCTCATGTTTCACACACTGTTATAACTATACAAGAGGATTAGTAACAAAAGTGCAGCTAGTTACTAGTGAGTATAAAATTTTTCTACACCCAAATAGTCAATACTTATCAATTCATTTCATGAATCTGTCCTTCTTGAATTTGATCTAAGTGTAAACATTTTCAGGTTTATAAATAGGAAAATTCAGGAGACTGCCAGACTGAAAAAGACACATTTCTGATGCAAATGCAGGCCCTGAATGCTGAACTGGCTCACATACTGAACCCTATTGATCTACAAGGATTGAATCCTGTTTCTTGCTTCCAGACTGTACTCATAAACTATATTTGATAACAGTTCTGTGTATTTCAAGTATCTGTAATCAAACAATAACTTGTTCTGTAAACAGACATTTTCATCTACTCCAGCTAGCAAAAGCCATTCTTTCCCTAACAGAATTGTTTATATTCACTGTGTTCAGATAATTCCAAAATAACTCTGCAGCTACAAAATGCAGACAAATATAGGGAAGAAAAGAGTTTCCATGGTGTTATAAATCCTATAAATTCTCTCACAAATCTGCCACTGAAAATACAATAACACAACAAAGCAGAACTCTATAAATAGTGAAGGCTCACTCACATTTAGACTATCTCATACACTCCTCCTATGCATTTGGAAGTTCTCTGTAGCTACATAAAAAGCCCCAGATTCCTAGAAAGCTACTTTTAAAGTTATTTAGTTAGGCTGTTCCACTGTAAGTCTTCGTTAAGATAGTCACAACTTAATTAAATGCTTAACACTGCATTTGCTGAGTCAGACATACCTGCCTCAGTTTTACTCAGTTTACTGCAGTACTGTTGTATTAAATTTCACACAAGCAACCACATCACTTCCATTAAATTCCAGAACACACAGTACAGGGTCTGTTCCAAGTTCTTGGACACTGATGAACATTTCAGTAAAAATGCTATAACATGTGAGTTACAGGAATTTTTATTGGCCAGTGACTGTGGCAAAAGGTTAGCAAAAACCTATATCTTCATGTAAAGTCTACTGCTTGGTACAAGAATTTCACAGCCATATACATTCAGAACTACATTTTTACTTATTTACTTATAACTTCCTACATGTAATACAACCTTCTGCATGCTAACACCTACTAAATCAACACCAGTAGAGTGTATCAGCAGGAACTGAATCTCCAATGCACAGGACAGGATATTTCAGGAGGAAAAAATCAAGACATCTTAAATACAAACCTTCCAACAGCATCTAAGTTCATTCTGCTTTAGGGAGCCAAGCAAAGGCCATCCAACCCAAGTTTGTAATTGTTTTGTCACAACTGAGAGCCTTCTCTTACTCTGGCACTTGGAGTGCTCATGAACTTGAAGTGCAGCACCCTGACCTCCATGACTGGTATGCCAGGCTCTACCACATGTTAGATTCAGAATAGCTTATTACTAACAAACATCTTTGCCAGCAAAAAAATATATGAGTGAGTGATCCTGGAGCTATAATTTAAGGAGATCTTTCAGAAATCAGGACAAATTGATCCAATATTGGCAATACAAAAATACAAACATTTACATGCAAAGTGACTAGATAAAGACAAAACAAGTTGTTTGAGAAACAAGCTTTCAAGATTCAACATAAAAGGACATTCAGAAACACAAAGTTACATTTGGGTTACTAAGTTTAGAATGCAATTTTACCAAAAGTACAAAAAGATGGTCATATATCATTTAACATAAAAAGTGTGATGATTACCCAAACAGGTTTTGAGGAAATATCATTTTAAAGAAGTGATTATAAACTCATATCAGGCACTCATGTCTATTTATCAATCTTCCTCCCCTTATAATAATTAACTAACTTTTAATCAAGCCCTTGCCAGCACTCATTCAATCACAAATTAGATTTTCCATACTGTTAAATGCACAGGACATCTTCCACGTTTTATAGCAACAGTCACAAAGTTCTTTCTATGTAATTTGTCATATTTCAGCTTCTTCACTCTATGGTATCTTATTTTGAAAATAAAAGCATTTGAGACAGTTTGACTGCACTATACTACAGACCAAGTCTGTTAACAAGTCTACTGCTGAAGAGCTGCAGAACAGAAGCATGAGAGGGTGAAGTACAACACATTACCTCCAAAACATGAAAAACTATCTCTAGTCAAGGCTTGTCCCTTTACCTAGGTCATAAATTATCAGATAAATACTAAGAAGTTGCAAAATTTCAGCTTGGGATTTGGAATACATGCAAAGATGCCCTTTATAAGGCACACACCTATTGCACAGCTGATTATAATTAAAGAAGGCAGTGACTGAACACTTGAATGTCAGGTGCCATCAGTAATCCTATAATCCTCTAATAAGGTGGTTTTTAGACTGAACTAGTACCTGGAATTGCTTCCAGGTGATCCAAATTGTGAAAACAAGCTGTGTAGTCAAAAAAAAAACAGCAACAAAAAAAGCTAAGCTTCTCTCCAGAAACAAAATGAAAAGTTACTACACAAGTACCCCAACATACCATCTAAAGGGTTTTTTAAAAAAAATTAATTAAAAGTTTGCTTTGGTTTTCATAAATGTAAATGCAGTTAAACTTTTAAAAGCTGAGGTTAACACAACTATAAAAAACAGAAACAAGAAATCGAGAAGAGAACGCAGCTGGGGGACATGACAGCAACTTGTGCAACCTGCCGGTGACCTGTGAAGCACAATCTCAATCTGCTCCCTCCTACCTGCTCTGCACACACTCAGGAGAAGCAGCAGCAGGCCAGCTCTCTGCTGCAGCATCAGGGTCAGGTAAGGATTGCAGCAGATGAAGAGGAAGAAGAGAAGACTGCCATTGCATTCCATTTTTGCCATTTTTTTTTCCTCCAAGCCATTACTTAGAATTCTGCAGCAAATCTACTCGGCATTCAAACCCCATCTCAATTAATGATGCAAAACAGACAAGATAGTTGTTTTGCTATTGCAAAATATAGGGACCTACACAGAGACAGGGAGAGAGCAGATCCTCATAAGGACTTCCATTATGTATATCACTCTTAAAATTACTCAGGTCATGAAGCCAGCTACTGTATTATTCTTTACACAACACACAGTTTCCAATAATAACATGAAGGGGCAATGACACATCTATATGCATTAAAAAGACAGATGCGTAGACACTACAGTAACTTCAAAACGACACCAAAGACTTGGGGGCACTGAGAGAAGAGTGGCACATGTGAATCGAACTGATGGAAGTGCTTATGCTCTTAGATATCCCACAAGCTTTTTGGAGATCATATGCTTAAAATCATTTCACAACGTGACAGCAGCAAGCGCCACCAGCAGAAACAGCATCAGCACAACATGACACCAGCAAAATCACCCAAATTCACCTTTCCCACGGAACTTCTGAGCACTTTCAAATACTGTACTAGAGAACAGCAGGGAATATGGGAAGGTAATATTCACTCTCAAGAGTTCACCTGGAAAAAGGGTTTCACCGAAAATATTTCTTCTTGGGATAGTGGTTTTCAACAGCAGGGGCGGGTATCCATCTGCTCTTGCCTGAGACAGTTATTCCCAATGCTCAGTGACAGAGTGCGAGAGGTGAGGTCCGGGCAAAGAACACACAATGTGAGCATCATTTCCAAACCGTGGCACTGCCAGGCTGAACTATTCCACTCCCCAACTTCCTTAAGGTTTCTGTGGTATAGCCCAGCCACGGAGATGTGCAACGCCTTGAACCTCCGGCCAAGGCATTGTTGCATTTGACAGGGGCCGAGCCGGGGCTGGCTCCGCGCCCTGCACGCCCTGCTCCGGGATTCGCCATTCCCGAGGCAGGAACCCCCGGCCCGCCGGCTCTGCGCCCCGGGGCACGGCGACCCGCGGGCAGGGCAGCCCAGGGGAACGGGGCCGTGCGCGCACCCGCACCGCGGGCCGCCGGGCGGGGCCGGGGGGCTGCGGAAACGTGCTTATTC